>JAGFNQ010002612.1:246674-391451 GCA_024364735.1 Boesenbergia rotunda | reverse complement strand
CCCCCCCCCTCTCACGTGCATCGATCCTACAAGTATGACATACAATACCAACCCCGGCCGGCTATCAAGGCGCAAGCCTTAGCCGATTTTCTCACGGAATTGCACCCCGATGAGGTCGAGGGCGTATGGAAGGTGTATGTTGATGGGGCATCCTCTCGACAAGGAAGCGGAATTGGCGTTCTCATGGTTTCTCCCGAAGAAGAGCGGCTACACCTGTCCGTGCGATTAGAACACAAGGCGACGAATAATGAAGCTGAATATGAAGCACTTTTAGCCGGTCTACAAGCCGCCCGGCATGTCGGCGCCACCCGGGTGTGGCTATACTCAGATTCGCAACTTGCTATACAACAACTGGCTGGTAATTTCGAAGTCAACAGCGACCGGCTGCAAGAGTACATCAATGCCTATGAACAGCTGAAGGCGGGTTTCAGGGAGGTACTCTTACAGAAGATCCCTCAGGAGAGCAACATGAAAGCGGATGAGCTAGCCAAATTAGCTAGCGCAGTTGGATCTTGGGTGGTCCCCCGGCCGGCCTGCCATGCCTTATTCGTCATGCAAATCGAGCAGCAGGCGGAAGTTGAATTGGAGACTGATTGGAGAACGCCCTTGATTGCATTCTTGACCAGGGGAGAAGTGCCGTCCGACCGGGAGGAGGCTCGGCTGTTCAGAAAGAGAGCCGCGCAATACACTATGGTCGGAGATGTCCTCTATAAACGGGCTCACGCCCGGCCATTGCTCAAATGCCTTAGCAGTGAAGATGCAGATTATGTGCTCCGAGAGGTCCATATGGGGGTCTGCAGTAATCATTTAGGAGGTAGAGCCACCGCCCGGAAGGCTCTCTTGGCCGGGTATTATTGGCCAACTTTACAGAAGGATGCCGACCGGTTGGCCGCAACATGCATCTCATGTCAGAAACACCAATGTCTGCCCCACCGGCCAACCGAATTAATGAAGACATCTGCTGTCTCTTGCCCGTTCGACCAATGGGGCATGGATATTGTAGGTCCGTTTCCAATCGCCCCCGCCCAGAAGAAGTTTTTGTTGGTCGCGGTGGATTACTTCTCCAAATGGGTGGAAGCAGAGGCATTGGCTAGGATCACCGAGCAGGCAGTAATTAAGTTCTTATCGCAAAACATTCTATGCAGATACGGGATCCCCCACAAGTTGGTTTCTGACAACGGTCGGCAGTTTCAAGGGAAGAAAATCAAAGAATGGTGCGCGGCATATGGCATCCATCAGGCTTTTACATCTGTGGCATATCCACAAAGCAACGGCCAAGCAGAAGTCACCAACCGGGAAATCTTGAGAGGGCTCAAAACAAAGCTGGATCATGCAGGAACCAACTGGGTAGAACAGCTGCCCGGGGTCCTTTGGGCGAACAGAACAACACCCAGAGAAGCGACCGGGCAGACGCCTTTTCACCTAGTCTATGGCAGCGAGGCGGTGGTGCCGGTCGAGGTCGGCTGTGAATCCGACAGGCGGTTAAACTATGATGAAGGGAATGAGGAAAGAAGGCGCTTAGAGCTTGACCTCATAGAGGAAGTCCGGGAAAAAGCAGCCGCCCGGATGTTCACGTACCGTCAGCGCATGAAACAAAGGTACGACCAGAAGGTGTTGCCGCGCTCATTTCACGCCGGGGACCTAGTCTGGAAACGTATAAAGCCGGTCGGTGATGTTAGCAAATTACAACCACAGGGGGGCGGACCCTTCAAGATAGTGCAGAAATTGCATTCAGGTGCTTACTACTTGGAGGATGAACATGGAAAGAGGCTGGACCGACCGTGGAGTGCCCTACACTTGAAAATGTACAGAGAGCCCTAGAGTGATGCAAGCTTGTAAAGCGCCGCATTTTAGCTATAACGAAAGGCTCACCCGACCGAAAATTCCCGGTCGGCCATGTAAGGCAAGCCATACCTGGACGGGACGTAGGCAGACGCGTTATACCCTCCAGAAGCCTGAGTCGGCAGCTGACCATAAGCGTCAGCCCACTCGGAAGCCTGGACTGGTTCCCGGTCGGAAGCGTGGCGGCCCACGTGGAAGATTGGCCCATCCGGAAGCCTAAAACGGTTCCCGATCGGAAGCGTGGCGTCCCACGCAGAAGATTGGTTCCCTTTGGAAGCCTGAGTCGGCAGCTGACCTTAAGCGTCAGCCCACTCGGAAGCCTGGACTGGTTCCCGGTCGGAAGCGTGGCGGCCCACGTGGAAGATTGGCCCATCCGGAAGCCTAAAGGCGGTTCCCGACCGGAAGCGTGGCGACCCACGCAGAAGGTTGGTCCCCTTTGGAAGCCTGAGTCGGCGACTGACTCTTCGCGTCAGCCCACTCGGAAGCCTGGACTGGTTCCCGGTCGGAAGCGTGGCGGCCCACGTGGAAGATTGGCCCATCCGGAAGCCTAAAGGCGGTTCCCGACCGGAAGCGTGGCGACCCACGCAGAAGGTTGGTCCCCTTTGGAAGCCTGAGTCGGCGACTGACTCTTCGCGTCAGCCCACTCGGAAGCCTGGACTGGTTCCCGGTCGGAAGCGTGGCGGCCCACGTGGAAGATTGGCCCATCCGGAAGCCTAAAGGCGGTTCCCGACCGGAAGCGTGGCGACCCACGCAGAAGGTTGGTCCCCTTTGGAAGCCTGAGTCGGCGACTGACTCTTCGCGTCAGCCCACTCGGAAGCCTGGACTGGTTCCCGGTCGGAAGCGTGGCGTCCCACGTGAAAGATTGGCCCATCCGGAAGCCTAAAGGCGGTTCCCGACCGGAAGCGTGGCGGCCCACGCAGAAGGTTGGCCCCCTTTGGAAGCCTGAGTCGGCGACTGACTCTTCGCGTCAGCCCACTCGGAAGCCTGGACTGGTTCCCGGTCGGAAGCGTGGCGTCCCACGTGAAAGATTGGCCCATCCGGAAGCCTAAAGGCGGTTCCCGACCGGAAGCGTGACGACCCACGCAGAAGGTTGGTCCCCTTTGGAAGCCTGAGTCGGCGACTGACTCTTCGCGTCAGCCCATTCGGAAGCCTGGACTGGTTCCCGGTCGGAAGCGTGGCGTCCCACGTGAAAGATTGGCCCATCCGGAAGCCTAAAGGCGGTTCCCGACCGGAAGCGTGGCGGCCCACGCAGAAGGTTGGTCCCCTTTGGAAGCCTGAGTCAGCGACTGACTCTTCGCGTCAGCCCACTCGGAAGCCTGGACTGGTTCCCGGTCGGAAGCGTGGCGTCCCACGTGAAAGATTGGCCCATCCGGAAGCCTAAAGGCGGTTCCCGACCGGAAGCGTGGCGACCCACGCAGAAGGTTGGTCCCCTTTGGAAGCCTGAGTCGGCGACTGACTCTTCGCGTCAGCCCACTCGGAAGCCTGGACTGGTTCCCGGTCGGATGCGTGGCGGCCCACGTGAAAGATTGGCCCATCCGGAAGCCTAAAGGCGGTTCCCGACCGGAAGCGTGGCGACCCACGCAGAAGGTTGGTCCCCTTTGGAAGCCTGAGTCGGCGACTGACTCTTCGCGTCAGCCCACTCGGAAGCCTGGACTGGTTCCAGGTCGGAAGCGTGGCGTCCCACGTGAAAGATTGGCCCATCCGGAAGCCTAAAGGCGGTTCCCGACCGGAAGCGTGGCGACCAACGCAGAAGGTTGGTCCCCTTTGGAAGCCTGAGTCGGCGACTGACTCTTCGTGTCAGCCCACTCGGAAGCCTGGACTGGTTCCCGGTCGGAAGCGTGGCGTCCCACGTGAAAGATTGGCCCATCCGGAAGCCTAAAGGCGGTTCCCGACCGGAAGCGTGGCGACCCACGCAGAAGGTTGGTCCCCTTTGGAAGCCTGAGTCGGCGACTGACTCTTCGCGTCAGCCCACTCGGAAGCCTGGACTGGTTCCCGGTCGGAAGCGTGGCGTCCCACGTGAAAGATTGGCCCATCCGGAAGCCTAAAGGCGGTTCCCGACCGGAAGCGTGGCGACCCACGCAGAAGGTTGGTCCCCTTTGGAAGCCTGAGTCGGCGACTGACTCTTCGCGTCAGCCCACTCGGAAGCCTGGACTGGTTCCCGGTCGGAAGCGTGGCGTCCCACGTGAAAGATTGGCCCATCCGAAAGCCTAAAGGCGGTTCCCGACCGGAAGCGTGGCGACCCACGCAGAAGGTTGGTCCCCTTTAGAAGCCTGAGTCGGCGACTGACTCTTCGCGTCAGCCCACTCGGAAGCCTGGACTGGTTCCCGGTCGGAAGCGTGGCGTCCCACGTGAAAGATTGGCCCATCCGGAAGCCTAAAGGCGGTTCCCGACCGGAAGCGTGGCGACCCACGCAGAAGGTTGGTCCCCTTTGGAAGCCTGAGTCGGCGACTGACTCTTCGCGTCAGCCCACTCGGAAGCCTGGACTGGTTCCCGGTCGGAAGCGTGGCGTCCCACGTGAAAGATTGGCCCATCCGGAAGCCTAAAGGCGGTTCCCGACCGGAAGCGTGGCGACCCACGCAGAAGGTTGGTCCCCTTTGGAAGCCTGAGTCGGCGATTGACTCTGCGCGTCAGCCCACTCGGAAGCCTGTATCGAAATCCGGTCAGGCGTGTGACGATCCACATCCCGCAGGTAGGACACCAATCAGTCGGCTGTTTTACACAGTCATTTCTCTAAAGTAATTCGGTTCCCGACCGGAAGCGTGGCGACTCACGCAGAAGGTTGGTCCCCTTTGGAAGCCTGAGTCGGCGACTGACTCTGCGCGTCAGCCCACTCGGAAGCCTGTATCGAAATCCGGTCAGGCGTGTGACGATCCACATCCCGCAGGTAGGACACCAATCAGTCGGCTGTTTTACACAGCCATTTCTCTAAAGTAATTCGGTTCCCCGACTGGGCGTGTGGCGACCCACATCCCTTAGCATTGTTTTAGCGCGCTAACAGGGCGTGTTGTGACTCCTACCTCTCAGACAGGGCAGACATACTCAGCACCAGCTGTTGAGCATCGTGTTAAGCCGGCCAGATGTTAATAGGGCAAAAAACGCTCGGCCGCAGAATGGTTGTACACCCTTGTGGTCCAGTCAGTCGGACTGATCGCCTCCTTCGACTAGACTCGAGGGGAAGGCTATTGATCCTGCCATATAGTTGGCACCATACGGGCAGCCAACGTGGCAAACGACCTAGCCAGTTTCAAGGTCCACGTCATTGTACGGCAGCCAACTCGACAAACATCCTGGCCGGGCCCAGGCTCTTCGCCGGCCAGTCGGACTCAAGGCGGCCGGTTAGAATAAATATAGCGGTTCATTCAGCCGAGTGCATCCGCCCGGCCACATTAAGGCCTACACGCCTCGATCAGCCGAGTGCATCCGCCCGGCAGTCCTTTATGCTCATGCCTGATACCCATCCGGGCGAGCCGTCCGGATGTCCACTCGGGCACTCTCTCGGAATCACCCTGGGATAAGGACAAAATATACCTGCACCAGCTGCAGGTAACAGGCTGTCACCCCTCGTACGAACTGACACTCTCTGACAGGCGCCGACTTACAGAAACCTGTCTTTGTCCTCACATAAGACAAATAGTATACGACAAAGAAGGATGGTTACAGTCGACATAACCATACCATATCTTCTGACCCTGTCAGAAGATCCTGACACAGGCCATACTCATACCGACATCACCATACCATATCTTCTGACCCTGTCAGAAGATCCTGACACAAGCCATGCTTGGTCCTTTTCCCCGGCTATATAAGCCACTCCACTCCTCATTATCAGAGACGCATACCCGCATACATACACGCGCGAAGCCTCTCATTTTTCCAGTGCTCCATTATTTTCTTGTTCATCGGAGTACTGACTTGACCGTCGGAGTGCCTGGTCGGGACTCTTCCCGGCAGGTTTAACGGTCATCTTCCTCAGCAGGTTCACCTCCAGTCGGTTGGCCCTGCACCAGGCGACATCCACTTCCATTCGGTCGGAGGATACCCCCCACGACGCTGCCATTCTGCGCGAGGACGCCCCGTCAGCATCCACGTCACACATTGCTACACCGTCATTCCGGTTGCGACTCCACTACGCTCGTCGACAGGATCATGGATGAATCCTACTCAAAGAACTTATCCATTACAAGGCCAGGCATTTTTATTAAGAATCCATGAAACAAGGAGAGAGACGATGGCAAAAGCTGCACCTCATCTTAACCCTTCAGAACCAACATGGGGCCAGCACTTCTCTCTTCCCATTAAAGGTCTTGTTCCCTAGGCCTTAAAATTAAACACCTGAGATTCCATTTCCAGCCACATGATTAAATTAAAGCTGCGTTTGATAGGAGATAATATAATCGAGTCTATAATATAATTAAATTTATAATATAATATAATTAATATTACATTACTATGTTTGGTAACGAGTTATATGTAATATTTGATAATCATATGCTGCATTTAGTGAGAGGTAATTCATCCTGTAATGTAATTAAAGATTGGCGGCGACGATCAGTCGGCGATTGCCGCCGGCTGGCCGGTGAGGTCATGGCCGCGGAGAGTTCTGCCGATAGGTTTCGGGAATAGAGGGTAGGGAATGTAATCGGATTACATGGTTTTAGTTTTGTAATCAAGATTACAATTCTTGAACTACTTTTGTAATCGAGATTCCATTACATTACAATTTTAAAATTATTCCAAATAAATGAATCCAACTTGTAATGTAATCTTGATTATATTACAGGACGGTAGGAAATTTCCTGTAATAATGTAATCGAGATTACAATTTTAAAATACCCTGAGACGCTAGGCTTCTAGACCACCTACTACGAGCGCTTCCCGATTTATTCTGGCGGTCGGTGGGAAACTTTCGTGAGGCCGTGCCGGTCGCTCGAGATTGATTGGAAAAACCCCTCGTTAATCATTTTTTTTATTATATTATAGGATGAATTATCCCTTACCAAAGGCAATCTAATAGTAATAGCAAGCCCATATAGCGTGAGCTATATATATTGAAGCAAGCCGAAGCTGGGAATTAGTGCTGCCATCCTTAGTCTAGATATGGGTGAACAGCTCTCTGATTCTGACTCTTTCTTATGCAACTCTGACGATGATTCCGAAGAGATTTCAACTTCATCATCTCCAGATGCTGCCTCTCCCACTTCCCTGACAGCAAACATGAATCCAAATGGAGCTCTCTTTGAGTTATCTGCACTCATGGAGCATTTGCCTGTCAAGTGAGTATTTACAAACTCTCTGTAGTCTATTGTGAAAAAAAATAAATTTGCAAAGACAGACTGAAATGGTTGTTGCAGGAGAGGATTGTCCAAACACTACCAAGGGAAATCACAATCCCACATATCACTGTCTGCAGTTAGCAGCATAGAGGACCTGCCCAAGAAAGAGAATCCTTATAAGAGAAAGATGACAAAGGCATGCAAGAGCCATGCCGGCGGACTGGGTGCGAGCAAGAGGTCTGCTCACACACCAATTGAGCTTGATTCTTGTGCTTCTTTGATATCGAAGAGCAGCAGCAGCAAACTACCTCACGTTCCTGTACAGAACAATCCCTGTTCTCATTGATCATCTATTTATTACTCACGAGATCACTTCAGATGTAGTGGTGTGTTTAGATAGGGAAACGAGAATTATACTTCCAGCAAATTTTTGTAGTTCATTACTTTTGTATTTTCCTTCTTCCGAGTTCATGTCAAAAGTTGGATATGTATTCCTAGCGTAATCCTGCCTCAGAATATTTAAGATTTGGCTACTTTCATAAAAGTAAACGTCACTTGATTCTCCAAAGCAATGTCTTATCACTTGTCTCCAAAGAAATCTAATACTTCTTCAAGAGGACTAAAGTTTTTTTTTCCTTCTTTCTTCTCCCTAAATCCAATTTCTCTTGATAGTTGTTTTATATCACTCATGGTTTGGAAGATTAGAAAAGGGTTCTTTAAAACTAAACAATTATCAAATGGGCTATGATACACTCATTGAAAAAATTCAATAAAACGTTCAGTGAATGATGTGGTATTTTACATGCACATGCCCGATTATCGCTTGGACACCATCGACAGCCTCCGGCCGCCGCTTCGAATCATATTATACCCTGAGAGGTACGATGAATCCGTCTGAAATCGCTGCATGCAAAGTATCACGTCATTGACTGAGCTTTTCATTGAAATTTTTAACTGAGCATATCATTTTTCTAATCAAATTTTAATAAAGGGGAATTTATAGATTTATTACTAAATTTTGTAATACATAATAATTTTTAAATACATATTTGATCAATAAAAAAATAAAGGAAATAAATAAATAATTTTTTTATTTATTTCCTTTTTATTTCTTTTTTTCTTTATTTAGTTACTTAATCGCTCTGTGGCGTGGCGTGGCGTGGCGTGGCGTTGATCTTGACTCTTGAGTCGTCTCTTCTCGAAAACCCTCTCTTTTTTTCCCCTTTTGGTTCGTTCACGATCGGCAAATCTAGGCTCGAGGGACTGATTCGATCTCACTTTCTTGCTTCCCGTCAATGGAGTTGGATAGCGTCGAGTGCGTTTCTTTAGCGGACGGGCTGGATGAGGAGGAGGAGGTCACCCAGCACGTCTCGTCCAAGCCGCATACCGGAGGCTCCGCCGTCGCTGGGGTCGCTCCGGAGACCAGCGTCCACGAGCTGCTCGAATGCCCTGTCTGCGCCAATTCTATGTATCCCCCGATCCATCAGGTTGGTATTTTGATTTCTGGACCTGCAGGCTGGTTTTGTTGATTGAGATCAGGTGATTTCGAGATTTGCTGAGGGTTGATGAGTTGAAGTTCTGGTCTTTCTGGTATATGGATGAGGGTGACGATGTTGGCAAGTGTGGTTGTTTCTTTCCGTCTGCTCCTCGTGCTTTCGTTTTCTTTTGGCTACTGTTTGTGAAAAAAAAAGAAGAAAAGATTCGGAATGCTTGAGTTAGAAATACTAAGATCATACTGCAATTCGTTGCAATGTGAAAGCATGCGTCTACTGTCAACTTCGTTTCATCGAATTCTAACAGACTGTGTGCGTGGTTTTTCTGTGGATCCAATAATTTCTGTTGTCTTTATTCGGACATTGATGGAAATATAGATCTTGGATAGTACTTTGAATCGAATTGATATAGTCAAAAGGCTACTTCTTTTATGCTATCTGATTCCTTTGTTTGGTAGCTTCAAGTCTGCTCACTCTTTTAGCTAGTCAAGAAAGGATCAACACCAGCATGCTAAGAAAAGAGAAAAAAGATATTGCTGTTTGGTATCTTATTTCTTTGTTGCCTTGTTCAGATGATAGACGGCTGCACTCTTAATCCTATTTAGTAGAACGCTCCCAGTTATGTAGTTGGTTTTCCACTCTGCCCAGTCGATGAGAGAACTTCATTAGTAATCTAAGAGAACTTACATTTAGTGGGGGAAATTTTGCAAAGAACTAGTATCCTGTCTCTAATTTTTTGAATTGCTCTTGCTATATTAACATCATCATTCCTAATATTTTTGCAGTGTCGTAATGGGCATACACTGTGCTCTACTTGTAAATCGAGGGTGCATAACCGTTGCCCTACATGTAGACAGGAGCTTGGGGATATAAGGTGTCTAGCGCTGGAAAAAGTGGCTGAATCGCTTCAGCTTCCTTGCAAGTACAGCAGCTTGGGATGTTCTGAAATCATTCCTTATTACAGCAAGATCAAGCATGAAGCACAGTGCAACTTCAGACCTTACGGCTGCCCGTATGCAGGATCAGAGTGCTCAATTGTTGGGGATATTCCTTCCTTGGTTGCTCATTTGAGAGATGACCATAAAGTAGACATGCACACTGGATGTACCTTCAATCATCGTTATGTGAAATCTAATCCACGCGAAGTAGAAAATGCAACATGGATGCTAACTGTAAGTATGCCAGGGCCCTTAAGTTAAACACCAGAATCACTAGTTATCATGCTTGCTTGCAATTTGTTTTTACTTTGTGCTTCATCCTGATTGTTAAACACCAGAATCACTAGTTATCATGTTTGCTTGCAATCTGTTATTACTTTGTGCTTCATCTTGATTGTTAAACACCAGAATCACTAGCTATCATGCTTGCTTGCAATTTGTTATACTTTTTGCTTCATCTTGATTGTTAAACGCCAGATCTGCATGTTAAAGGAAACTTTGTTTTAGTCAATTCTTGCATGAACTGCAACTTCTTGGACCTTATAATTTGCAGATTCCTAAATTAAGGAAGCGATCCTGCAATTGTATCATCATATTAAATTTCAGATATATCTGAAATAAATTTCTCACTCGTATCTGTTGCGATTTAGGTCTTTTACTGTTTCGGTGAATATTTCTGCTTGCACTTTGAGGCCTTTCAATTAGGAATGGCTCCTGTATACATGGCCTTTCTCCGGTTCATGGGCGATGAGAATGACGCAAGGAACTTCAGTTACAGTCTTGAAGTTGGGGGCAATGGCAGGAAACTGATATGGGAAGGCACTCCACGCAGCATTCGTGATGGTCACCGGAAAGTCCGCGACAGTCATGATGGCCTTATAATACAAAGAAACATGGCACTCTTCTTCTCTGGCGGTGACCGGAAAGAACTGAAGCTGAGAGTCACTGGTCGGATATGGAAGGAGCAATCAAACACAGATTCTTGAAAGATTCTTGAAATTGTACTCCCGTTCTCAGTAGTTGAATGTGCTACGATTTATCTTATTCGACTACGTTGCTGTTTTATCCATGTTACATTGACATGATTCCAGAGGTAATTGTGAATAGAAGGTGTGTGAACTAACCAGTACGTTCTGTCACCACGGTGGCCTGGGAGAATTTGCACGCTTTTAAACATTCCCCTTTTTTAAGTTAGAATTTTCTGAAAAGACATTTCTTCGTGGAGGAGGCAGTCGACCTCCCTCTATTAATCACTAGATACTCTCTTTATTAATTGTGAGCATAAACATTGCACAAAATGGAATCTCGACCTCCCATTAGTTAATTGTGAGGGGAATTCCGTTACCTTTTTATTTTATTTTTAATCGACCGATTTGATTCATACGAGTTTTTCGTAGTTCGTCAGATAAATTAAAAAAAAAAACTCACAATGAATTCATCAGAGCATTTTTAAATCTATTTAAAAAAAATGATTCATTAATTCGTTTGAAATACGATACTTAAAAATCATTCATTCATTCATTTGAAATACAATACTTAAATGCTTGAATACCTTAATAAAAAAAATGATTGACGAGGTTTTTTCAATCTGGGATGATCGGTTGAATACATTAATAAAGCGCTTTGTCTTGGATGCTTAAATACATTAATTAATAAATCCACGTGCTAGCTATAACATCCGATATAATAATTCCATGATTTACCTTCTCCATATTAGTCCTTAGATGGATTGGTAGGGGTGCTAGGACAAACGAATCATCTTAAGTACATTAACAAAATGCTAGCAATAACATCCGAACTAGTAGCTCATGTAATTTATCTATTCTGTGTTGGCCTTGAGACAGGTTGACAGATGCACTGGGACAAGCAAATCACTTTATTGCCACCTTGAATATATTAACAAGGCGGCCCTACGGGCTTTATCTTAGGTGCTTGAATACATTAATAAAGCGTCCTCAAGGGATGGACTGATGGCTAGCACGTACAGTATTGCCACTTCGAGGTTGGTAGTCAAAATATGACAAAGCTAGTATATTCATTCTTCCCATGTGCTAGTCATACCATCCGGACTAGTAATCTCCGTAATTAATCTCCACCGTGTTAGTCCTTCGACCGATTGACGGGGACACTGAGGATGAACAAATCGTTTTTTACCACCTTAAATATATTAACAAAGTGCTTTGTCGATAACTCCACACTATTACTTAGATAAGTATGGTTTCAAGTCGGGTCGCTCTTGAGACACGATTGAGTTGAATATTAGAAAAACTATTGATATAACAGATAAGAAAGTAAAAATAATAATAATAATAAAATAATATCATCCTTTACAATTATCAATTATAATTTTCTAATTTAGCTCCTCTCACAGCATAAAATTAACCACTGAAATGACTGGCTCCAACTCCTACTCCTACTCCTACTACTCCAACCAAGTGAGCACTGCCTCATAGGCATGCTAAAACTAGCACGTTTCCAACGCCCCGATCACGTGTCACTAACATTACAGAGCATGTTACTTGTTTTGGACTGGGTGGCACTCATCATGCATAATAATAATGCCGATTGAGATTATACGTCAAGCTATTGTGCTAAACTTGCTCATTAAAGATGCAAGAGTGGAATCATCATCTTAGTGGCCTTCTAATTCCGACTCCATAAATATCCAAAGGAGATAAATTATAGTTTTACTGGTGAAATAAGGCGCCTGAGGTCAAGAAAATTTAAGTCAGCAGATCAAGTTTTTACCCCGTGTACGACTGGCGACTCTCAAACCTGAGACCTCCGATGCAAGCAGTCAGATGTCTTACCATCCGAGCCAGCTCGTGGGGGCAAACTTGCTCATTAAAGAGCTCCAGGTTGGTGCAGCGGGAGGGCGATTAGTTACTATCTCAGATATTCACGATTCGATCCCTAACTACGACGTATTTTGTAAGAATTTTTCTTCCAAATGGGACTCGAACCCTGGGACGCTGGGCTTCTAGACCGCCCACTACAAACGCTTTCCAATTTACCTTGGTAACCGGTGGGAAACTTCCGTAGGGTCGGGCCGGTCACCCCAAGTTCGTCTGCTACCTGGTCAACATATTTTTTTTTAATTGTCGATTAAAGTCCTCGCGGGATAGACTGATAGTTAGTGCATGAGTGTTGCCAGCATGAGGTCTGGGTCAAAACTTGGCAAAGCCAATGTGTCCGCCCTCCCCACGCACTAGCCAAATATCCGGACTAGTAGCCCCCGTGATTTACCTCCTCCGTGTTGACCTTGGGACGGATTGGCGGGGGCACTCAGGACGAACAAATCACATTTTGCCAGCAAAATTGCCTATTAAAGCTCCGGAAACTATCATGCAGTGAATGGATGATTATGTTGATGCAGTCTGACCTTGATTGTTGTTTTGGTGTTGACACCGATTTTAGTTTAGGTTGATGATTATGATTGAGATTAAGTCCTGATCGGGGATTAGGCACGGTGTTGAAAAGTCCTAACCTGGAGGGTTAGGTGTGAGAAAATCCTAGCTTAGAGGGCTAGGTAGAGGGCTAGGTGTGAAAAGTCCTAACTTGGAGGGTTAGGTGTGAGAAAATTTTAGCTTGGAGGGCTAGGTGTGAAAAGTCCTAACTTGGAGGGTTAGGTGTAGAAAAATCCTAGCTTGGAGGGCTAGGTGTGAAAAGTCCTAACCTGGAGGATTAGGTGTGGAAAAATTCTAGCTTGGAGGGCTAGGTGTGAAAAATCCTAACCTGGAGGGTTAGGTGTGAAAAAGTCCTGGCTTGGAGGGTCAGGTCCTAGCCTGGAGGGCTAGGTTGATGAAATCCCGGCTTGTAGGGTCAGGTCCTAGCTTGGAGGGCTAGGTTGATGAAATCCCTGCTTGGAGAGCCAGATCCTAGCTTGGAGGGCTAGGTTGATGAAATCCTGACTTGGAGGGTCAGGTCCTAGCTTGGAAGGCTAGGTTGGATGAAATCCTAGCTTGGAGGGCTAGGTTGGAGTGCCTGGATCGGTCTGGTGACCGATCAGGAAAGTTGGCACGGTGCTCCTTCGTGGATCGGTCTGGTGACCGATCCAGCGATGACTGATCGGACTGGTGACCGATCAGGGAGCACCCAGTGAGGTTGGGAATCTGCTGCTCAGCTCCTGATCGGTCTGGTGACCGATCAGGGAGCATGCAGTTCGCTCACTGCTCTGCTCCTGATCGGTCTGGTGACCGATCAGGGAGCATGCAGTGGGTTTTGGTTCCTCTTACTGCTTGGCTCCTGATCGGTCTGGTGACCGATCTGGAACACTGTTCGGATCGTTCTGGTGAACGATCAAGTGTCGCGAGTTCCTCACTATGACCGATCAGGACGGAGTCTGATCGGTCTGAGCATGCCCTGATCGGTCTGGTGACCGATCAGGAGGGTTGGACTGCGAAGCTAAGGAATCACCCTACAAAGGGGTGGATCGTACTGGTGACCGATCCACAACCTGGGATCGGTCTGGTGATCGGTCCCGTAGAAATCGCGATTTCTGATTAAGCGTTGGGGACCGATCAGGATGGAGCCTGATCGGTCTGAACCCACTCTGATCGGTCTGGTGACCGATCAGGAGGCTCTCTGATCGGTCCGGTGACCGATCACTTTAATTCAAAATGCACTGTCAGACGCTCTGATCGCGTCTGAACACATCTGATTTCTCTGCGCTTAATCTCTGATACTTGATTCACTGCTGATTTGCTGTGCTAATGCTCTGATTAAGTGTGCAGGTGACAGAGATGAATTCAAACACTCAAGGAAAGTCAATGAAGGTCTTTCCTTAGAGCAGGTTTGTCCATTTGTCATCTCAGGTTGCAACGGACGCTGGCGCTAGCTGGAGTTGCTGACTGGGGCTGGTCTGAGGGAAGCTCAGGGAGTCCAGGAGAGCTTAGTGGTAGGCTGGTGGTTGCAGGTGAGCAGCTGGAGGCTGCAGTGAGATGACCTGGCGATCAGTGGAGGGACTTAAGCGCTTGGTGGTGAAGAAGTCTCAACAACAACAACGCTGCATACACTTGATCAGTTTTTGTTCTTGCGACAACTCTTGTTTCTGCTTGTGCGATTACTTCCATCATCTCTTGAGCAAGCGACTGTGATCCTTGAATCAACCATCTGTTACTTGAGCAATTGGAAGAGAAGCAAGAGGCTTGGCGAGTCCATCAGCGAGAAGACACGAAGAAGGGAGTTCTTGCGTGAGATCTGCGTTGAGTGGAGCTCGGGAGAAGTTTGCTTGTGTTCTTGTGGTTCTAAGTGTTAAGTAAGATTTTTCTTGTGTTTCCTGTACTTTATACTTCATCATCTTGAAACGCTGTGGAGTGGTTACTCCACCGAGAAGGAGGTTGCTTACTATCTGGATTTTCCGGGGCTTGATCTGCCGACGATCAAGGGATCGCCCACCTTACGGGCACGCCAAGGAGTAGGGGCAAGTTATCCCCAAACCATGTAAACCCTCTTGTTAGCGTTCTTGTGTTTGTTCTTAGCTTAGGGTTTCAATTATGGATACTCTGATTTTGTTTGCTTCCGCTGTGCTACTAAATGGTTAAGTGCAGAAAATCGAAAAGTGTTAAAGTTTCGGTGTCTGGCTACACTCACCCCCCTCTCTAGCCATCCAAGTTCCAACAGATTAATCGTCATCCCAAATATTCACGATTCGATCATCAACTACGGTATATTTTATAAGGTTTTTTCTTCTAAATGGGACGCAAATCTTAGGGCGCTCGACTTCTGGACCGCCCATCGCAAGCGCTTCCTGATTTATACTGACAGCGGGTCAGAAATTTCCATGGGACCGAGCTGGTCGTCCGAGGTTCGATGTTACCTAATCTCGTTAATCATTTTTAAAATTGCCGATTAACAAGTTCCCATGAGATGGACTGATGGTTAGTACGTGGGTGTTGCCATCAAAAGATTTGAGGCTTAAAACCTGACAAAGTCAGTGTGCCCGTCCTCTCCACGCACTAGCCACAACATTCGGACTAATAGCCCCTATGATTTACTTCTTCCGTATTGGTCTTGGGATGGATTGGCAAAGATGCTAGGGGCGAGCGAACCACGTTTTTAAAATTGCCGATTAATAAGGTTCGACGTTATCAACATCGTTAATCATTTCTCTTCTCTTGAAGCTATGATGTAGCGTAAGGACAACTAGTTATCATCTTAGGCATCTACGATTCAATCTCTAACTACGACGTATTTTATAGATTTTTTTCCCAAATGCGATGGGAATCCCTAAACGTTGGGTTTCTAGACTGCCCACCGCTAGCGCTCCCCGATTTACCCTGACAACTAATAGAAAACTTCCGTGAGACTGAACCTGTCGCCCGAGATTTGACGTTACCCAATCTCGTTAATCAGAGAACTCCTAGAGCAATGGTACAACGGAAGGATGACTAATTATCATTCTAAATATTCGCGATTTGATCCCCAATTATGACATATTTTGTAAGATTTTTTTTGCAGATATAATGCGAACCTGAAACGTTAGACTTCTGAACTGTCCACCATAAAAACTTTCCGATTTACCTTAACAACTGTTGAAAAAATTTTGTGAAGCCAAATTGACCATCCTAAGTTCGAAGTTACTCGTTTTTTAAAATTGCTCCATTATAAACGTTTCCATCAAATCCTACCCAAACAGAAAAATTAATTGATATCAAATCATGTAGATTGATGAAAATTTATAAGTGAAAAGTAGTCACACATTGCAAATCTTATTCTTTTCACTCTAATAAACTAAAGCATAGTAATTGATGAAAATTTCAAAAATTATGCTTACACATCCTATTTGAGTAATCTCCGAAACTAGTATAGGATAAAATTAATCATAGCAATTCTTTAATCAAGTAATTTTGTAGTTGGGTAGACGTTAACCTGAGTCTGAAGAGAAATCTTATTGCAATACTTTGCCCACCTATGAAAATAAAGCCTGCAAACTAAAACTAATATGGCAATTGTACCTGAATAAGGGCAGGATGGTTTCTAATTCCACCATAATCAACCTTGGCTGTGATATTCTATGGCATTCAGTTTATTTGTATAATGTTGACTGAGAGTGAGGCTCAATGCCTGTTCAGTAATCATATGATTCACTTCTGCATATAATATGAAAACCTGCTGCTTTTCTTGGATTTATCACCTGAGCCTCGTCAAGAATCTCAGCTTCGTGGTCAATTAATTCAGCAGCTTGAGCATAAACTTCAAATCTGGAATCGCTAAGATAATTTGTCACCAAGCTACTAATAGTCCAACGTAAAATAAAGAACATCACTGCTGCTTTACAAGATAGTACGATGGGAAAAACCAGACTTCCAACAAACAAACAGTGAACAATGTGTTGTCGTAGGTTTTCTAGTGGAATGATTTGTCATGCGATTGCAAACCAAACTGAACGGAAAAGATAGCATTTTGCTTTGGGACTTGAGCACCACAAAGCAAACTGTCTTCAATTGGCAAAGTTGCCAAATTGGCGGCGAGGACCACCACGTGGCCCTGCTCTTCCCTGCTGCTGCTGCCTTGGTGCAACGTGCCTTTGTGCTGGAGGCATGCCGATTCCGGGATTCATCTTCTGGTTCATAAACTTCATCCTCTGTTCCTTCATATTGGCAAAGAGCGCATCCAAGGTCTGAGGCCGTTTCTTGGCAACCACCTTATCCTGACATTGCATTAGCATGATATTAGAAGATATGCCCAAGTTCCCTAAATCAAGGCAATTGACAAAATGCAAGAAATCAATAAATTACAAAAAAGCTATGCCGCCACTATCATTAAAAAAAAACATTATCAGAATTTCATGCCAGTATTCTTTAGTTAAAAGATGCATAAACACCATTAGTTCTTTGTCATAAACAAAGAAATAACTATTTGTGTTCATAAAAAGTTACCTTGCGAATAGAGCTCACATCGGCAACTTTTCTCTGAATTCCTGTAGCCTTAGTCCTGCATAAGTAATTAAATGTTAGAGAGAGAGAGAGAGAGAGAGAGAGATTACAAACTTAAAAGTTAACACGGACTGTTTTTTGGTCAATGAAATATAGCAACGATGAAATAACTTACCATTCTCTCTTAAAAGCAATTGCATGTTTAAATTACTATTCAAAACAAAATGATAATGAACAATTAACTGTCAATGCATTGACTAACTCTTCCACCAACTTTCATATATCTGCTCTACAATATCCTTGTTTGGCCGTTGTCACGCTTTAGAGAAATTGAGGTACAGTGGCATTTCCCCGAACACAAACACATCATCTTTCATCACTAAGCCAAAACAAAAGGACACTGAAATTGGTTGAAACACCAAATAACCCTTGTCCTGATAAAAGTAGCTCTTAAAAAAAGAACTTTCAGAATTATAATGCTGATCTCATAAAGCAAGCCTGTGCTTAATGGATCCCATATCTACTAAGCCATTCAGATTAGGATGCTCCAGAGATGGGAAGCCTGGCTTCAGCATAGTTGTTACTGAATCAAATATCAACAAATATCATGTCTACCATATAGATGGGAAGCGCCCAGAATCGAGTACAAGGAAGATGACTCAACAATATGTGCCTACAGAGTACAGAGAGATGGTGCCAATCAAATCACTCCATCATTTTAGGAACTTTAGGCGTTTGGAGCCTGAGCGAACTCCAATATATGCAAAGAAAAATCAATTGGTCTGTACTGTCTCCTTAATATACATCTTGAATGCTCTGTATTTTTGTGAACCAAAACTGTGAACAAGCATTTTATGGCAGATTAATCCACTGAGGAAGAAACTAAATAGATCTATACCATCTAACTGATTGCATCTGAAGCAGAAACAATCTTTGTAAGTTGCAGGTAATCTGAAAATATTCCATAGGCAAAATTTGTTTGATCTGTAGGGAAAAAAAATCAGACTTGCCTTTCTAGTTAAGAAATAAATCCATGTTCTCCCTTGTGAGTTTACGCCAATACGGACAGGAGATGACTCTAATGAATGTCTCAATGATACAAACAAGTTACTTTTGGCCTCGATGCTAACCATGAAACACGGCATTTATTTCACTTGCTTAAAATACTTGCCTAGATAGATATCAATCTTCTCATAATCTGGTCATCATACACCAATATGTTGAGAAATACTACACTTGGTGCATAATAATGATCTACTAAGCTATTTTTATCCTTCGTTGCCCAAATGCTCAACAATTTTGAGATGTCAAAGGGGTCAAAAACCAACAATGGTTTATGGCAACTGTGGAATGGGCACACACAGAAGTCCTCAAAGACAACTATGTAATATCAAATGTGCATTTCAAACCATATAACAGCTCAGAGTCCAAAAGACAACTGTGGATAACTGCAGAAATTGATAGCACAAGCGTGGAAGACTTTCTGTGAACATCAAATAAGAACTACATTTACCTGTAAGGAAATTCAGATAAACTAAAGCTGAGAATCTGTAAATAGAATAAAAAAATTGAGAAAGAAGGGGAACAGAAAGTCACAAAAATACCTTCGTCCAATTTGATTCGTCATCCTACTGTGAATGGGCATGCCAACAGCCTTCCTTGCCATCTCTGTTGTTACTGGGAATTGATTCCCGTGAAAATTTGACCTTCTCTTTGCGAGAACACCCTAAACATCAATTAACTACAAGATATTAATAAATGTATAGAATAGGCAACCTAAGTTGAAAATTAGTTTACCGTTTTCACCTGTCTAATTGATGATCTAGAATCGATGAAGTGCTGTACCCTGGTGTTACCTTGGGAAGGATTTCTATACTGAAACCCTTGGTTTTTGATCTAAAACAAGGTATTTATCATCATGTTCAATTATTTGGAAAAACCAACTTTCTCCGGTAAAGAATAATCACTCACAGGAGGCCTTGGAGGTCTTTTTCCTTTAGATGCATTTTTCTTTGACATTTTAATAATATCATCTGCAGCAAATATGGGAAGGTTCGTTATGACCAAGCTAATCTTACAGAAACCTCAACTATGATAGAAGAAAGTCTTGACATACCCAATGCCATGTCCATCTTCTTCTCAGTCATGGCAATCGCTTCGTTTGTTAATGGTTTTGTTGCCATCTGCATATTCAGAATTAGGAAGGTAAGCAACAGTATCACAATAAAAGCTCTAACCAACTATGAAACTACAAGCTGCCCACACAAAATTAAAAAAAAATAATTAAAGAAAGAAATGTGAAATAATTAAGTGATCAAAGAAAACACCCATGATACAATTGAAAATTGAAAATATGCGAACCCTGATCCTCAACAGCACATGCACTCTTTGCAGCTCTAAACCCAACTTCCTAAAGAGTTTCCATTTAAAAAGCTTATAGAGAAAGAAACAAAATCAACAAGAATCATACTTCCAAAACCAACTTTAAAGTGAAAGCAAGAAGACAACTAAATCCTATCTCAATATATGATCACACGACCAAAAACCACATTGTACATACAGAGTTCAAGAAACTAATGGCTACAAACACAATCAAGGGTTCTAAGATAAATCATTGAATGACCTAAGAAGGCAAATAGGAATATAGGATTTCAAATATAGATTCCCACATGACAAACAACAGAGCAGAAGGCTAGTTTTTGCTCAAAACCTTCAAATTCAAAAGTATTTTTCATTTAAAATTTTCTACAGCATACTAAATCGGGGATTTTCATCACATGTAGTCAGAATGCAATTTTAGATCTTAAGGAGAAAAAAATAAGGAACGGTTTCCAAGTTCTAACTCCACAATCAAATCGAGGTACAATAGAAAACCATGTTATATGGATAAAAATCAAGAAAGTTGACTCAAAAAAGAAAAGAGAGAGAAAGAGATGCACATATTGAGAGGGAAAACGCCAAATGTCAAAGCTATTACTATTACATTAATATGCATCACACAAAAGCATTCAAAGGCATCCAAGCAAGTACCTTGAGAACAAGAACATAATATATTATAAGAACATAAAGATAATGACGAAAACAAATTTTTATAGAAATCCAAGCCTTATTCATAGAAGGACACAGATAAATTAAGCTAAGAGAATACTCACTTTAAGGATATTGATCTTGAAATATAAAAGGTTAAAAAAAGAGACCAGAGGAATTACTTGTAGATTTATCTCTAGTGCGCCTTGCCTTAAACAAACATAAGAAAAGGAAATTTCAAATAGAGGAAAATAATTCTCAATTGAATAGGTAATTGAACGATGTTCGAACTGATCTACTTCTTAGATCATATCCTCTGAGGTTTCGAAATCGATTCCTCTATGCGCCGAACGTACATCAGAAGAAAAAAAGATGTAAACAAGGATCATGAAAATAACACAAAAGAGACAAAGAAATTAATCACATAAAATAAGGGAAGAGAATACTCACCAGATCTGCCGAAATAGAGGATGCTGCGCAAAAGGATTAAAGGGGCAAACGACGAAAGGGAATTTCTTGCAGTTCCTTGACAAATCAAGGATTCTGAGGGCTTCTGCCGACGAGTTAACGGAGATCAAGAATTGGGAATCGAGATCGCGAATTAGGGTTCGCTTACTTCCACGAAGCCAACCGGGAAGATGATGCCCTTTACCTTCTCCAATGGGAATTTATTAATTATTAGTGGGTAATTTTTAAAATGACACAATATTTATCATCTTTTCAAAAACAAAGCCTTTTAACTTTTTATTAATTTTAAACTACACTATATTTTATAACTTACTTTTCTGAAAATAAACAATCTAAAAAAAATATTTTAACTGAAACCAGCTTATTCGACTCAGTTTATTTGATTTTTAATTAATCCATTAGTGACAGAAAAAAAAGATTAATAATTTGGTTGATAATTTTTTTTTCTCGTAGTAAATAAATTTGTAGTTGAATATTAGCAACTTTAAGATTAATAATTAAGTTGAAAAAAATTAAAATTATTCAATTTATGTTAATTTTTTTCATGTTATATGAGTGACCCATCAACCTAATATTTTAATCGCTCATTAAAAAATTTATTTATTAATTTATTGAAATTCGATTATTAAATGTTTAAGAAAGTTGGAATGCGCCAATAGTAAGCAATTAATTTTCCCGATAGTTAATGCATAATTTTAAATATATTTTTATCAATAAATATTTTGAATTTTGAGATTTGATGGACTCGCAATCGGAGATTATATTTTCAGAATAGTCAATGCATAATTCTCAGAATTAATGGGGTAAACTGAATATCTGTGCCTAATTACAAAAAGACCAGCTATTTTTGAACATATTATAATCACTGCCAAAGGTAGACTCTCACGTCAATTTATTCTAATATTGACATGGAAGGCGCCGTAAAAACTAAGGAGAAAGAGAAGAACACTAAATTGAAACTTTCATCTCTCATTGAAGGATGAGATCTGTACAAGAGCAAGGTATACGATGAAGGATCACACGATCTTCATCTTTGCCAAAAACAAAAAACTGTAGCCAAAGGAGGAGAAAATCCCAGACTGCAAAATAAAAGTGAAAAAAAAGGAGAAATGTAATTTGAGCTAGGGAAGCACGAAGAAGACTGAGATTCCACCACTCCCCACTGTCGTTACTCTGAATCACTGTTTAAGCTCTCCATGGCCCTTAGTCCAAGTTTCTTCTGCAAACAACAGATCAAGACACCATTAGAGCCTAAATTATTAGATCTGGTGGTCAAGTCAGAATGAAAGAAAAAGAATGAGACTATCGTTGCAACCACCCCCACTGAAATGTTTTCAGACCGAAGAGTCAAAAGTAAATGTCTTGCATCAAATAATACCAGGTTGTGAATATTAAAATTTAAAAGGATACCTTCTTCACACACTTCTTCTCCCTCACTTCATATCTGGCTCTGGTCAAGTCTGAAAGCCACATCCCTGGAAAACAATACTGCAGAAACAAAATGGAACAGAAAAAAAAAGGAGTAAATCACACTATCGATTTTTTTTTTTTTAGTTCAGAAATTTTCTTTAGAACTCTGAACCATAGAGTAATAAAATGACGCAAAACACCAATACTGATGTAAAGAAACTACGGATCGAGTAAGATGAATTATAGTATATACCTGGAGAGCTTTTTCAATGTTCTTGGGCCTTTTCTTGGGTCTGTGGGGCAGCTTTGTCCCTTTCATGGCAAGGAAGTCATCTTCTTTCTCCTTCCTGGAGAGGGAGATGTAAATCCTCGGCCACTCAAAGTTATCAAGATTTATCTTCTCTCCTGCACTGCCCATCTCTCTCTCAAATGGACGTTTTGATGATTCCGTGTTCACATAGACACCTGCTGCTGCTGCTGCAGCACAGCCATTCTGAGCAGCCTTGGCCGTCGGCTTCTGAGCGTTCTCGGGCAGGACTCTCGGAGATCTCTTCCCAGATAGAGCCAGGTCGCTGGATCCATCTTTAATGTTCCTGATCATGGGATATAGTGGGCAAAAAGAGGTATTTAGATGCAACAAAGCAAGATGGGAAGGACTCTGAGGTATTAACTTCGATGCCACTCGAAACGTAATGTTGAGCAATGTTTATAACCTTACAGAGAGAAACAGTAGCACCTTGATTTAAGGCAAAGAATATGAGTAATTCTAAAAAGATGACATATTTTCAAGTAACAAAAATCAAATGAAGGGAAAGAAATGCATCATGGTGGGACAACAAAAACACGCTTTGGTACAACAGAAGCGATTGGAGGTAGTCATGCTTTACATGAAACTATAAAAGAAAAAGGTTTTATTGGAAACATTCTCATTAAGTTTAACTTATTAAGTATAAGATTGTCATAGAAACTAGAAAGGACTGCGCATGTATGGGACTTCACAGGACTGAGTCTCACAATTCTATCCACAAAACCAATATCTCACTAGAGAAGAATTGGTCAATTTCATAGAAATAAGCGACAAGTTGTTAATCATCAACTAAATATCAAGATGAGATCTTACACAATGTTTAGGATATAATCATCATCAAAGCAGGGCAATATATATGCTTCAAACATTGAGTTTAAACTCATAATTTGGCAAATAGCATAATTCTAATAGTTTTAAGAAAAACAAATAACCTTATTCACTTTTGATCTGACTGTAGGGTAAAAAACAAAGACAAAAATGATGCACGAGACAGACACGATTTTACAATTTAGATCCAGAAAGCACCAAAATGTTGCTTTTTCCAAGAAATTGTTTCACCTCTCTATTGGGAAAACATCAATGAAACCAAGCTTAGAAGAATGAGAAAGGAAAAAAACAAGAGGATGATAAGAAATGGCATACTTATTTTTTAGTGAACGGTGATTGGCGTCTCTGGTGGACAAGCCACAAGGCGGAGGGGGCATCGCAGCCGACAACACCGATCTCCGCTGGATTTTGGGCATTGAGTTGGCGGAAGATTCGTCCCCAGCCGACCGGTCGTCAGCCCTCGAGCCACGGGACCTCTTATTTTGACCCCACTGGAGAAGACCAGTGCCGCCTACGTCGGCGCCGAACCCATTTACCTCAAAGCGATGGTGAATGTTCTGAGTCTTCGTGAAGGATGGCCGTTGGTCGCATTGCGCTGGTAATGATTCCGAAGGGAAGGAGTGGTGGCAGTCCGATGTTGGGGAGGGATCAGCCGACCCCGACGCCGATCGCGCTCGAGGAAGGGATTTGCCTTCGGAGGCGACGTAGTCTGCAATCGCATCCTCTTCTTTGCAGGTTCGCAGTGATAGCTTCTTTCCATTGCTGAGGAGGAGGACGTCGGGGCTCACTTTCTGGTATCTGCGCGATCAAGATTCGATGAAAAAGGTTGTCTAACACCTCAGTAGATCTTATAAAATCTTAAAAGGAAAGATCGAGAAAAATAAAAAAAATGGGGATAAGAACACCGTATCACTGAAACATGTGCAAAAGGGTAAAAAAATTGATACTTTTTGCCTCGATTTATTGCTGAAAATCGATGGTGTTCGCCAAGAAAAAATGTGAGAAAAGCACAAGATCAGGGACGAAAGAAGAGAAGGAAATTTTATCAGCAGTAAGTAGAACAAAATGTCAACAAAGAGCAGCAACAGGCGGAGTGAATCGTGGCGGCCAGATTTCATTCACCATGAAGAATTCGAGAATTTCGGAAGAGAAGGATAAATGGAAAAAATAAAAATAAATGAGAAAAGGGATCGGACATGGAAACGACTAATCTTTCAGGGGAGATACAAAACAACAAAGAATGAAATAAGAAAGCTTGCCGCAGCACAATCGATCCTCGTCCACTGGACTCGGGCCGTCGCTCGTTTTCTCGTCCTCTCAACCAGCACGATAAAGGCAAAGAGTACACCCATGCGAAGAAAGAACGTAACGAAGACCTTAAGATAGCTTACAATCACGAACTGATCCAAACAAAAGTAGAAATTCTTTTATCAGACAACAGATCCTGCATCCAAGAGATATTTGACGAGCAGTAACTCGAAATTCTCGCGAAAAAACAGAAGGATCAAATGCGCAAAAGAAAAAATCCTAAATAACAACGGATGAGAACCATTTGGGCAAAGCCAGACTACAAGCAACAGATCAAAGTAACAGAGGCGATCATGAAGCAGAAAAGATCACCCTCCGCATCCATCACCGCCTTCACCTCCCATCGATCTCGACCGCGGCAGGGATCAGGAGAAGCAATCGAAGTAAAAATGGTCCAAATTGCAACTAGTACCAGACGCACAGACGAAGAACAAGATCCACACAAACCTCATCATGCCCAAGTGCGGAATTGCGATCCGAGGACCAGTTTCCACCAACTCATCAAACAAATCTCAGGCTTGTCTATGCAGAGCACACGCATCAATGGCGATGCTGGAGATCTAGCAGCAGACTCCTTCCCAATCGAGTTCGCGTCTCGAGGAGCGATTCTTGTGACTGAGGAGAAATTAACACAGAGAGGGAGGGAGAGAAGAGGCTTAACGGCTGGGCAGGAGAGAACTACTAATGGGGAAGAAAAGAGCGGCCTTTTGGGGTGGAGTAAAACTAGAGAACCAATCTCTTCCATACGAACCCATATATGTTTGCTATTTTCAATCGGACCCTGTCGCGGGATTTTTAGTAAATAACCCACAAGAAAGAGGGCCTAATAAATATTAGTCAAAATGAAAATGAGTCATCAAGATGGACAATCCGATTTGTTTCGAATTTCCTATCTGCATCTTCATATTCACCAAAATATATATATATATATATATATATATATATATATATATATATATATATATATATATAGAGGTGGCAACCTACACATCACCCATCAAAAATGTATAATAGAGATGAATGATCAAGATTTCGCTACCTATGCAGGTGTTCATGATTATGCACCATAAGTTATCCATGTGTCAATTCAGACGGATGGATCGGATCGAGTTTGGGTTGAAAATTCTTTTTTAAACTCTCAATCCAAATTCAACTCAAAACGTCCAAATCCAAACTCAACCAACCCAAACCCAAACCCGACCTAAAAAACCGATTTAAAACAACTTTTTTTAATATATTTTTCCTATAATTTTATACTTATTTCACTACTCTATCGTGATCATACCAATATTAATATGAGTATACATAAGAACATCTTAAATTTTAAAATAAAATTTAATTTAATATTAAAAAAATTCACAAAACATTAAATTCAGATTAATCTCAACCCGATCATAAAATTTTTAATCCGAAATCTTCCAACTCTAATTTGA
This sequence comes from Boesenbergia rotunda, assembly GCA_024364735.1. Lineage (NCBI taxonomy): Eukaryota > Viridiplantae > Streptophyta > Magnoliopsida > Zingiberales > Zingiberaceae > Boesenbergia > Boesenbergia rotunda. The sequence continues at coordinate 365,247 of JAGFNQ010002612.1, read as the reverse complement.
AAATTTCCAACTCAAACTTGATTTTTTTAGATCGATTCGGATCGAGTCATTAGGTCAAGTTTATTTTTGACATCTTTACTTCCATATCCTCTTCGAATTTAATATCTAATCCTCCGTCAAATTTAAAGAAAAATATCATCTATCACCAACTTGTTAATTCGAATTTCAGTAAACTTGTTAATATAAATTTCATTATGATCTCTTGTCTAACTTGTCATTACAAATTTTTACATGAGGTATGGTGTCATAGTTAAATCCTCCGATAATAAATTAAGGATGTAAAATTCAAGACATAATTACGACGTATTATTAGAAATTTTGCTTTTTAACTACGTATTATTAGAATTTTTTTTTAATAGATAGTAAATATAAGAATACTTATAATTAAAATGAGCCTTTAGATGTATAAACTTCAGTGAGATGGATGATCATCCAGATTTGGCTATTATTTGATTAATTATTTTTTTTTAAATTCGAATTTCTCCTTTATTTTTAATAATTTTAACGTGAAGATTAATATAATAATTAGTCATTTCTGAGAATTTTTAATAAATTCAATCGTTCAATTAACTGTAAATCAATTTCAAAGCAGTTGAAATTAGGAATGGGTAGGATTCGGTTCGTATTATATAGCCTCTATATCCATATCTATCGATCGAGTATCAAATATTTATTAGAATATTTATACCTATTAAATAATGGAATATTTTATATTTTAATAATTTTTTTCAATCCAACCATATCATTTAATAAAAATATATTAGAATTAATAATATATTTAAATATATATATATCTATAATTTTACAAATAAATTAAATATTTATATAATTTATTCCTAACATTAATAAATTATTAATAATTTTTAAATTTTTTTTTAATATCTATATATTTTATTTAATTAGATATTTAAATCGTATATTAAATATTAATAATCCTTTTATATCCTTCTTTATTTAAATGATATCAGAGCCTCCAGAAAATTATCATCCTAATTGAAATTAAAATAAAAACATGACAAGCGGTTCAACTGATTGGAAATAACCGATTCAGTTCGATCTAAATTCGAGCCGGGTTCAAGGTTAAACCGAAATGATTTGATGTAATTCCCACCAAATGCATACAAAAATCAGCTCTGTCTAATGCTGATGCCCTGCGACTCGCCGTCGCAGGAGGTCAGCATCGCCTTCCGATTGGGCGTCGCTGTATTCTCCGTCGTCATGTCCTCCTTCAACTTCCTGGTGTTCTTCTAATGCTAGGTTTTGCCACCAGGCCCACCACAGGATCCTCACTCTTGAACCCTCCCTCGCCGCCGCCGGCCTATCGATTCTCCCCCTCCTCCAGCCCTCCGGCATCGACATGGTCGCCATCGGTTCCCTCCCCTTCTTCCTCTTCGATTCGCTCCGCGGCGCCCGCGCTGGCCTTGAGTGCGCCTCCGCCTCCTCCCCAAGTGCAAGCACGCCTTTCACATCACCTGCGTCGACCGATGGCTCGAGGCGCACTCAACCTGCCCCCTCTTCCGCGCCGGCGTCTGCGCCGAGGACGCTGCCCTTTCAGCAAGCCATCCGCTAGCTGCCGCTTCTTGTTCGCCTCCGACCTCCTTGACGACGATGCCTCCGCCCCGACCTCGGGCTATTCGTTTAAAGAGAGCCCAAGGAGAAGGAAGGGATTAGGGCAGAAGGAGGAAACTTAGCTAAATCTCTTCATATATACAAACACAGAGTTATGGCTTCTGATGTCATCTTCAAACGCCGGTGGAGCGACGTCAACTGGGCGGATTTGCTTTCTCTGAGTGCAGATATGCTCAGCAGTGTTTCGAGCAAAAGATTTAGTGAGGAGCACTTCAACTTGGAGCCTGATGGAGTCAAAATTCATCGATAAAACAGAGCAGTGGAAAAAATTTCTCCAACGATGAACATATATTGATGACTAAGAAGGTGATGGAAAAGAAGAGATTACTAGAGCTCAAAGGAAGCAAATCAGTGGTTCCTTTGAACTCTGTAGCTGATGTGAACTCGAGGGCTTCGATCTGCTCTGGTACAAGATCGATGTCGGAGATCACTAATCTGTCAAGATGTGTGATGGGTTAAAGATGAGAAATTGAGGAGGATTTGGCTGCCTATTGCAAAAAGGATACCGCAGTGGTTTGCAGGAAGGGAAAGGAGGTCACATAGTAGAATAGAGGAGTCCACAAGTGCTTGATTCTGATCGTTTGGCCCGGTATGTAAATAACCTTAATTGCAACAACAATCATACGTACAGTTCAATTAATTTTGTGATTGCCTGATTTTCTTTTTGTTTAGATATGTACAGGTATAGATAGAAATACCTGACTGCATATGCTTGAAATTGAAACTAGATCATTGATTTCAAATACGAAAATACGAGTTTGATTGTTTGGTATATATATATATTGTTGATGTCTATGAAACTCTCAGCAATGTTGACTTTGCTTGAGTGAGAAATTTATCAGAGACCAGATCTTCCAAATGGATGTTTAATAATAACAATTGAGTGTGATATCTTGCCTTGTGTATCATTTCCTTGTTTACAAAGTCTTTGTGTAAGATTTCTTTTTTTTTGTTCTTTAATTGATGATTGGATTAAATATCTAAATATAGGATGAAAAAGACTAATTTCAGGGGAAAAAAGAGTCTTGCTTCTTCTGTTTCAGAAAATGCTGAGTTTTGGTGCATTGTTTATTATTGACATGGGAGCGATGATTATGAACTAGCTGGAATCAGAAACTTAAATGAATGCTTATTGTTCAGTTTTCAAAGCACTTTTCCTCTAAATCTACTTGTATTATCCATTTCATCTTCTTTTCTCATATAGAATATTTCTTCTTCTTCTTCTTTTTCTTTTACATCGTGAATATCTGTTGACATGCATATCATTTCTTTTGTGAAGTGCTTAGCATGATGAAGACTTGAGACATGGGTAACCCCAATCCTAATTAATCAATAGGACAAGTTCCTAAAAGTCAAAACCAAAAAAACTGAGGCAAGGAACAACTAAGAGAGAAATAGTTCAACATGAGACATGAGTATCAGAGCACATATGATTCATCTTGATAATTGCCCAATTGCAATACAATTGTTCTTCATCTAGTTAATGTACCTCCTTATTTTGTCTTTTGACCATATTTATCTTTTTTTTATGAAGGCAAACTTTCAAAGAGCTTTAATTTATGCAGGTGCGTGCCATCTGAATCTGAAATGTTGAGTTAGATTGCAGTCCGCTACCAATACCTTGTCAGTAGAAGGATCTCAATGCCTATCTGAAAAAACAACCTTATTGCAGTTTTTATCTTCTTTATTGAACTTCTTCAATCAAAAAACAGGATATAGCTTCAACAAATTGAAATGCTGTGAACATCCAATGGTCAGACTGTATTTATTAGTTATGACTTTCAGAAAACAAAAAATTATTTGCAAATGTTATGTTTTAATTGCTCTGTTGGAATTTGTCTCAAGGTGTAAACTTTAATTTACCTGGAATTCCATAGCACAAGGATTGTCATTAGAGATTATTGTAGTTCAAGGAACAGCTACAGCCATTACTATATATTGACAGCAATCTAACAATTGACTGGTTCAAACAAGTGTGTGTGTACATTGACAGTAACCTGGCAATTGACAGAAAACAAAGACGATACCAGCGAATATTTGGCCAAGTGGATATATATATATATATATATATATATATATATATATATATATATATATATATATATATATATATATATATATATATAGGCCACTGATCCTACCAAAGTTTCTCATTGGTCATCAGGATAAATCCAAAATATGTTCGCATCATGCACTCGGCGTCAGACGTTCACTGTCTATGATCCCATTGCAAACAAATGCTTTCTGGGAGGGATTCAAACTGTGATGCTCTTGCTCCACACCAAAGTGTCTTGCCGCTGCACCATGCCCCGAGGATGGATGTGATGTTTAATTGCAATGGAGATGATAAGTGATCCTATCGCAGAGCGAGGTGGATTCCCAAGAGCGAGGTGGACCCGAGTACCACTGATGTTGGCTTCGATCTGCAAGGAAAACGACCGTCAGTAACTCGCCGGGAGAATTTCTTGGCAAGATACTCTGACAATCAAATTAGTCTTCGATGAAAAAAATGAAAGTGGATGAAGAACTGTAGCAAAACTCTATCGCGCGTACCCACGTGCGAAGTGCGAAGGACCTTATATAGCTGAGGGAGCTGACAGTTTCTATCCCGCGTCTACCACCTTTTTGTTTTATATGGGGACAGGATCAGAGGTACTGTCAGCTCGCCGACCAGCACTGCCCAATCTAGACGGATCTATTTATTGGCTATACTGGGCTATAGCCCAGCCCTACCAACCCAAAAAATAAAAAATAAGTGGAATCCTAAATGTTTGATTTGCTCCCATCTCCAACACGCGTGACTGCGTGAGGCGTGACGAGACGGCGAAGGGCGAAGGCCGAAGAGTGAAGGCAAACCGGGCCGCCGCCACCAGCCGACGTCGGAGTGACTCCACTACATCGGCGTTTGCATCGGCACTGCCGCACCAGCCCGTGCTTCGCTTGCGGACAGGTAACCCTAAATGGCTAAATCCCTAATATTTTCTTCTTCTCCTTTTTACGGTAACATGTTCGCAATCGCCTCCGACTCCCGTTGTCGTGGTCGTCGTCAAGTAGCCAAAGCATGCCGCGCCGCTGCGGCTTTGCTAGCTCGCTGCCAAAGCATCAGATGTTGCGGGCCTGCGGCGTAAACGTTGGCGTTGTGTCCTAGCCATATTGGTTTTGCCGTTTTGGACCATTGGTGTTTTCCCAAAGCAACAGGCCCAGGCTAATTTGCTACACAAATCAGTAATTACAATTTTCAATGATTTATAATATGTTTTTTTATTGATTATCATTATTTACATCACTTAGAAAATCAAATTATAATAGAACTATTACTGATTTATTGCATTTGATTTTATCAATATTTTTCAATTCAATTGCTTTTAACTTTTAGTATTTTATCTCGTAGGGTACAGTGAGATCTCGAGCTAAAGATATAGATGAATTTTATGTTTCAAAATACTAAAAGTATAATGTAATAAAAGCAATTGAATTGAAAAATACTATATTATTATAGATGAATTCTATGTTTCAAAATCTTGTAGGACACAACTTTGTTGAACAGTATAATGTAATAACTTTTTTGTTATATATCGATAGAATTTATTATACATTTTTAATAATAATATATACTGTATTACATTTGGTTAAGCCCCCCTAACTATAATTTCTGGATCCGTCCCTGGCCCAATCTGACATGGGCAGGGGGCGTTGTGGTACGAAATGTCAGGGTATGTCAGGAAAGTATTGTGTCAGCGGGATATTCGCGATTCGGACATGAGTGATGTCAGACCTGAGCAGTTTTGCGCCGACCCTCGTACCACTTGTGCCAGTATAGTGTCAGGGAGTGGGGGGTTCGCTATGAAAACGATAAATCACGAGCTAGGTTGCTGACCGGCCGACCCGAGTGAGATCTCACCAAGCAGTCAGTGCCACTTGGGCTAAATAAGGCGCGACCCGAGTCTTTGGGGCACTCGGCACTCAGACTCGGCCAACCTGATTCATCTCAACGACATGACTAGAAGACCTCGAGGGGAGCTGACTATCTGCTGGGTGCGTGCTGACCGGGCAAACCTAAGCCTGACGCTCAGTCTCTCTCTCTAAGGCGATCACAGGCCTTATCAGGGGTCTCTCACTTGGGCCTCCCAACCCGAGTGGCCTACCCTGTCATGCCGGACGATCGAGACCTCTCCATCGATGACCTATCCCCCTACGATGCCATGTGGCCCGACCAAGCTACGCCTAAGTACGATCGGGATCAATAAGTTTGAGATATCATGAATCATAGAAGAGTTAAATGTCATAGTTTGACAAATGCAATAGGAATGACAAAGACTCAGTGAAGTATCATAGTTACAACGCCCATTGCAAAAGAAATTGTTTGTGTTAGGCAAATGATCATCAGATTTGACATACAGTTCATTACTTTGGTAAATATCAATAGATTTCTAAGAAGAAATTTCTCTTTTCTTCTTTTCTTTTCATCTTTTTTTCACCTCACTCATAATTTTGTGGAGCCAATTAATTTCTTTTTTCTCTTCCTTTAATTAACTTTCTATTTGATGGTTGGCTGAATTACACATCCGCCTCTCCATCTCTTTCAATCTCCTTTCTTTTGCTGATCATTCGCTTTTGGCTTATCAACAATAAAGTCTCTTCAACACTTACTTTGTGCCTTTGGATGAATTAGAACAATAACTATTCTCCTTATCTCTACTTAAATTCTTGTCCTCATCTGACATCTCATTCTTCACATTCTTTTTTTTTCTTTAAAAATAAAGATACATAGGCTCAGGATGCATGTATATATGAAATGTACATTGAAAAATTCATTAAAATATTTGATTTCTGCCTCCATTGATTCAGTCAACATTATCATAATTGATGGGTCTTCAATTTGAAGATTTACCATAGTACATTTGACGAGCAACTTAATAAACAAACTCTTGAAAATAATGGAAAAGAAGAAAAAGAGAAAGGACACTGGAGAAGATGCAGTGCTGCGCTGCACTGAATTGGGTGCATGATCATGGGATGTTTGAATCCATTGCAGATGAACTTCATCAGACTTTCCTCCATCTAACGTCAGTCACACTCAACAGATCACATAGATGCTTAATAGTCCCTTGAAGGCTACAAGCGAAGGGTCCTATAAATTTAAGAATATTAAACAGTAACTCTGATCTGCTGGTAAATTAAAGCTTCAGTTTTGCTTTCTTTTGGAGCCAAAAGCTTTAGTTATCCTGCTAAACATTATCTCGCTGTTATTCGAAGCAAGGAATTAAGTGTAGAATTTGATGCTCAAGAACAGATTAAATGGCAAGTACTTTATTATTTTTGATATAGTTTTAAAACTCTAAAATATCAGTAAGTTGAAGTTCTCTTATTTTATTAGTAAAAAAAAACATTGTCCTTAGAAAATGACACACAAGTTTTCTCAAAGACCAGCATTAATAAACAATGTAATAATTGATCATCACGAGAAACTATAAGGAAAGAAGAAGAATTAACATATAATTAGGTAATCTAAAGTGATATGGACTAATATTCTTTATATAGGTGGTCCAAATCTCTCACCTAATAGATTAGTTTTTACTCTAGCATCAACTTATCTTTTGTCATTCTTCAACTATATATATATATAGCTAGATAATTAAAGGAGTTAAACTTTGCTACTTAGATCTATATGCACATCTATACGTCTAACCCTAAACCCTAATCATGTAGCTTTTGCTTAAATCAAGGGCTAACCAATTTCCTAAAACATTCTCTCAATGAGTCACTGTTCATGAAGCTGCCACCACCTTTTGTTTGCCAACTTTGTGATAAAGCAAAAGCAAGCGAAAAAGAAAGGGAAAGATGGAAAGTTAGAAGAAAAACATATATTATTTAATCAAAAGATGGGGTGGAAGGGAAGGTGAACAAAAAGAAAAGGCTCCCCCATACCATGTAAGCCTTGTTGCAAACTAGTAGTATCCAAGGGGTTGACCTAGAAGTGAAGAATTGAACCCTAAGGAGAGTCTTCTAGGTATGAATAGAGGAGGAGCTCATCATCACAGCCATCATCAACATGAGAGTTCCTTGGTGCAGCAAATGATGATAGAGAGATCACCAAACCGTAGCTTGCAGTGCAGCATCAATGACCTGATGATGATGCCACCTCAGGAGATGCCTAATCTATTATCCTCCACTCCTTCCTTGCCTTCCCCTAAGAAATTTCCAAAGTTCTTGAAGACACTTAACCCCATGATCCCTTGCCATGATCTCAGATCAAGAGAGCTACCAGCTGAGTACTCATGGAGCCAACTCTTGCTGTAATACTTCGACAACCCCTCTTTATCTCTTTACTCTCTTGAACAAATGCATATATAATATAGGACTTGTGATCGATATATATATGTTTATGGTAGTGGGAATTTGGTGGAGGAAGGCTGCACATATGCTCCAATATATGGGTCATCTACTGATGCTAAAGGTTTGGGTGGTCATGAACTCAAGGAAGAGGAAGAAGAGCATGGCTACAGTGTCAATGATTGTGTCCATTTTAAAGATCCACGTCGAGAAGATGATCAGGGAGCAAGTAGATCTCCATGGAGTAGTACTACTCAAGTTGTGGCAGCCTCCTCTCCTAGGTCTTGTGTCACTACAAGTTTCAGCAGCAACAATATTTTGGACTTCTCAAATGGCAGCAGACCAGCCCACAGAAAGCAAAATCACCAAGTAGATCACTCATCGCCTGCTCAGGCAAGAATTATATATGCATTCCTTGATCTTTAGGGTTAATTAATTTATATGTATATATACATATAGTTAATTGCTCTTAGTTGCTCTTTGTCAGAAGAATTTTTGCTTATAGATTTGCTTTTTTTAATTGCCATGTTAAGTGGAATGGCAACTATAGTGGTGCACCTTTCAAGAAGGCTAGGGTTCAAGCCTCCTCAGTAATGTCACCTCTCAAGGTTCCTTTCTCACATGATCATAGATATTGTTCTAGCACTACAAAAGTAAATTGAATAATTTTATGTAAACTTTTTTTTTATTGTTTAGATAATCTCTTTGGACAGGTTAGAAAGGAGAAGCTGGGAGATAGAATAGCAGCTCTACATCAGCTAGTTTCTCCATTTGGGAAGGTATTATTTATCAGTAAATCCATGAATTAATTACACTACAGTTTCAGCAAACGTTTTCTCATCATAAACTCTAACGATGAACTCTCAATCGCCCTCTCTTCCACTGTCTCGGGTTTTTTTTAGCCTCCTTGCACGGAATTACTATCAGATATTTGTCTACTTCATTAATCTTGCCTCTCCTAAAAAACTCCTCAGAGTACTCTTTTAATTGAGCAACCTCTAGAGGTTCGGGATCTAGAAGAAGAGTATTCTCCTGTGAGAGAAGGCCATGCAAGAACTAGATGACCTATAATGTTCAAGGAAAATATATATATATATTTTTTTTCTTCTTCTTCTTCCTCTCTTTCAATTCCATCTCTACCGAGGAATCAAACTCTTATGGACGGATAATTAGCAATTCCAATACGTATCATGGCGAGGTATGCCTTAAACTACTGACACGAGTTTATTTTTTCTCGCAGACTGACACTGCGTCTGTATTACTAGAAGCCATTGGCTACATCAGATTCCTCCACGGTCAAATTCAGGTCCATTCTCTCTCCATCTTTCCCTCCCTTAAAGAACACACACAAGAGCCACCAGGTAACAAGCAAGAACCCTGCCTGGGTTTCGATGAGATGGAGGACAAGGTAGGGAGCACGCGTGCAGTAAAAGCTGCTGAAAAAAATGAAATGGAATATTGAAACCTAATGGACCTCCACACCTTTAGTGGAGTTCTTATTGTAATTGTGCCCAACTCTTGTCTTTCTCTGTTGTCATGCATGTATACATAGCGTGTGTTTCAGAGATTGGAAATTAGAATAGAATGCCTCGTTACCTGATGCAGGCTCTGAGCTCCCCGTACCTTGGCAGAACATCAAGGAACAACACCAACAGCCACAGACAACGCCAACTGGTAAGCTTAATGTCTCCCTGCTATTTAGTTTCAAGCTAAAACTCTCTCTAGCTAGCTAGCTAATAAAAGGGTTTAATAGGAGGAAGAGGAAGAGAAGAACTTGAGGAGCCGAGGACTGTGCCTGGTGCCTGCTTCATTCACGTTGGAACTAGAGAAAGACAACGCAGCTGATTTCTGGGCATCAAATTTAGGAACGGGATTTACGATGGGAAACTAATTGATTAGAATTACTCATCACTTGGCTTTTGGTTAATTAATCACTTAATTAGGTCCTTTAAATTTTATAAACATGGATGCACTTACTTTAATTAAGGGTGCATGTAAGATGAAGGTAGGGTTTAATCTGACTGGCTGATTATTGTTATTCAAGATTATATTTCCCTGAATTAAATTTACGTCTTGAGATGAATTAACACTAAATACGTTGGTAGGCCAACAAATGGTTTGGTAATTATAATATAACATCTTAGTTATAAAAATTATCATACCACAACATATAATCTGACTTTATTACATTACAAACTGGATTATATTACAGCTAATCAAACGTAACCTAAGTTCGCAAGCACATTAAAGGAAGAAGAGAACACATTTTACACCAAACCATTTACTGCGTATGAAACATGTTTTCCCATAGGCTCGATCCTTCTACTTTTTACCTCTCAGTTTAACTCCCAGCGCCCTTTCAAGTTTGGCAATTATCTGTTGATTTGGAATAGCCTTTCCTGACTCGTATTCTTGGATCACTTGGGGCTTCTCATTGATTAGCTGATGCAGCATGATTTGTCAGATAAGATACACGACAAGAGGTGAAATAGAAAGTCAACCTAACATAGCTTATGCAGCATGATTTGTTCGATATGATACACAATGAGTTGAATGGAAAACATTAACATAGTACCTGTGCAAGTTGGCTCTGCGTCAACTTCTTGTCCAGTCGAGCTTGCATCAGATTCTTCTTCAGTTCACTTGGCACGCGTTCATCTTCGAAAAAAACAGTTGTAGAAGGTGAGAAAATCTTGTAATAAGCAGGTGGTAGAAAATTTAGTTGTTTGAAGCATGATCATTGTGGAACAGTAAAACTGATATCAACAGCAAGCGACTGATAACTGATATCCATTATTTTTATTCTACTTGCAAAAACAAGCCACTGAATAATATGAACAAGAGAAATGAAAAACTGATATTGATAAGTAACTAGGGTTCAAGATCATTAACACAACCACTTTCATTCTTGTTGCTTTGATATTTTAGAAGCAAATACATTTAAGTTGTTGCTTTGATTTATAATTTAGAACGATCACAATCAAATACAAGCAATGAATATCATGGCAAATTTAAGAAACCAACAAAAAGTAAGTAAATATATGAATTACTCACGAGTAAGATTCTCAGTTTCCGCGTCGAGCTTCCTCGCATTCAGAGACGTGCTACTTGAAGACGCCCTGTTCGTTCCAGCGTCGTCTGCGAAATACATACAAACAAATAACGAATCGACAAAGTTATCTCGGCCGAAATTAGAAGGAAATGGAGCAGAAGAGAGAAAGAGAAAATACACTTCTTGATGGTCTCGATTTCAGCACCGCTGCGGCGTGCGGCGTTGACGGCCTTTTCATCCTTCTTGGCGGCGGCTGTGGGCGCCTTCTTACGGAGGACGATGGGCTCCCAATCCTGCGAGATCGAACCAGTCCCCGACATCGGAATAGCGCCTCCAATCCTTCGCTGGTTAGGGTTTTAAAGGGCGAAACGAGGAGTCGAGAAGGGAGAGCTACCTTGGGGAGAAAGCCAACCGACGGCACGCAAGAGGCACGTGAGGTCCAGTGGTCAACTACGGTCTACGGAGAACAGGAACCATCAAAATAGGATATATTTTTTTTTGGTTTTATTTTTAATTTATCGCGCGATCACCTTCTCCTCTCTTCGGCAGCACCGAGGGGCGAGGACAACGACAACCGGCGTGAGTGGTCCTCTTCTGACTTCCCTGTCATCGGATGATCACGATTCACGCCCTGTTGATACTTTGAATCCCAATTCTGCCCCCTCCATCGGCCAAGGCGTAGCTTTGTGGGCAGAGGCAATTTGGGAAGTTCGCAACTCGTCGCCGAATTCATCGCCTCTGTCCTTCGGCCACCGCGCGCAGGAACCCCGTTACGATAAAAAAGAAGCCCGCGATAACAGCGGATTCGAACGACTCGCGCTACGACGTCGTCGACGATGTTGACCCGGTCTCCCCCGTCCACCCCCGAATCGTTTCCCATGACCAACGGCGATGATGGTCCTTCCCCGTGGACCCACCCTATCATCCACCGCAGGCGCCAGCGTGCCCCGCTCGCCGTCCCGCCGCACGTGCCTCTCACGCGCAGCCGGCGCCTTCGCCGTCTCCCCTCTTTTACCTGCCCCCTCTTTCTCTTTCTTTCCTCATCAAACCCTAACGCCGACGACGACCAAATAACGTGAGAAAGGGAGGGGAGAGGAGAGGAGAAGGGGATTAGGGTTTGGGAAGATGGATTCGAAGCCGCCGAATCCGGCGCTGCCTTACCGGGAGGATTGCTGGAGCGAAGGCGAGACGTCGGTGCTGGTCGACGCCTGGGGCGATCGCTACATCGAGCTCAACCGCGGAAACCTGCGCCAGAAGCACTGGCAGGAGGTGGCCGACGCCGTCAACTCCCGCTCAGGGGCTGGCCGACGCCCGGCCCGCACCGACGTCCAGTGCAAAAACCGGATCGACACCCTGAAGAAGAAGTACAAGGTCGAGAAGGCCCGGATCTCCGCCGGCGCCGAAAGCCAGTGGCCATTCTTCATCCGCCTCGACGTCCTCATTGGGTCCTCCCCGCCCCCAAAGAAGCCCCCTTCCTCGCCGCCGCTCGCCCTTCCGCTCCCCTTCCACCGCAAGGCCTCCCTCTTGCCTGCTGCCACCGCCGTGCGCTCGGCCGAACCGAAGGGGAAGCGGTCGGCCGCCACCGCGTTATCCGTGGACAATCCGATCTTGAGGCGCGCGGCCGCTGCTGCCGAGGCGGCCGCGGAGGACATCAAAGATGACGACGACGTGGGATCTGACTCGCCGTCGAGATCGTCCTCAAGATCGGCAAGGGGTTGGAAGAAGGCGAAGGAAGGAGAAGGAAACGGGATCCGCGAGTTAGCCAGGGCGATCACGAGGTTTGCGGAGATCTACGAGAGGGTGGAAGGGGCAAAACAGAGGCAGATGATGGAGCTAGAGAAGCAGCGGATGGAGTTCACGAAGACGCTCGAATTCCAGAAGATGCAGCTCATCGTGGATACACAAGTGCAGATTGCCAAAATCAAGCGTGCCAAGAGATCGGCACCGGTAAGAGACGTCACCTTTTAGGCTTTCTCTTAACAGTCATCTTTATGTTGCTAAAAACCCAAATTTTAGTTTCTCTTCATGCGAGCAGCAGTTTCTTGCTGCTGTGGATTTTCCAACTCTTTGTTCTTTCATATCTAGAAATGAATTGCTGGATGTTAACCACGCCATTCTCTTACTGATAGTTCATTTGGTAGCTTAACCAATTTGTTGCAGATAATTTCTTGTCTATGAATTAGTTGGCCCCCTAGCAATCTGAAATGCATTCACAAAATGGAAGTTACAGATTTCATCAGTAATGCATGCAGTTAGCTGTGAATATACTTAAGTATACTTTTATTCGAAGATATATCCTTTTGTTACCTTTACAAAAATGGATTCCAACGAGTATTAGTGACATTTAGATACATCTTTTGAATGTGCAGTCATTTAGTTTGTAAACGACTCTGACACTTTGTGGTACATTTATGTGTTGCTCATGTGCCAAATTAATGTGATTTTCCCTACATTCTTCATCATCAAAGTTATTACATGAGTATTATTCCTCTGCTGAACTCTTTTGCAATGCTGCACTAAAACTATATGGCTAATTATTTTGCATATAGAGCTTGATAGAACAACTACCATTTATGCATTAAGGCTTTATCTAATTTTCTCACCTAGCTCTACAATGGAGAGTGAATTGTTTCCCATCAAGATTGGTTTGGTCTTCACCTTTCCAATCCAATTTTGATCTATCTCCCCTGCTTAAGAACAATTATCGCAGAGGCTTCAGTGAGCTTAATAATACAACTACGGTTAACCTATTTATTCACATCAGAAGTACTGGTTTCTTTCGTGTATCATGACAGATTTTATTCTTCTTGTTGTAAATCATCTCGGATGAATCTCTTCGACAACAAAATTTGGAACTGTGTTTTCCATTTGCAAAAAGATTAAAGACTCACAAAGAGCTTAATGGCTCTTGTATTTGCTGGTTGTTTACTTCTCACTTACTCTGTTGTCCAAAGGGAGTTAATAATTAGACTAGGAGTTATGCAATACCACTGTACCATTATTGTCGATAAGAGTATGAAACAGTTCTGTTTATCTATTCTTTAACTAAGAACATATGTGTGGTTCCAATTTGTAATCTTGGCAGTGTCTATTATATTTGCAACATCCTCTTTCAGATGTGTGCTCATACTTTTCTTTTTTTCATCTTCAGATGGCTATTTGTAGTTGGATAAAAGAGGGAGGGCTTTCTCAACAGCAGTGACGGTTTGACTTGTACATCTAGATCATGCATCTTACGAAATGCTCATCATCTAAATTGTGATATCTAAGCTAAGCTAAGATCTACGAGTTCTCAGCATCGTCATTTGTTAGCTATTCAAGTTGCTGTTCAGGCAAGTAAAAGAAGGTGAATTTGCTCAAAGTTGCCTTTCTTTTGCTTAAGGATTGATTGATTTGGTTAAACTCTGTATGGCTGAAGCATCTATTTAATGTGTGACCAGTAATTTTACAGTCTAACAATCTTTGATCCTGTTATTAGGCCAGAGACTCGCAATGCAAGAATCTTTGTTTCCTTTTTTTCCCCCCTTTCTATGTTTTGAGTGGGTATTAATTATGAAAAAGAAAATTCTGTATTGTTAGGATGTACGCTGATTTTGAATGAAAATTGTCAGTTTCTGCATGCTTTCGTCCTCCTAATCAAATTCGAATAGTAGCAATGGATGATTAATAAGTAATCAGATAAATTGCTACTCAATCGACAAGTTTGAGAGGCCGGAGACTACTTGATGCTTGAAATCCCTGGGAGAGAGTAAAACTCAAGCCTTTCTTTCACTGATTGATCCTCTACAAAATGATTATCATCCTAATGGAAGAGGGAGGCAAGTTTCTTTCATGGAGCAGTGGAATCGACCGAGAGACTGCAAGACGTGCACTCGCTTTACATAAGTGATGACAAGAAAGCATAGCTGCCTGCAATACATCAATCTTCATGGCAATGGTCTCAAAAGATTTTTAAGTGAGATGAACGAATGATTAATACGTGAATGTTATTAGTATGAGATATGAGAGTTAAAATTTGACAAAATTAATATGCCTCTCTTTTTTATGCATAAATCATAATATCTAGATTAGTAGTCCTCGTAATTTATCTTCTACGTATTGATTTTAAAACGAATTAATAAGAATATTAAGGACGAACGAATCATCATTTGTCAACAAAAGATTATTCATTCCTAGGGATTTTGTTTCATTAAATGCCTTCTTAAAAATTAACTGAGCATTAAAATAGTGGATCTTGTGATTCGTGTAAGATGATATGAATTTTAAAATTATATAAAAAATAAAAATAAGGAAAATATATTTTAAATATCAAATTTGATTTATTTTTGACATTTTAGATACTAAGCTTTTAAAAAAAAAATTTAGTGACAAAGTTAATATTTTTTTATTTTAATTTAGGATTCACCTTTCCAATTAGATTATAATATTCAAATTAAAAAAAATTAAAAATCGAAAATCCTTAGGATTCACCTTCCCAATTGGATTATAGTATTCAAGTATAAAAAAATTAAAAATAAAAAATCCCTAGAGTTCAGCTTTCCAATTAGGTTATAGTGTTAATTATATATTTTTTAAAAAAAAGAATCCGAGACGCCTCTCATGATATTAAAATTATTATTTTTAAATTTTGAAACTAAATAAAAAGGGTAAACACTCAATTTTGAGAATATAAAAGTCTTTTCAAAAGTTTAATATCAGAATCATCAATTTGAGAAACCTGAGGTACATCAAATAAAAATTGTGAGAATCTGAGAAATTTGAGGGCTAAAAGCCAAAAATTTCGAAATTAAGGGCATGGTTGGGATTTCGAAAAAGCTGAATGGGTTTTTCTGCAAAACGGTCATCCCTTATAAAGCCTTTGTTTTCCCGTTCAGCGTGACCTAGCCACCACCAAAAATTTTCCTCGATCTCTTCTCTCCGCTTCGCCTTTCGCCGCAGCCAGGAGAGAAACCGCACCAGCCCTTCTTCTTCCCCGATCTCACCGGAGCCGGAGTTTTGGCGGATCTCAATTTCTTCTCTTCCCCACGTTTCCTGCCATAGGAGCGATTTGGGCTTCCGAATCGAAGCTAGGGCTTCGGGAGCAAACGAGGATCGCCGGCTCTCTCCAGCTCTCGCATTTTCCTTCCCTTTCTGTTACTGGTGGTGAGTGTTTGTTGTTTTGCGATTTCAAATGGTTTCCTATCGTGGTCGGGATCTTGATTTGGGCGAATCTTCGTGTTCGGTGGATCTAGGGCACGGTTGGTGTTCCGATCTTCGTCTTTGTTCTTCCTGAGACCGGGCAATCCCTTTCCTTCGGGCGATTCCCCTCTTTCACGGTTGCCATCGCAAGCAAGCAAGACTGCCGGGCCTCCCTCTCAGATCGCAGCAATTTGACTGAGTCTAATTCCGATCTTGTGGTTGTTCTGTTTCCTCTATTGGGTTTGATTTGTATTGATCCGCGTCGCCGGAGCAGAGGAGTACGTGCATACCAACTGAGGTAAACCCTATCCCTATTGGTGATTGATTCGAATTCTCTTCTGGTTGCTGTGAATCTGGTGGATGCAATTAGGTTTAAGATTTCTTGCAGTGAGTGTGGATGCGATATTGTTCTTCTTCCACTGCTTAGAAATCTAATGGTAGAACTCCCTATGTTCTTAGTTGTTAGATGGGTGATTAGGGCTTTGTTCTTGATCGGGTTAGAGGGATGATTGATTAGAATTAGGGGATTAATTGGAGATTAATTAATCATAATTAACCCTAATTAACGAATTGGCTAAGAAGTTAGGGTTAATTGATTTATTAATAATAATTAGCCCAAATTAATCAAAGGGGTGGTTAATTAGGATTAATTGATTAGGATTAATCCTAATTAAATTAGAAGTTATATTCGACTAAATGATTGTGTATTTGATGCAGGATATTGAGTGTCGCGGCTATCTTCGTCGCGGTTATTATTTCTAGACGGGGGTTCTCGACGCTTGGATTTCTTCATATCGAGGCGGGTACCTCTGTTTATGCATAGCTAGACATAGTTAGCAGTAGGGATACCTGATATTTTTATCTCTGTGCTTTTGCTTCGGTAGTTGTATTCTGTTAGCTTTACCGCTTACTGTTTCTGTATGGATTGATGATGCACAGGTTACCTTATACCTTACGCTAGGAGTTAGGTATTGGTGCATACCGGTTATCTGGACTACTGCATATCATGTAGATGACAGTAGAGATAGATAGTGGTTGATGCATGGGATAGCAACATGTATCATTATTGCACGTAGCATAGGGGACGACCTTTGACTCCCTGGAGGTTGAGATGGGTCGTCGTACTTGCTACTCGTCCCACCTATCCGATGATAGCAAGGGACGTTTAGAGCGTTACTTCATCCGATGGTGGGGTACGTTTATGGTCTCCGACCCTACCCATTCGGTCTCGCGTGTGCATTATCGACCGTCTGTTCGTGCAGGGAAGACCAGGTCACAGCCCTACCCACATGGTCCCGCGTGTGCATTATTGACCGAGGCGTCAGGGGTGACCCATGCTGCATCATGAGCATACTGTGCATTGATGCATATGATTGTGTTTGCTGCACTTGATTGCTGCACTTGGTTGACATGCATACTACTGGGTTTGGGATCGACGCAGGTAGGTATGTAGTTACTTTACTGCTTATGGTTCAGTTCTGCATTTTCTTACTGCAGTTATCTTCAGTACTGTGATAGATAGATTGACGGTAACTTACTGCTATCATTTCTTTCTATGCACATTAGACTGTATTCGCTGAGTTCTTAGGACTCACCCCGTTGGCTATATTTTTCTCTTATCAGGATGATCGTCTGGATTGTTCAGCAGCCTGTCCCAGTTCATGTGTCTCCGAGACGATTTTCGCCTGTCTTTTGGTTGGGGTACATGTTGGTACCCGTCTCTTTTATTCATTGTATTTCTTTTCATTTCCGCTGTTGGTATGTTATACTCTTTCGTGTCGTCTATGTTAAGACGGGATAGTTGTACTTTTGTGTGCCATGGAGGCCTCGATTTTGTTTTGGTTTTGTCGTAAGTCGTACCGGTACGCAGCCTTGTCGTCGTTTTCATTTCTGTTAATTGCAGACGGTTGTTCCAGCCCTATAGGCTGAGGTACAATCATCTGGGATGGTCGTAGAGGTTAGGTTTCCGAATTGTGCGTCGGTCGAGGGAGTGGCAGTCCGGTCGGTATCGGACGAGCGGCTTCTCGGGGCGTGACAAAAATGTATTTTTAAAAAAAATTTTACAATTTGTATAAAATATTTTTTGGCGCTCCATGTTTAGCCAACTTCAATTGGAGTCATTTAACTCTGTCCGGAAGAGAATTTTAGTTCGACATTTTGTCAAAGGGCGAGTGTAAATTTTCAAATTGATCAAAAAGCGTGCATTATTTTCATGTTTACTAACTAGTGCATTCAATTATATTATTTTCCAATTCTACCTTTTTTTACAAAATTAAGGGGGTGTTTGGTTTGCTCTTTTTTATATTTTTATTTTTCAGAAAATCGCATTTTCTCATTTTCTGGAAAATGACTTTCTTTCATTCTCTAGTTTTCCAAAAAATACTATATTTTTTTCTGGAAAACAAGACTGAAAAATGCAAACCAAACACGTTTTCCAGAAAATCACATTTCTACATAAAATGAAAATAGAAAACAATTCTACCAAACCCCCCTAACTTTTTCTCATTCTTTTCTTCTCTTTCCCTCTCCTTTCATCTCTTTCCTTTTTTTTTTATTTACATACATGCATGATGTGAGCCCCACAATATTTAAAATTTAAATATGAGGCCCACATTAAATCTAATATGCATCCATATCAAGGTCATGTTGAGGTTGGGCTAAATATACACCCATATTAGGCTCACATTAAACTTGATATGGTACATCTTAGGCCCAACATTTAGAAGAGTGTTAGACTACTTTAGAGTTGGAGCCTCTGTGACTTTTAAATAAGAACAGACTAAAGTGCAATTGATTCTGTATTTTTTTATTTTATTAATTCTTGATTAAGTAATTATAAAGCTTATGATGTATATATATTTTTCTTGTTTTTACGAGGATTAAATGTTTGCTTGAAAAGTGCTTTTCAACTCATGAGGCTTAAATGAGAATGTTGCTTAATAAGTTTCAAGACCGATCCAAATCTGATACAAGATGGAGGCATCTTCAAAAAGACACTACTAAATTAGTAAGTACAGGATTGGCATTTTCCAATCAAAAGGATATCTTTCTACATTTAGAATGAGCGCTAGGAAAAAGAAAAACTTAAATGTGATCTTTTGAAAATTTCGATTGATAATAATATTTTCATAATCTAATATTCTTTGTCCTTTAATGTGAGGAGATAATCTTTATATCATCTCAAACAATGTACATATTCTCTATTTATTTATTTTTCATTTTATTTTTAGTTAAATTTTGACTTAATTAAAACATGATTTATTCTTTTGCGGCTATACTAAGAATCATCTTTGGAGTACTCTTTTGAAATGGAGTCACATCTAATTAGAGATGTGATATGCAACCATAGTAGACCTACATTGAACTTGATATGTAGCATATCAAGCTTAATTTGGGCTTAATATGCATTCATATCATGCCTAATATAAATTTGATATAGAATAATTCATTCGATAATATTTTAATGACTCTTGAGAAGCAGAAATAAACAATGAATGATACCGTGGGACTCTTTGCAATCTCATAAATCCACAGGATGTGAAAATGGGTCCAATCGAACTTATATAGGTTCATCGGTAGATTTCGATCAAAACGTATTGATCAATCTAGAGACTTCAGATTGTAACTATTTCAGGGCCTATAAATTTATGAGGTTTTAAGGAGTCCAATGACGTCGTCAATTATTTATTTCCACTTCTCTAGGATTATTAAAAGAATCAACCAATGTAGACATGATATAAATACATATCAAAGCCACATTGGACTGATATGATATATATTAAACCCATGATTTTTTTATTCCTAAGACGCTTAACTAAATTTTAAATATTGTGAGACTCATATTATATATGCATATAAATAAAAAAAATAAATGAGGAAGGAGGAGAGGAAAGAGAAAAACATGAATAAGAAAAAATTAATTTTATCAAAAGATAGAAAATAAATATAATTAAGTATACTTTTTAATAAATATGAAAATAATATACATTATTCTTTTCAATTCGAAACCTGAATCTTTGATAAAAAAAAACCTGTTTTAGTTCACTTGTATTAAAATTCAAGAGAACAAGAAAAAGGGAAATAGAAAAGGCCGCCTGCTTTTGAGGGAGGTTCCTTTGTCCTCTTGCTGGATTCCAAATCCACACCCTTTTTCTTCCTCCAATGCCTACTAAAAAAATAGGAACCCTAACTTTAAATCCCTAATGGAGAGTCAAACTTTGCCTTTACTCCTCACATAAGTTTTTGCTCCCTAATGGAACTGAGTATAAAAGGGTAAAAATTGAATATATATCAATGAAAACTGAGTATAAAAGAGTGAAACTTGAGTATAAAAAGAGTGAAAATTGAGTACAGGATTATTGATGTGGTGGATGCAAACTACCATACTCAGTTTTCTAACTTTTATACTCAATTTTCTTCAAATAATACTCACCAAACATCACATCAGGGACTGCATGCAAAGAAATGTTTGGGTAGGGATTGCATGCAAAGTTGACTTGTTAGTGGGGAATTTAGAAAAATTTACCCCCGTTCTATCATAATCCTATAATTATATACCGATAAAATCAAACAAACTTAATTAATGTTCCTTTAAATGGAGTGCGAATTCTGAGACGTTGGATTTCTATATTGTCCAACGCGAACGCTTCCGGATTTATTTGGTGATCGGTGAGAAATTTCGTAGGGCCGGATCGATCACTTCAGATTCAATTTGTCTACTGTCTGATTCATCATTTTTTTTATAATTATATACCGATAACCATCCAAGAACGCTTCAGTGAAACAATCACATATTCCTCGTCTTCAATCCACAGTAGAAAGCTTTCCATGTCTCAAAGCTCACACTTGCTGAAACAAGGAGGCAAGAAAAAAGAAATGATTTGTTCGCCTCCGGCGCCCCGTCAAACTGTCCAACACTTTCAATCCACACTTGCTAGAAAACAAAATTATTAACGAAATCTTTTTATCTCGGACGACTGATCCGCCCTCACAGAAGACCCTGGCTGGAAACAAAAATAAATAAAAAAAATGAAAAAAAAATGATGAACCAGGCAACAGACAAATTGAACCTGGGTGACCGGCCCGGCCCCACGGAAATTTCCCACCGGTCACCAGGGTAAATCGGGAAGCGTTCGCGGTGGCCAGTCTAGAAGCCCAACGGCCCAGGATTTGCGTCTCATTTGGAGGAAAAATTCCTACAAAATGTGCCGTAGTTGGGGATCGAACCGCGGATATCTGGATTAACAACTAGTGACCTTACCGCTACATCATAGCCCCGGAGGCCCTTGCTGGAAACAATTTCAAAAAGGTTGGAACCACCAACCCAGCGGCCCCCTGGTCTCTGCCCCACAAGTATCCAGAGGGGGGTAAATCACGGTGAATGCTGGGCAGGCCAAGACACCCAGGCGCGAGGGATTTTTTTAAACAGCAGCTGAGGTTTCACCCCTCGTTCATACTGTCGACCCTCGAACCCACGACCTCCATGTCAAGTGCGAGTGTCTTAACCAGCTGATCAGCCCGTGGGTATCAAAGCTTCTATATGTAGAGGTGAGTGAGTATCAGCCCGTGAATGCTTCTATATGTAGAGGTGAGTGTCTTAACAGCAGCCCGTGAATGCTGGAAACAATTTCAAAAAGGTTGGAACCGCCAACCCAGCGGCCCCCTGGTCTCTGCCCCACAAGTGTCCAGAGGGGGTAAATCACGGTGAATGCTGGGCAGGCCAAGACACCCAGGCGCGAGGGATTTTTTTTTTAAACAGCAGCCGAGGTTTCACCCCTCGTTCATACTGTCGACCCTCGAACCCACGACCTCCATTTCAAGTGCGAGTGTCTTAACGAGCTGATCCAGCCCGTGGGGGTGAGTGCTGGAAACAAGGTTCTATATGTAGAGGTGAGTGAGTATCAAAGCTTATCTCTGTTCTTGTCTTAGTAATTTGTTTCTTTGAATGATTGAATCTGATAAACCACAGGGAAAAATGTAGTTGAAAATCTACCCGGACAAAGCCATTCCAATTTTGCTTGCATGGGTTAATGCCAATGCAAATCATTCCTAACGTTCACTGTCATCCTCTGCTCACTTGTACTAATTTAATGTCCACTGCTACAGTCCGCGCTGCCAAATCCTCTAGAGTTTGAAATTTGAAGGAGGTCTTTGAGAGCTGTGCTCTTACTGGCTGCTTCTTCTTCCTCTCTGCAGCTATTTATTTTGACCGTTGATCGTCCACCACATGGACGGGGGGAGACAGACAGACAGACAGCCTTGGGAAGGAGAGGAGGAGCCATTAAAAGCTGGGGCGACTGCCGCGCCTGGGTCCTGGTGAGGAGGACTTTCGTCGAACGCCTGTCTCTGTCTGTTGTGCTGCTGTTTTGATGCGGAGTTGAGCGAGTGAGGAAGTAGTTTTGATGGGAAGTAGGGGATCGTCGGACGCGCCACAGAGGCCCTCTCCCCGCGCGCCGCTGCACCTGCGGAGCACCGCCTGCTCCGAGGCCAATAGCGAGCGCCGCCGGGCGAGCGCGGCCGTCGACTGCAGCGCAAAGGTGTCCCCTCGAGGGGGATCACAGGAGGTAAGCGAGGAGGTTGCTCCTTGCACTTCGTTTGCCGTTTTCTGACGTAGCTTTTGTTGTTTGCAGCAGAGGAAGCGGACCACGAGGGCGGCGGAGCTGGAGACGAAGCTGAGCAAAGCGCAGGTGGAGCTCAAGAAGCTGAGGGAGCAGCTGGCCGAGGCGGAAGCCGCCAAGCGCGAAGCGGAGCGAGCCCTTGTGAAGGCCAAGAAGCGTGTCCCTGCTGCTGCCTTGGCCAAGAAAAGAAAAGAGGAGCAGCTTGCTCTTTCTCGGGATTCTCAACCGGAAGGTGTTCGAAAATATGACACAGTGGAGGACAGCGTCACTTCGCCGGCGACGATGGATGTGTTTGAAGTAGTAGTGCCGTCTGAGTCCGTTCTCACGGAGGATGAAGCTGACAGCGTGCAGAAGAAAGAGGAGGAGGAGAAGAAGAAGACAATGACCGACAAAACACAGAGGAGCGAGAACAATGAAAGTGATGTTGCAGCAGTGGAGGAAGCAGAAGGGCGGAAGAAAGAGGATGTGAAGAAGAACGAGGAGGAAGAAATCGGCATCTGGAAAGCCAAGCTTTTGGAGAAGGAAAAGGAAGTGGCAATCCTCCTGGAAGAAAACGCCATCTTTAAGACCAGAGCAGAGGAGGAAGCCAAGCAAATTGCAGACTCTGCTCGATCCAAACAAGAAGAGCTCACGGCAAAGCTGAATTCAATGGCGGAACAGCTCAAAGAAAGTAAAACCAAAGAGAAGCAGCTGGCGGCGCAACTGGAGACGGCTGAAGGCGCCAAGGCGACACTGGAAATGGAACTGAAGCGGCTGAAGGTTCAAACCGACCAATGGCGGAAGGCGGCCGAAGCCGCGGCAGAAGCTCTAGCAACGGGAGATGCCGCCGGAGGCGACGAAACGGATGGGAGGAAGGTGGCGGAGCACTGCAGGTCGATGGACAAACACGTCGGAGGTGGCGGCTACGGCATCTGGGGATCGCCATTGACAGATGGAGACGACGAGGACGAGGAGGATGGCAGCGGCGGGAGGAAGAAGGGCACGGGCGTGCGGATGTTCGGAAACCTTTGGAAGAAGAATCAGCATAAGTGAGGCGACAGCAATTTGTATCATCAGTGCCTTACTCCCTTGCTCTGTTCTTCCCTATCAGTTTATGAACTGTTTGTGTTAGGATTGCCAATGTGTGGTTGGCCTTTGGAACTCATGGATCACATTTGGATCTTGTTTGTAGTATGAAAGATGGAGGATCTTTGGATTCTGTTCCATCTGTAGAATATATCAGTTTCCAACTTTGTGAATTCATCAGCAAAGTTATATGTGCTTAATCTCATGATGTATGTGTAAACAATTTGGTCCTCCGTGTGCTGACAATGAAAAGCAGGTTTCCAACCATTGAAATTTCACTACACACCGCAATTGCCTTTTCTCCTAATAAAGTATGAGAAAAAAGAACTGCAAGAAGTAAAAAAAAGATATACCACACGCTGCATTTTGTAAGTTGAATCTCTCTATTCAATAAATAGAAGTATGATTGAGCTAAGGACTTAAAGGTAGTCTAACATGTGCAGATTTAACCTTTACTTCCAGGCCCGTATCGAGTTCTTCCATTTTGGCATGGACAACCATTAGGACTCGAATACACGGCCTGTTTTAGGTGATAATTTAGGATTCAGTGTAAGCAATGAAATTTGCTAGAGAATTGGTAGCCTTGGTGTTGTACTCTCATCGGATTCTCTCATCAGCCAGTTTCCTTAATCATCAAAAAGAGTGGAGAAAAGTAGGTCTTGCACAAATGTTGCTCGAACCATGGCCTGTTTTCGCCTTTGTTCCTTTTGCTCGTGTGTTAATGAAGAGTTGAAACTGTTAAGAAAATTCTTCAATGAGAACTAATGATAGCATTTGTTAGAATTGTGCTGCATAATAAAATCTTCTCAATAAGGACAAGCTAACAATAGACTTTGTAGTTTCTATGAATTAGAATCAGAATACAAATGAATAATGTTATATCATAATCACATCTTCGTTCACTATTTATAGTGTTTCAGGTGAGAAACACTTCTTTTGTTACCTACCAATGTTATATAGCACACCTCTAACGAAATCAGTTCAAAATCTACCTGTACAAACTTCTACAATCTTATATCTGAACCACACGTTAATAATGTCAATATGCCTTCTATGATGTTGAAAATCAATATGCTCGTCAGTTTTTATGCACATTCTCTATTCCACAATTTCATCAAAAACAAATCTATAATAAGTGAGCAGAAGAAAATTCATTTTATCATGAATTCTGGGTAAACACAAATAACAATCATAATATAGACTTGAATCGTTATGCAGTTGTTTTTCGATCAAGAACAGATTAAAATGGAACTAATTTCAAGTTAAACTATCATCCCTGAGATTTGCAATCCCAATACTATTAATTCACAAATAAATTTCATAGCAGGATCCAAGTTAAACCATTATTTTGACCAACCTCACATTTATTTGCAATAGTATTTAAATGTCCCCCTTTCCACTATAATTAGGCCATATGCCACTAAGAGTTAATTTGGAGATAAAGAAGTGAACTTAAATCAGACATAAAAACTACAACAGATAAATGTAATAATTACCCGGATATGAAAGAGGGTAGATCTGATTCCTTTTTCAGATATGCATTGTCATCTGTTGATGGCTTTGATGATTCTTCTGCCTCAGATGTTGGAAAGTTCATAAAAAGTGATGAAAGAAATGAATCAGAAGCTATGTTGGAGTCCTCATTGTTGTTTGTTCTACGACCAGCATTTCCCAAATGAATCTGCAGATGAGCTTCACGAAGGTCCCTCCCTAAACGAGAGAGTGTCTGATTGCTAGGGATGGCAAATCTGCGTAACCTTCGACGTCTCTGCATGTAATCCTTTGTTAAGAGGAAAATGTAAAATCATTATGATAAAATGACATGGATGCAATCAAACAGGAAGGATATCTTGAATATGTGCCCATGTTGAAGAGTGATGTGATTCAGCATGTCTTTTGCAACCTTAATATAGCAGATTGGGCAAACCTGTAAAGGGAACAGATATAAACAGCTAAACACTTCAGATCAGACTCTTGAAGCACAAGCCGCAACATATACAAAAGTGAAACACTAATCAAGTAAAAAAAAGTAACCAACATAATTGCCCAGTAGTTATTTATTTGGACAAAAATCAAAAGGACACCCCTTTTTTAAATAATCGTCAAAGGGGTGTCCTATGTAGATTTATTATCAAAAGGGTGCTCCACTCCCTTGTAAAATGACACAACTATCGTCCACTATGAAGTAGTAACTTATTCCCATTATTATCTTTCTCCTACTTTTCCCGCCAAAATCAATGCTTGTAACAACTATGAACCCGTAACTGCTACATAGTTGTAGCAGCTACGACTACAATTGAGGGTGGTTAGTTAAGATGTTAATGAAGATTTTTCATATCTATTCTCATGTCTTTTATTACTTAGACTGACATATTGTTAACTAAACATTTCTAATATGTAAATATCATTCCGTCAAACTCTCTTAGTTATTAATGTAAAGAGCTTTTCACAAAGTCATAATTTTCATTTAAAAGAATTAGGCAAAATTCAAATAAACTTTTTGGGTGAATTTAAAAAGACTTGTTGACAATTGAAAAGTTAACATCAGATTAGTTATAAGACCCGGAATCAGATTAGTTTATCAGAAACGAACTCATTTTTCATGTGGAAACAACAATGATTGAGCATCTACTACAATTACAACAGTTATAGCCGTACGAAACCATAGCTAATATAACAGTTATAGCAGCTACAAACCAGCGGTTGCTACATCGTTGTAGCAGCTACGAACCAGCAGCTGCTACAACTACAATCCATGCATAAGAGGAATTAGGAATTGATTTTTTAATTGGGAAAAGAGTGACAATTTCAAGGATAAGTTGCTTGCTCAGAAACCCTAAAGTCTAAACCCATAAACCCTAATAAAATGAACACTTTTGTTGTGTGTATGCTACATGTTACAAGTGATTTAGTGAGTCATTGAATAGTTATGATATATCCTTCTCTAACTTGATGAGATAATTAAGAAATGGACTTCATATTTGAGATATATCTTCTGCATCAAATGTCTCTATAACACTACTAAATGAAAGAAAACATTAAAAAGGAAACTCATATGTTCTAAGTGATTCATCATTCTTAGTTGTAGCAACTACGCAACTGTAAATACTACAACACAATTTTACTGCTCGGTTGTAGCAACTATTTCGTAGCTGCTACAACACAATTTGTTGCTCAGTTGTAGCGGCTATGATTTTGTAGTCGTTACAACATAACCGAATTTAGACGGGAAAATAGGCGGGAGTCGCGTGGAGGCATTTGTGTCATTTTACAGGGGATGATATACCCTTTTGATTAAAAACAAAATGGGACGCTACTTTGACGATTCCGAAATGGGTGCTCCTGTGATTTTTGACCTATTTATTTATTCAAACAGTGAGTTGAAAACCACATTTAAACTTGTAACAAGAATTTATTGGGCATAATATATACACCAGAAAAGCATTTCTACTTCGAAAACTTACAAGCAGACATTAAAGGCATATAGAAAACTATCAACTCAATTTAACATTAGCTATTCTCTACCATTTTTTCCTTAGTATTTTCACTAACAACGTGCATACAATCAGTTTTTGCAATAATATCTAACTTCTGATTATAAATGTCAGAAATACTTATTTGCAGCAACACCACCGAAAAGCAAAAAAAGCATTCATGGGGAAGCCAAAAAAAAAGGTCTTTACTGATCTGCAGGCTAGTGTTTTTTGTCTTTTGATGCTTACCACAGCAATAGAGGCAAAAACAAGTTCTTAAAGGAGAAGAAAGATGTTGTGAGTTTGACAAAGACACTGGAATTTATCAGGCAAAGTATGCCGTAGACAAATCATTTGTAAGGTCAAACATACAATAAAAAGCTCATATCACACGAGCAGACCAGAAATTACATAATCTGACATCCCATACCATATCCATTCATATTTTTCTCCTTCCTACTAAAGTGTTGTCAGCTAACATCTGCATATGGCCAAATCCTGCAGTTATATATCGAGGGAGTATTGGATGTCTCATAAAGTTTTATGTATCCAACTATTGCATAAATCGCCTTTGATTATTGCCTATCCACAGCATGCTAGCGAAAATCTATAAGCATTCAAGGGAAACTGAAAAAGAAGAAAAGCTTCTTTGATCAAAGGCTATGGTTTTCGATGCTCACAGCAGCAGCAGATTCAAACGCGTGCTCCTCTTCAAGATGGGAACACAGCGACGAGATGTCGTGATCCTCGTAGCAATACGGGCAGGTGAAATCGGGACGGAGCTCCTCCTCCATCTCGAATTCGTCGATGCTCAAACGATCTGTCAAAATCCAATTTCGATTTCTCAGGTGGGACCAAAAAAAAAATTACATCAAAGAAATAGAACCCCCATCAGGCAAACAATTTCTACCCGAATCCGAGGAAGAAAAGTAAACAATAAAAAGCAAGAGAAAGGAAGAACGATCCGATGATACCTGATTGAACATTCTGCTGAAGCTGGGTCGAGTAATGCCTCTTTGCGGCTGCAAGGCGAGAGATCCAGAGATCGGAGTCCATCGATTTGGGAAAACCCGAATAGTTTTGATTACAAAGGCGTACGACCACAAAATCAAACACCGAGCAATCGATTTCTCCCTTCCTCACGACAAAACCCCTCCCAACTCAGATTTGCTCGCTACCTCTGCTACGGATTCGTGGGCGGAGAGAGAGAGAGAGAGGGAGAGAGAGAGATGAGGAGGAAGAGGTTGGAGGAAGACGCAGGGGAGAGTCGACAATGTAAATGGGATCGTTTCTTTATTTTATTGACCACGTGTCCCGAGGACGCGCGTTCCCATTTGCCCCTGTGTGGGACGGCCAGCACAAGGCCTTTCAAGATTTTTAACGCTGCTGAGCCCATTTTCCGATCCGATCTCTGTGTTGATTTGATCCGACGCAGACAGGCATTAGCGAAGATAACGAATCAAAACTCGATGAGTCAAAGGGATTGAGGACGCTGTTTGGGACGTTCACAGTTGTCGCCGCGTTTCCTTTCCGCGCAGAAACAGCGTGGAAACTTCCATCATTCCATGAGTCAGCCAAGCTCGTCTCGCCTCCGTCGTTTGAACACGTTTTTGGGATCCAAATATATAGAAATCTTTTCGAAATAAATAGCTGGTATATATTTTATTCCATTCATTAATTATGAAAACAATATCCAACGTACCTGTCCACCACAAAGTGCAGACGGACGTGATCCTCTGTCTCATAAGGTCCCGTCTCGTCTTTCTCATACTCGTCCTGAATCAAACGATATCGTGAAAGAACGATAAGCTGAGTAGAATCGTCGCAATTGCAATATCGACGAATTCAACGATGAATCCGGCAAGATCACAATTGCGGTGATCCCGACAGGTTCACCGTACCTCAGAGTTTAGTTTTGTTCGGGGCGATGGCCGGAGGCCGGCAGTGGTGTCCGATCGACGATCGGATGACTCGTTAGCCATCGTCGACGAATGAGATAGGCGGGACAGAAGGCAAAGTGGAACAAAGGATCTGTCCTCCTTGTAGTGTTGTTCCACACGGTGAGCTCGTGACAGAAGACAAAATGCACTCTCAACGTCTCTGTCCGTCCATCTCATAATTAGCACGGAAGAAATAAATTATGATAATTGACAAGACGAGATTGAGGAGAAATTTTTATACACAATATAAAAATTTATATCTCATCATCTCCGTGGCTCGAACCTAAACGATGAGCTCGTGCTATATTTAGGAATGTCAAATGAATAATTGAATTTTTTTAAAACATATAAGGTTGAATTTGAGTTGTTTTTTTTTAAAATATCTCGATCTAAATCTGAATTTAATCAAAACTTTAAATTCAAATTTGAATTCGACCAACCTATTAACCCGACTAATCCGAAATTGAATAATTTAAACAAAATCGATTCAAAATAATTTTTTTTTGACTATTTCATTTATAATTCTTTACTTTTTATATTAATATTTTATTATTATCCTATTAGTATTGATATATATCTTAATTTTTAAAATAAAATTTGATTTAATCTCAATAAAACTACCTAAATCTTAAATTTGGATAAATCTAAATCCGACCTAAAATTTTTTAATCCAAAATCCTCATACTCAAATTCGATCCGAATTTAAAAATTTTCAATCCAAACTTAAATTTTTCAAATTGATTTAGATGGAGTAGTAGGATAAGATCTATTTTTAACACTCCTATTGACATTGTTACGGGTCATATGGGTAAATTAGCGCAAAACGGAGTTTCCACCTAGGATGCTAAATGCATAACAGATTCGTAAATAAATTTATTATTTAACTTGATAATAATAATTGATAATAATTTATTCATATTTTTTAAAATCCTAATCAATTAAATAAAAAAATTAAATAATTTGTTAAACTAATAAATAAATTAATTTAATATTCTAACTTGATAGTAATAATTGACAATAATTTATTGATATTCATTTAATACATAATCAATTAAATAAATAAATTTGAATAACTCATTAAACTAATAAATAAATTTAAATATATACATATTCAACTCGTTAATATTCATAAATAATATTCAATATTCATTAGTAAAATTTTTATCAACATATTAAATAAATAAAAATATTTAAAATGAAATAATAAATTTAAATTATCAAATTCAATAACCAATCAAATAAATAAAAATTCAAATAAAACAAGATTGAATAGAGATCCCGATACATCTAAATAAATCCAGTTCAATTTCACAAAAAAAAAAAATCAAATCCAACTTGAATGATCATTTCGTTGGCTTTCATTTTAAATTCGATATAAATTGCCTAGATTATCTTATCAAAACTCGAACGCTGAGCTCAGCTTGGTTCCTCGTCAACACTCTGAACGCTGGGCTCAATTTGGTTTATTTATAGCCCTACTAACACCTAGCTGGAGCTAGGTGATTCTGAAATTGGGTTAGGCTCATACTCATTCTAAGGTGAAAATATAAAGTTGAAAATCTACCAAGAGGAAGATGCAAAGTTCCATATGATATGATATCACCATACCAACAAGATTTTTTTAAAGATTAAAATATAAATTTCCATGTTGAAAATGATACAAGTTGGAAAGACTCAACAGGCCCTGGGAAGATCTTAACATGATACATAAGTTGCACAATTTCATGTGTTAGGTTGGCATCAGGATACAAATTACAGGTGCAATTTAACAACACAGATGCTATGTTCATTAGTATAAGTCTCAGCAGCAAACCAATCGTGCCAAATGCAAGATAATGTGCACTTCTTATTTAGAGGAAGTTAAAAATGGATTGGTCGTACTTCATCAAAGAAAAATTCCCAACTGGAAGACTGCATTAAGAAGTTACTGATCACTGCCGTCGGTGCCATCGTTATTGTCATTCACTCCCTCGGAAGCAGCATTATCTCCATCTGAAAGATATGATGTTATCAATTACAAGATTGCAGCTGGACAGCAAAAAATAATGAGATAGACAAAAACACACACCTTCAGTTTCACTTGAGGCATAAACTGGGCGTCGGGAACGTACCTGCTGCTGAGGTGTGGGCTAGAGATTGGAGAAAATTACACAAATAAGAAAATAGAGCTATTGATTAAATATCAGTTGCTAGTACAATGGTTAGAGTATCCTCCAATGTAAAATTTTATGCATTTCTCGACAAGGCAGAGTCAGACCAACTTGAAGACTTAGTATTACAGAGTCTTTGGTAATATGGGTACCTGCAGCTTTGGTCGAAGTGCCTCAAGGGGACCCTTGGGTTTTTGAGCATGTCCTCCCTGCTGTTGTGAAGCACAAGTAAAAGATGAAAATCAATATCACTTGGGTGAGCAGTAAGGACATCGATATCAGAATGGCTGACCGTTGATGTTCCTCACTGAAAATGAAAATTCAAGATGATAATAATACCTTCCCTAATGCCCAATCAGCAGAGTCAAAGAAAGCACGCTCGTGATCCTACAAAACGAAATCTTTATTGTGTTGAATTGTTATCCACAGGAAAATTAAAAAATAATGTGTATTGTTAAGCAGCTTAATTCAGGTTGTGTTCACTTGAAACATTCAGTTGTGCTCCCTCAATGCCACCTAGAAGAAAGGCCATAAGGAAGAAGGGGAGGAAAAGAGAGATTTGTAAAATTTCATATCGAGTGGTACATTTTTTGTAATTTCCTCTTACCCTTGTTCCCCTTGGATTTTTCCACCCAAGTAAAACCAGCCTAAGATTCAGATCAATTTTTGGCACCTTCTAGTATTCTTAGTTGAACCATCTTGTAGTAGTTGGTCTTACAAACTTTTCAAAGAAGGGAGTATCATTTCAGATCTCAAAGCGAACTTATAAATGGCTTAAACTTCAAACCGGGAAGAAATTTCCAAGCATCAACATGCAAGTAACTTTTTCTTAATCTGCAATAAAGATTTTTTTTTTTTTTGCTTATTTCTAGTGTGAACTATAGTCAGAACCAGTATCAGCCACATTGATAATTATTAATAGACTCAACTTGAGTCATATCAACAATACCAAATTTACTCATCATTTTTAAAAAAAAGAGATCATACCTTGGATATCAACGGTGGTTTTTTGGGTACAATTCCACCATATTTTTTCTTTATCACTTGCTCCTGCAAACAAACAAGGCATTTAAGGAACCCAATAATGTCACATTTTAACAGCTAAATGACATTTCAACAATAAATATAATAGCAAATAAGTCCTCAGGGTTTAATAATATGCATAATCTCATCCATCACTTTAGGCAATAAAAAGGAACAAAATGTCATAATATCACCTCTTGTTCTGCAGAGGGCATGGTATTGGCCTCCTCATTTTGGTTTAATTCAGTATCCTTGGAAACATCATCAACCTTTATGTCTGACATGATGCCCTTGGAAGTCCTTTGCTTGCAAGGGATGAAGGTTTAATTAGAACATATAAAGTCAAATAAAAAAAGGCTAAAACGATAGAAATGTAAGATAAGATATAAAGGAAATATCATGGAAGTGAGTACAGCGAATCACAGTGAACTGGTCTGGAATGTTAAAATCCGAGAAAAATCACTGTCAAGAAAATGGGCAGCTACTATATAAAATCTCTTTTATCAATCAACTCCAGATGCAGACACTTAAAGAAAGAAATAAGCTGGGTATATATTGTTATAAAATACATTTATAGTCTTGCATAAGAAAATTTTCATTAGTTTATAAGATAGTGAATGACTGTGTAAACTAAGATTTTAAAAATTTTCAGATGGCAAGAGCCAAGAGGCCAACACACTACATAGTGCATGTGCAATATGTGGAGGCATATGCAATCAGCGCCAAAATAATATTTAAGCTTAAAAGTTAACAATGACTATATTTGATCAATCAATATAAGTTCACAAGTAATTAAGTGATGAGTAAATTTTGATACATACAATTTCATCATTTTACATTACAGGAAATCACATAACATAACAACTATAACAATTATTTTAGCAGAAATTTTGAAGGCAAACAATTTTAATGCTATAGAAGATATGAGAACTAGAAAAGAGAAAAAGACGGAGATTTATTTATCTTCGAGAGCAGAAAATTTTGTAAACTCTAGCAACTATCAGCAGCTGATTTTAAAAAGAGTTGTAAATATGAGATGAGATGAGACATAGGAAAACAAAACTAAGAAGATGAAGACATTGCCATGACAGAAGAAGAAATTACAGCAGTAGGAGAATGAAGATGAAGAAGAAGGTTTTCATGTGAGAAAGGGATGAAGGGATAGAAAGGGGTTTGGTATAAGGGAAATCAATTTCTATTTTAGAAAAAAAAGGGAAAACAAATCTGGTTCATTTGACTCATTTAAATTGGCAATGCTCTACTTATTCACCTAACCCACATATATTGTCCACATTGATTGATTGAATGGCTAAATATACGAATTCACCTAGCCCACATATATTGTCCACATAGATTGATTGAATGGTTAAATATATGAACTATGTATGGGATAGGCAAAGTGGTCCCTTGGCCAAACCTCCTAAACAGCCAGCTAGACTTCTTTTTAGACAACTGTTGAAACAAATTCATAAAGTTTCTCAAGATGATAGTAAAATTAAATATTTTTAGTTTAATGGGTTTCCTGAGATTTGAATTTATTTCCTGTTACTTACCAATACTTAATGTACTATGAATTTAAAGGATATCCTAACAGGAATAAATGTGCTAGTAATAGGTATATTAATCTACACTCTACTAGAAAAATTATACATGATCTTACCTTCGGATTACATCTTCCAATTCTTAGGGATTTGGTAAGCATAATGTTACGAGCCATGAAGTTGAGGTTCTAAGCTGAATAAGACAACTAACTCATTTTGACCATCACGGGGAAAACAAGACATGGAACGCAGGGGTGGAGAGATCATGAAGGAGAAAATCATATCTCCACTATGAGATCAGTGAGTTCTCTTTGACGAGCTCACAAAACCACAATGTCACACATGAAATACATCCTGGGCCCATAATAAGTATCAAGGATGAACCATGAGTACTTATCTCAATAACATATAACTCCTTCCTTCGAAGTATGATGAAGGCGTGTGCAAGACTTGTTCATGTGCGAGCACTTTTGAGTCAAAAAAAAAAAAAATCTCAGTAAGATGAAATTCTTCGTGTGCAGCTAGAAGAACAAAACCATTTATGTCTATGGTTAGCAGGGCTGCTGAGGAACATTGTTTAAAAAAACGTCAGTTGCAATTTCCAATTTGCAACTTTCCCTGCGTTACCGACGGAAATGCATCCAATTTGCAACCAGGCGTATAGGCATTGCTAGCATCGAAGTGAAAAATCAAGCAAACTAGCCATAAGGAGTGATATGGACCGGAGGTATCATTCAACAGAAGCGGTGGAAATTCATATTTGCCCTTGACATTCTGTCAAACTATCTTGAATGGCTAACGACAGGATAAATATTATTTGCCCAACTGTAGCATAAATCAAGAAATCAGATAAACAAGCAAAAGCATATTCAACATCAGTACTAAAGGAACTTCCGTTTGACTTCATCTTGCTCCAAATAAAATTCAGGTGGAATAGCCGAATAGGAATCTAATCTAGGAGAACAACGCGTGGTACATACAGAGATTAATCCTACATTCCACTACAGTAATTCATAAACCGAGAAACCGAATCGAAACTCTGCGTGTGAGCTCTGAAACGAGTAGAATTCCACTCCCACCAGGTAATTCCGCAAATCGCTACACGTAATCAGACGGATGAACAAAACACGAGGAGGAAAAAAAACAGCAGGCTTGGATTCCATCAGAAGAATCATAGAAAGCAAAAGAGCAAATGAACACGAATACCCTGTGTCGCCTCCCTCCGGCGTCGAGGTTTGCGCGGCGATCTCGATTTCGTCGGCCGTGTTTGCCCGCCGAGATTCCCACCGGATTAAGATTTGGGGATCCAATCGCAGAACTAGGGCTCGAAATGGTTTTGCTTTATATCGGTCCCAGCGAATTCGAATAGCCCTTCACATGGCGATGGGCCCCAGACAAGCCTTTTATTCGAGCATTTAGTCAGCTAAAGAGACAATTTGGGCCGTCACATTTTGTCCTCTTATTAATTGATTTTTGCGTTCAAATATAACGCCTTGGCTGCTACAAAGTCCATAACACCTTTCTTTCTATGAACACGCTTTCATGCTTGCGTAGTTGTACTTGTTTATCTCGTGACGATACGTTACTTCTTTTTTTAATAACATTATTACATTAGTCCGTTATTTGCGACTTAGTCACGTGCCTCTCTTCCCAGCTTACGTAGTGGTGCGGGTGTTGTCGCTGGCAATTATCTCGGTAGCGATCGCAGCCGTTTCTGTTATTCGTTAAATTTGGAGGACTTATTACGTGGCAACATCCTGCATGTTTTCGTCAATCCTTGCGTTCGCAGTTAGCTGCGTGTAAAAAATGACGTGGCACACCACGACTTCCACGATGCCCACACGAAATGATGGTCGATCCTCTCCAAATATTATTTATTATTAATGTTTCAATTTTTTCATCTGTGGTCTTGAGTGGCATAATTTAAAGATGGACGGTCAGAAATGAATCTAGATTCGGAACAATTGCATAGGATCCTGAACCCATTATGGGAAGCACCTAACAGGAACGAAACGTCTGTCGTTGCCTCAATGGACGGCTCTCGCTTTATATAAATACGTGAAGATCCGATGGTCTTCTGAGAGTTTCTGCGGGTTGAAAGATCGCGAAGCTTTTTCTCTTTGCGGAACCGATCTCTTCGTCTCGCTAGCCTCGGCGATTTCTCTCATCCCATTTCGATCCTTTCTTCGGTAAGTCTTATTCATAAGTACGAATCTTGTTTTACATTTTCTTTTTGTTGTTTTGTTTTTGTGTCACTGTATCCGTCGAGGAGATTTCTTAGGGATAGTGTTTTAGTTTCGATTCCGCTTAAAAATCGAAGTTTCTTTGATAAATTCTAAGGGTTATCCATTTGGATCTGTTGTTGGGATGCATCAGCCATAATGGGGATTGTGCGTGGTGGCTTTGCGATTCCTTTGATTCTATCGATCATTTCACTACATCTGGGTACGCCGGCCTCGTCCGCCACCGATGGATTGGTTCGAATTGGTCTGCGGAAGAAACCATTGGATGAAAATAGCAGGCTTGCGATGCGGTTCTCGAAGAAGGAAATAAAGGGTTTGATGTGGCAGAGATTTGGAGTGAGGAGTGGTGTTGTGAGTAACGGAGATGAGGATATCATTTCGCTCAAGAATTATATGAACGCCCAATACTTCGGGGAGATTGGCATTGGTACTCCTCCGCAGAATTTCTCTGTGATTTTCGATACAGGGAGCTCAAATCTGTGGGTTCCATCTTCTCAGTGCTACTTTTCGGTGAGAGTTAGTCCTACTTCGGTTGATTTTTTTTTTTTTTTTTTTTTTTTTCCTTGCGACTCTTGAAACAATCCAAATTTCATGGTAATCCAGCTCGCTTGCTATTTTCATCCGAAGTACAAGTCAGAACTATCGAGCACTTATCAGAGGAATGGTATGTTGTTAGCATGAAAAACATTTCTCTTGTACCATCATGCTCTCTTAGTTGCTTATGCCATTTTGCATCGCCCCACTGCGTATCTGCTTCGCAATTCTAGCGTAACTTCAATTGGTTGCTGTGGAAATTAAAATGATATACTGTGCAGTACATGCACATGAAGAAACAAGTGAAATTTGGCTTTTTCATATATTAACCTGATTATAGCTTCAGAAATTATTATTCTGGGCATTGTAGTTGATGAGGAGCATGCTAAACGATAATTCTTTCAGTATGGATAACGGTACAATAGCACATACGGACTGCATAGTAGGAATCATCTTCACTCTATGTTTGGAATACCCTGGTTCAAAATAAAATCTTTTACGAGTTTTATTTACTTCATAGTATTTGGAAGCATTATCGTGGATTAATTTGTTTTTTCAATATGGAATAAGCATCCTATGATGCCAGAGCTGATTCTATCCTTTCTTTTTCTCTCCTGAAGTCATCTGTGACAGCACTGTAAAATTTGTTAACCTTCATGTTTTCTTCCTCACTTATCAGTTAAAATTCTTACTGAAATAACTTCCTTAGATATTCCATGATTGCCACTGCATTATTCTTTTTCTTTTTGGGTTATACCTTTACATCTGTCCTTCAACATTTTATCTCAAATGAATTTGTCTTCATTCCCCTTGCTCCAAATTTTGAAATTGAAATGACAAATATCGTTTTTGCTAATCTGTGCCTTCATTGTGCCTCAGAAGCTTCGCGAGCTTAACGTTTTTCTTTTATTTGTCATTGTACGTACCTTTCGGTCCTGCATCCTTCTTTTAATTGATAAGTGTTATTTCTTTTGTCTTCGTCTAGGAACTAAATTAAGTGTCTCACTTATATTGTATTCTACTGATAAAATTATAATTCTCTTCATCATTTTTTGTTAGTTAAAAAATAATTTTACTTCGTAAGGCTTGATTCATAATCGGTATCTCCTTCCTCTTCTTTTAACTTATTCAATTTTTTCTTAATTGTAAACAAACACTCTTGAAAATGTATCTGCATGCATTGGCGGATTGTTACAATTTGGTATTCCCTTGGACACTCAACGCATCTTAAAGAGATTCTAACTATACATTGCTTTCCATGAATAGGTAAACCTGCAGACATCCATTATGGAACAGGAGCAATATCAGGTTTTTTTAGTGAAGATCATGTTACAATCGGTGATCTAATTGTTAAAGATCAGGTTCATAAACTTTCTGTACTTTCTTTAACCATTGATTTTTGTGGTTATTTTTCTTATATTATGGACTGTGATATTATTCATCCAGGAATTTATTGAAACCACAAGGGAGCCAGGTCTCACATTCCTGGTTGCAAAATTTGATGGCATACTAGGACTTGGATTCAAGGAAATATCAGTCGGGGATGCTGTGCCTGTGTGGTATTTTGACTGTAACTCACTTCTTACATAGTGTTTGGTGATTATTTCTTGGCATGAAGTACATATTTTCTTAGTTCTGATATTTTTTTCTGATCAAACCAGATAAAATATTGAAAAGAATTTTTTATAATTAAAATCAATTCGCACAAGAAACTTTAGTTCACTGTTCTATTTTATAGTAGTTTTAATCAAAATTACTCTACTTGTAATAGTTTTGATCCAAAAAAATACTCTACTTTTATTATTATTATTATTATTATTTTGCCATATTTTTTTGTTAATTTTATAATGCAAATGTTTTATTTGATCACTTTTTGCTATCCATGCAAGGCTATGCCTAATTTGTTTAATTGTCCATTCTATTGGCAGGTATAATATGGTTGAACAGAAACTTATCAGAGAACCTGTCTTCTCATTCTGGTTTAACCGAAATGCTGAGGATGGTGAGGGAGGTGAAATTGTGTTCGGGGGTGTAGATCCAAATCATTATAAGGGTGAACATGTGTATGTTCCCGTTACTCAGAAAGGTTATTGGCAGGTGCATATTTTAAACTCTTCTCCGCTCAGTTAGCTTAGTATTGTCTCAGAATTATGACATCAAATAGTGCAACTATAGTTATTTAATCCATTACATAACTGTTGGCAGTTTAAAATGGGAGACCTACTTATTGGTGATGAATTTACTGGTACAGCAAATCAACTATCTTATTGTTACCGGGTATTAATGTAATATCTATGGCTTACTTATCATGGAGTGCCTTTCTGTTGGTCAGGTTATTGTGCTGATGGTTGCGCTGCAATTGCAGATTCTGGAACTTCTTTGATTGCTGGACCAACGGTATGAAAGCAATAAAATGCATGCTTGTTGAGTCAATTTTGTCCATCAATTATCAACCATTAAATTTCTGTTCTTTGCGTTCATATTTCCTCGATTACTGGAGGAAAGAATGATGGATTATGATGCCATTTTTCTGCAGACTGCTGTGGCAGAAATTAATCAACAAATTGGAGCTTCTGGTATTGCTTCTCCAGAGTGCCAAGCAGTAGTTAAACAATACGGGAAACAAATTATTAAACTGCTGATGTTACAGGTCTGATAGGATTAACAGAGTCGCATGAGTTATCTTGTGTCTCATATTATTACTTATATTTTGACAGACAAAGCCAAACAAAGTTTGCTCTCAGATCGGTCTGTGT
Source organism: Boesenbergia rotunda (assembly GCA_024364735.1). NCBI lineage: Eukaryota > Viridiplantae > Streptophyta > Magnoliopsida > Zingiberales > Zingiberaceae > Boesenbergia > Boesenbergia rotunda. The sequence continues at coordinate 325,713 of JAGFNQ010002612.1, read as the reverse complement.
GCATTTGATGGAACTCATGGAGTTAGGTTAGTGATTATTCCTTGTCGATTTTGTATTCTAACGCATAATATATTATGCATAAAATCTTGTATTTTATGTACATGTACATTCTTTATGCAGCACTGTCATTGAGAGTGTAGCCAGTGAGAATGCAGATGCTTCAGCACATTTCAACAATGAAGCTATGTGCAATTCTTGCGAGATGGCAGTTGTATGGATGCAGAATCAGCTAGTGCGAAACCAGACAGAAGAAACAATCTTGAATTATGTTAATGAGGTTAGGTTCTCTCCTAGCCTCAATTTTAAAATTGTTTGTTGTATTCACGTGTTTAAGCAACGTCCAGCTCTGCGAACGCCTGCCTAGTCCCATGGGAGAATCATCAGTGTCTTGCACCGCCTTAGATTTCATGCCGGTCATCTCTTTCACTATCGGTGCTAAGACATTTGATCTCACACCAGAGCAGGTATGGTCATTCTCAATTAGTTCCACACAAGTTTCAATTATGGTCATTCTCATTCTTATGATCACTCATCATGTTGCAGTACATTCTCAAGATCGGCGAGGGAACTCAGGCAAAGTGCATCAGCGGGTTCACAGCCTTGGACGTTCCACCACCACGAGGCCCTCTCTGGTACATTCTTTTGCATTTATGGCTCGAGTTTGTTGGGTTCTCTGACCTGCGACTGCTGCAGGATTTTGGGAGACGTCTTCATGGGAGTCTATCAAACAGTGTTCGACTACGGCAACTCGAGGGTCGGCTTCGCACCTGCTGCGTAGTAAGCAAGTTATCTCGTCCGGCTTCATCGATCACCACAAAAACAGTGTTTAACTTCTAAAATTCTGTGTTCCAATCTTTCGATGTCCAGACGAAGAGAAAATTCTATGAAAGATCATTAAATTTATTTGCTACATTCAAAGCTAACGCAATACACACGCACGCTCGCACTACTACTTGAAGTAGATGAAGGGCCTCTCAGAGTTGGGCTCCCACGTCCCACCCTCCTTCAAGTACTCCAAATACCTCAAGAACTCCGGCCTCGACGTTGCCTTCTTCGATGGCGCCTCCAGAATTCTAAGCACGGGGTGGGCATCGATCTCCTTGTTCCCCTTCCTCACCCTCTCAGCCTTGTCCTTTCCATCCTCCTGATTTATCTCCTTCGTCTTAGAGGGGGAGTATCGCCGGGAGAGGAGGCGACGGTACCCTCCTCTTGTCCACCTCTTTTGCTTCTTGGAGGCTTCTTCTTCCATGGAGCTAGCGTATTGGTTTGGCTGCCAAGGAAGATGAGAATATATAACTACGAAGGTTGATTAATTAATTGCTGGAATTGGTTGAAATCTTCAAAATAAGATTTAGCTCGTTTTTTTCCGCCTTCAAAACGTCAGAAATGATGCGAGCGCACTCTCATGAATCCCCAGCAGAGTTGACTTTTCGTCCGAGTCGCATAATATAAGAGTAGAGCGCATAGGGCGATGCGTTCAGTAATTCGCCAATCAATACGTATTATATAAACAAAATAAATTATAAAATTACTAATTTAGATATTATGATTAATATATGCAAAATAAACATTGACTTTATCAAATTTTTATTCTTAAATTTTAGATAATAATACCATATATATTAATTATTAATTCGTTTTCTGGACAATATAAGAGTAGAACAAGGACATCTCCAACCGTGATAAAGTGTTTAGGGAGTTTTCATTTTCATTTTACATAAAAAAATATGATTTTTTGAAAATATATTTGGTTTGTATTTTTTAAGAAAAAAATATAGTTTTTTTTTAAAATTAAAATAAAATTATTTTTTAAAAAATAAGAAAATATAATTTTTAAAAAAATAAAAATAAAAAATAAAACAAATCAAACGCCTTTACTTTTTCACGTGACCCAACCATGAACGCCTTAACTTTTTCACGTGACCCCACCATGAATGAAGAAAGATACCAGCTTAAGTTTTTGATGACAAAAAGAGAAACGGAAAAAGCTCATAAAAATCTTGTTGTGGATGCCTAAAGACCGGTCGGAATACGTTTCCGGGACTTTGAACTTTCAACGGGCCTACATATTTTTTTTTAGAACTTTGAATTTAAAATTTAGAATTCAAATTTTAAAATTTAAGTTATAATATTTAAACTAAAAATTTTTTAAAAAAATACATAATGCTCACATCATAAAATAAGTAAGATAACAATCTTTATATAATACCAAGGGCAACTTTTTGACTTTTTTTTTTAATTTTTTAGTTTAAATATTATAACACACACCTTAAACAATTAAGATTAAACATTAAACTTTAAAACCTAAACTCTAAAAAAAATAAATGGAAAAAAATATGCTTAATCCTCACAAGGTAAGGACCATAAAATAAGCAGAATAATATTGGTATATATATATATATATATATATATATATATATATATATATATATATATATATATATATATATATATATAATTGTTATGTCACAAAATCCATTAGCGCTTAATATATATATATTTTAAATTTCTTTAATTTAAATATTAAATTTCAATCCTAAATTTAAAAAAAAATTATTAAAAGTTACATTAGATAGTCACGGAATATACGACATAATAAAATCTTATATATAATAATTGCTAAGTTATCATCCTCTCTCTCTCTCTCTCTCTCTCTCTCTCTCTTATATATATATATATATATATATATATATATATATAACACTCTATCATATTCCATTTTACCTTTCAATTTAAAAGATTATTAGCTGGTTTCTATAAGTTTATTTGCATTTCAATTTTAAAAATTATATTCGTTTGAATTCTTGTCCACTTAAATTCTTATTTCAAAGTCTCCCTCATGTTAATAATGGAGGATGAATTCTTATTTCTATTTGATTGGCATAAAATAATTTAAAAGAATTTTCAAATCAATCGCAAGCGACATGATGTTGATCTAAAATCAATCAGTTTGAATTCATACCCATCCAAATATTTATTTTTAAACCTGAGACATTGTTTCAGGGGTGAACGAACACATATAGACTAAATATTATCCTAGGAGGTTATCTAAACTCCTCTCGCCACAAAATCCAGCAAATATTTTAAAGAAATTGTAAGTTGAATACTAAACTAATCATCCCTAGTAGTGTTAAATTGTTCCAACTTCAACTAGTTACATAAGTAATTAACCAAGTTCATCATAAATTTAAACAAAAAATTGACTCATACGTATTGCTAGCAGAATATTTTCATCTCAGACCGGATAAATGCTTCAATGTAGACAGATCAACAAATAAGTCCATGTACAGCAGTCAAACAAATGTTGTCCAGTAGTTTTTTTTCTTAATCTCAAGTCGTTAACAGATGGTCAACATCAGATAGGAACACCAAAACCTGATACAAAATGCTATTATGTCTAATTTACCTTTTATGGTTCACCGTGATATTCTCAATTTCCCATGAAAATGATTTAGATGCATTATAGAAAGAAATAACACAACTGAACAAAAACATAATTATTCCTTGAGATCATAAAAAATAGCAACTGAATCCACAGTTCTACTTTTGGAAGGATATGCAAACTCTGCAGGTGTATCCATGCATGACTAGTTTGCAAGAGAATAATCTCGCTCCCTAATATCTCAAAGAACAACCTTTCTTTGCTCCTAGAATCTTAACATGCTACAATCAGTACAAAGAAGCACTAAACCCCAACGATAACAATGGCCCATTGGTCCACAATGTCACATGAATCTAGTCAGAGTACCAGCAACTGCACTTGAAGTCTCCAACAGGATCAAGTACCATTATTCTGCACCGGCATTTTTCCTTGTGTATATGTGCAATTTGATGATGATCGAAGTTGCCATTTGTTTGCCACAAGAGCCTAAGACATCTTTAAAAAAAAGGATTTCTTTTTGTTCGAAAGAAAACAACTGGAAGAGGCATTAGGGAGGGGCAGGGTGAAGCAAGGAAGCCGTAGACATGTTGAAGAGAAGACTACCAACTCCAGGACTATCTTAGGTGAGGGTGTTTCGTCTAGTAATTTTGGACTATTTCTGTCACAGGTAAGCCACAGAACTTCCATGTCCGAGCCTTTGCAGGTGTGATCCTAAACCACAGAACTTGACCAATCTAGCTTCAAAAAACTAGGCTAACAAGAAGTAAAATAACTTGAGACGTCTTAATTCTACAGAAAACAAATTAACAATGAAGGGGTATTAAAGTTATGGAATGGGCATAGACTAGCCATTGCAAGAAGAACAATATTAGTAACATAAGATATTGCCAGATGATAAAGCACAATAAGGAGGCAATCAAAAGACAACTGCAAAATTCGTACAATACATATACAAAGACAATGATAAAGCCACAAGATCATTGTGGATTAGTTGACTTCATGTCTACTTTCATTGTTGGATATATCATCTATGCAATACATGCTAGCAAAACTGCAGTCAAATTATAAAAAGAAGCAAATCAAGTCAATAAAAAAGTCAAAGAGAGTCAACTTGAACAAATTTAATAAGAAAAATTATTAAACTGCAAGCTGCAATGAGGATGAGAAATGTACCATGCACAATCAACATCCTTTAAAACAAGAAACATGACATGGCAAAGTGAGTAGAAGGTGATGAAGTTCATCAAAGAAATAATGGGACATACTGGAATCATATATCTACAACCTTCAAGAAAACACTTCAACCAAGAATATAGTTCACCATGGATGGCCAAATTAACCGCCAAAGGAAATGTTATAGGTGACCAGAAAGGTATAATCATAGTTACATGATATCAAATACATTTTCTGATACACAGATTGTTCCTCGATGTGGTTGGTATTCAGAGATGAATCAAAGTGTTTGCTCATCATTTATTATAATAAAAAAACATTAGTGGAGATAATGAAGTTGAGGTTCATGTAGTACTGACAACAGATTCAGTTAACACTATTCTGACTCTGTAATGAAACTATCAGATGCACATTTTGTTCATATTTAAGTATGAATAAATGTGCTCATTCGTGATTATTGTTTTGTAAAAATTTAAAATGCAAAGCATCAATGGGTTCATTTTGGAATAGTATTTGGTAGTCACCGTCTCATGATATTCTCGTCTTTGTTTCGGATGAACAAATATAGAACAAGAATTTGTGCATTGTTGAGACTTGAGTGGTAGATGAATATGAATGATTATATGATTATATCCATCGTCTCCACGATAACTAATTAATTACAAACTTTTTTTTTTTACGACATTGAAGTGTTGACCTATGAGTACAGAGACTGGCATTAACATAGCATTGACATGAAAGTTCAACCCATAAGAACTCCAATAGCAAGGACTGCAAGGTGGTGCAGCATGTTGAGTCAATGAGCAAACATAACATGTGCACGACATAAATTACAGAACAAAAAAGGAATGCGTTTTGGCACTGACAACCTCTCATTCGATGTAGAAACTAGGAACGTAGTAATATAGCTCTTTTCTAGTTGAAATCAATACCAGTTGGAAGAGTATGACTTTCATTCAAGACTAGGAAGTATCTGAATTGGATCAATTAACTGTGGCAGCGGTATTGCTCCTCCTCCCACGGAAGTGAAATCAAGAGCACCATCTTCAGCGTTTGATGAAGCCAGAGGTGGTGCGCCCTTGGCCTCCCCAAGCCTCCACATGTACCAAGACCCAACAGAGCGATACGGTCTCCACCGTTCACAAAGCTGCTCCATCTGCGAAGGCCGTGGGACCTCCTCGAGGCCATACAGCAATTGCACCCCCTTGCGAACACCAAGGTCGCCGACGGGGAGCACATCGGGTCGGTGGAGAGAGAAGATCATGAACATATGAACGGACCACGCACCAATGCCCTTGACCATTGTAAGCATAGTGGAGAGCGACTTGTCGTCCATAGCAACGATGGCGGCATCAGAGAGTATGCCGCTGTGGAATTTCCGGGCTAGGTCGTGGAGGTAGGAAGCCTTGCGGCCAGAGACACCGATCTGGCGGAGTTGATGAGCAGTAAGGTCGAGGACAACCTCAGGAACAACGCCGGACTCGCCACCGCACAGAGAGATGAATCGGGCATAGACGGCAGCGCCCGCCTTTATAGCCAGTTGCTGGTAGAGGATGCTGCGGGAGAGGGCATGGAAAGGTGGGTGGAGACACTGGAAAGTGGGAAGCTCGTGTGTGTCGATCACGCGGGCGAGATATGGATCAGCGGTGCGGAGGTAGCGAAGTGCAGCGACAATCTCCCCATCAGAGGAAAGAGGGCGGGGGATCACGCCGACGGCGAGGCGGCCGGCGGCAGATGAGGCGGACCTCTTGGAAGCGGCCTCCGAGGAGGAAACTTTTCTGTTCTTTCTCGGTCGAATTGAGGCTGCGGAGGCAGCGGAAAGGGTGGCGATAGTTAGGGCGGAGGAGGCGGTGGAGGGGTCGGGAATCAGGAGATGTTTAGGGGAGGAGGAAGAAGATGTAGATTGAATAGGGTGGAGGGTCTTCCCATCCATGGAAGTGATGATAGATCTGGGAAGAAAGCAAGCAGCGGTGGCGGCAGGGAGCCGAACTCAGGAAAGTTGCGGCAGGGAGCCGAACTCAGGAAAGTTGCGGCAGGCGGCGAGGGGTCACCGCGTTCAGTTTCGGGGTGAGAAAAATAATTCGAGAAAATAAATGTGTAGAATACTGAACGACATCGGCCGTCGAAATCCCGCTCCGAGATTCGTGAAAACGCTTCATTGTTCATCCGTCCATTTGCCGCCACGTGTTAATATTTCGATATCAGGAATCCCCACCGGATTCAAACCTTTCGAATCCGTTTTACAGCTCTTGCCCGAATTCGGTTTCCTCCTCGTGTCTTCGTTAGTGGACCAGGATCCGAACGGCTCAAATCCGAATCCAACTGAATGGCCGTCCATCAATTGGCCGTGTTTTTCTCAACTGAATGGCATTTTAAGGGATTTTGACTTAAAAATGGAAAGTTTTGGTAGCTTAGTGCAATTGTTGATGATTATCCAGTTATCGTCCAGCGCCAATGTGTTGAAAAAATATATCAATGATTAAGAACAGCAAATAATTAATTGTTGAATTCCTGTCGGAGGATTATTTTTCCTCTCGATTGCGCACGTTCCTGCCTCTCCGATCGCTTGATTTCTCCTCTTCTCTATTTCTTCTGGTCCCCGGCGGATTGGCAGCCAGCGAAGGAGCAACGGCGGGCCAAGATGAGCTTTAGAGGTGAGGAGAGCGGCAGCGAGGATGGGCGGGGCGGCGACCTCAAGAAGCCGTTCCTCCACACCGGGAGCTGGTACCGGATGGCCGGCACGATGGGGTCGCGGCAGTCTAGCATGATGAATTCCTCCACTTACGCCATGCGCGACTCCGCCATCTCCGTCGTCCTCTGCACCCTAATCGTTGCCCTCGGTCCCATACAGTTCGGCTTCACTGGGGGCTACTCCTCGCCCACCCAGGACGACATCATCGCGGACCTCAACCTCTCCCTTTCCGAGGTCTGCCTATCAGTATCCCAACCCTTCCTTCCCCCTGTTTTTGGATTGATTCCTGTGATCTGTGCTTGCTTGTCGGTGCCAGTTCTCGATCTTTGGTTCCCTGTCCAACGTTGGAGCCATGGTGGGCGCGATCGCGAGTGGGCAGATTGCCGAGTACATTGGGCGCAAAGGGGTGAGGCGGATCTGTCATTTTGCTGTTTCCCTTCCCCGTGTTACCATAAAAGAAATCTGATCTGAATAAGCATTTGAGCTGATCGAACTATTTGCCTTCGCGTAGTCGCTGATGATCGCTTCCATTCCTAACATAATTGGCTGGCTGGCAATTTCCTTTGCAAGAGTGAGTATTTTTGGTATCTCGCCCAGTACGTTAGTTTCCCCCCTCGAATTCTTCTTCTTGTTGTTCTTCTTCTCTATGAAAATTTCGAGATTTGTGATGGATTGTATTGTTGAAGGACTCTTCGTTCCTGTATATGGGTCGGCTACTGGCAGGATTTGGCGTCGGCGTGATCTCATATACAGTTTGTTATTTCACTCTTCAGGAATTTGATGCTAATCGTTAGAATCTTATGTAGTCTGACTCCGCTGATCTCTTGTTACCTTAGGTGCCTGTCTATATAGCAGAGATATCACCTCAAAACTTAAGAGGAGCGCTCGGCTCTGTGAATCAGGTCAGTTCACGGTTCCATTGCCCTGAGTGTCTCTTCTTTCAATTTAATGGTCAGAGACTAATTTTCCCCCCTTTTGATGTCTCATTGTGGCCTCCTTGTGTGGTAGCTTTCTGTGACTCTTGGCATTTTGATAGCTTATCTATTGGGTATGTTTATCCGTTGGAGGATGCTTGCAGTGATTGGTAAGCTTCATCTCATAAGTAGGGTATATATGACAATTCTATTTTCTTCTTGACAAAACTTCATAAAACTCTCTTGTTATTCGTTGCATATATGTAGTGGTTCATCTGACATCGATTTTTGTTCCACTTCAATATGCCATGATTATTAGGAATCTTGCCTTGTACGTTCCTCATTCCTGCTCTGTTCTTCATTCCGGAGTCTCCAAGATGGCTGGTAACTTTGTTGGGATAATTTCACAATCAACAAAACATCAAAGTAGTAATTGAGCTTTTCCCCCTTCCCCTGCAGGCAAAAATGGGGATGACAGAAGATTTTGAAGCGTCACTACAAGTTTTGAGAGGTTTTGATACAGATATTTCTGCTGAAGTAAATGAAATCAAGGTTTGAACTTATTTAAAGTCTCTAGATTGTTTTGTTAGGAGTTTATTATTCTTTTGCATTTTTCTTTAAGTAAATAGACATGTATAATTGGAAGCGTACTACGGTTTGGTTTTAGCTTCAAGTTTCACCCTTGTAAAGGTTAGCTTGCTTTGATTTCTTGCAGAGGTCTGTGACATCATCGACCAGAAGGACAGCAATCAAATTTACACAACTAAAACAAAGAAGATACTCACTTCCTCTTATGGTAAACCAATATAAAAACCGATTATTCTTTATATGTTCAAAAAATCAATCACATTCTTCTCATCCAAAGCATGTGTGCACTTGCAGATAGGTATTGGTCTACTGGTACTGCAGCAGTTAACTGGAATCAATGGCATCCTATTTTATGCCAGCAACATTTTCAAAGCAGCTGGTAATGATAGTTGAACCTTGAAAGTGGTTGCTTATCCTACCTTATAAGTTATAACCTCTATTTATTTTCAATGTTCTCCTCTGCATGTGATATATTAGTGATCTACAATATCTTGGATTTTCAGAAGTGATTTATTTTTCATATTGTTGGTTAATTATACTTTCAAATTAAAGATAAATATTATCTAATTGCTTTTCTGAATTAATCTGGTATCCTATTCAAATCAGATGTATCTACCATAAGATTTGTTTAATTTAACTTTCACGATTTTTCACATGTATATCAGCACATCAATTTGTACATATATGTGCATAGCATGCAAACAGTATCTTGTAAATGTATAAACCCTTGCAATTTGAGTATCTAGGGTTGACCTACTAGACATGATCTTTTACTTCCTACATAAGTTTAGTTGTTTCTATGTGTCTAGACCAGAACTGTCTCATGCAATACCTGTGTTCTTTTCTCCTGGTCAGTAATGCAAAAAATACGGCATAATGCATATGAAAGGCACAGAAAATACTAGTAAGATACTGGAATGTGATGTGGATGCCTTTGATTGGACGCAAATATAGTAGGAAGCAAATTGCTAGCGGTGGATAGTTATTGCTTGGGAAAAGGAAACAATCTGCTACTATCTAATTAGCTAATGCTATAAGTAGAAATAAATAAAGGGGCCTAATTATCTTTTCTATTTTTGATTCCTTATTTCCTTTAGGCTATTTAATTGACTCTTTATATAAGGAGTGCTATTATGAATTATCAATGAAGAGAGGAAGAAAAATTGAGTAATTAGACTCTGTCTGGAACGAGTCTTTCCCCTCCCCTTTCCCCCCTTGCATATTTGACTCTGTCTAGGACAAGTCTTTCCCCTCCCTTTTCCCCGTGTGTGTTCCATGACTAAGTTTGAATCCAGATTTTGACCTGTGAGCCGATCCTGCACTCGAGTTCATAATAGAATGATAATAAGATTGCAAGTGATGCAACATCAAATCAAATCAAACTCAAATAATTGATATTGAAATTGATGAAATTTTATTAATCGAAAGGTATTGAATTCATTAAAATGTCAACTTTTATAGACTTGCTTTTAACTAAACTAAAAGAGAAAATACAACCTGGGAAACAAAATAAACCCACTAAACTACTACCAAATTAATAGATACTTATACCAACTTAAGAGATACCAACATAGAACAATTATCAAATTCAATTACAGTTCAAAATTGGCATTGATGCTTTCTCTCCTTGTTTGCACTAGCAAGTGAAAGGAAAAAAAACAAATTCTATTATAACCTCAAGATCAAGGATGTCAGGAATTATCTAGGACTGAGGAGAGGTCCTTAGCTTTCGATTATGGGATCAAAGTGTAGGAAAATAAGAATCTATGGTTTAATTAAAATATTCTACAAATAGTATTCACATTTATAATGTATCATATATATTAAGTTTCAATATATAATGGATTAGTATAAACATTTTAAACACTATCATTCTAATTTCATGTAAGATAATTAAAATAATTAATATAGTAATACAGTATGTTTTTTTTAACTGTTCCATCTTTATATAATAACAGCTTCTATCAGTTGAATGATAATTATGAGATGGACCACAATGACAATAATCAAAAGAATTCTTCTACTTTTCTCAAATGGTATGAGATGAAAACAATTATCTTCTTTAGTAATTGTCAACCTTTAAAAATTCTAACTAATGTAAATTTATCCTGACTATCATGATCAAGATGGTAGGTCAAATGAAGCTTAAATATAATGTCATAGTCTATCTATGATGAAGCAATGTATTCTATGTGCATCACTGCTCGGGCTAGTAGCCATCCGTGATTTATGTCCACAATACCTAGGGACGGGCTATGAGAAACACCTGGGATGAGCGTTATCACCTTTTGCCACCATAGATAGTACTCTAGAAATAGTTGCTCTCTCAGCTGGAACACTTCTTTTTGTCTACTCAGGCTGACCTCTGCCCACTTTCAACTTGATGAAAGTATTCTCAAGCAACTTCTGATTTGTAAATTTGCTAGTTTATCCCTTTGATACTAATGTAGTGCAGCCTTTTATGATTCAGTTTCACTATGAGGGTGCTGTTAAACCATAAATCTATAATATTTCCATTTCATATTAGCTTGAACTTTGATTGTAAATGGCCACCTGATTAAATTGTAGTTAGCAAAAGTATAACATTTGGATTTACATGAGACCTTACTCGCTGCATGCTGCATAACTTCTCTTAAAATGAGGGAAGTTCAGAATGAATATAGCCTGGATGTCTTGAATATTTATATACTTTAATTCGGAGAAGGAATGATATTAATACTCATCCTGCATGTATGAAGTTTAATGCAGTCTTGCACTGGAAATACTGCTTGTGAATACTTTTTTCATGATCAGTTATTATTGAGTTCACTCAAATTTAGATTAACTGTTCTTTCTTAAACAGGACTTACAAATGGTGATTTGCCGACATTTGGTCTTGGAGTTATACAGGTAGCGATCACACATCTTGGGCAATATATGTTAGTTTCAACCTAAAATTACACCACATAAATACAAATATGCTGATTATCATTCAGGTTCTTGCTACTGGAGTTACTACTTGGTTACTTGATAGAGCTGGTCGAAGAATTCTTCTCATAGTGAGCAATAACTAGATTATTTTCCTTCTACATAAAAAGGTTTATAATAATTAAAGATATATATTTGACTTCTTTTTTTTTTTTTTTTTTTGCCTGTTTCACAGGTCTCTTCTGTTGTTATGTCTCTCAGTCTTCTTTTAGTCTCGGTTGCATTTTTTCTGGAGGTTAGCTCATTGCAGTGATTTTTTTTTTTTGCCTCTTCCATGCTTATTTCTTTGATTTTCTGTATCAACTAAAATTTGCCGATTTTCATTTATCTGTTTAAATTTCGTTCGGTTACTCCTAATCTGTTTTGCTGCCATACGGGAGTCAGGGTACTTTTTCTGCAGACTCTGATGCTTACCACATAATGAGCATTCTCTCATTGGTTGGACTAGTGGTATGTACCAATTATGAAATTGCAATTTTCTTTATAAATGTTCACATTCTTCGAAGTGTTGATCTATCATATTTGTTTAGGCTTATGTGATTGGCTTCTCATTTGGAATGGGAGCTATTCCGTGGATCATCATGTCTGAGGTATGTAGTTTTTTCGTCTTGTTTTTTCCTATGCAAGCTACAAAGTTGAAACAACTTTTAGAGTTCTCACGTGAACAGATCAATCCTAGCCCAAGCGTGTCATTAACTATTTTAATTTACCTTGATGCTATTTGATATGTAAGCTTTTTTATTATGCAGATTCTTCCCGTCAACATTAAGAGTCTTGCAGGCAGTGTGGCAACACTAGCCAACTGGTTGACATCTTTTGCTGTAACAATGAGCGCCAACTTACTTTTGAACTGGAGCACTGGAGGTTGAATTCTCTTTTTCAGTATGTTATCTATTTACTTTTCCATAACATCCTTTTTGTGTCTAATTTCTCATCTTCACCAGGGACCTTTGCCATCTACACTGCTGTGAGTGCTTTCACTCTAGTGTTTGTGATCATATGGGTGCCTGAGACCAAGGGAAGAACTCTTGAAGAAATACAGTGGTCCTTCAGATGAGATCTCTGATACTCTATGATTGATATTATCGCATTTGTCCGTGTGTCAAACATCATACTTCTCTTTCATTCATATCGCTGCAAAATATCCTGAAGAATTTCCTCCCCGAGCAAGATCCTCATCGTGACATTTAAATTGAAGACGTTGGGCAATAAGCGACTCGAATACCTGTTCCACAATAAAATTGGTACACATATTTAAGAAGCTATTGGTTTGTTCGTCGCTTTATGTTGGAGTTTTCATCGGAAATGTAAACTAAAATGAAACCGAATGTGGTTTGTTCAATTTGATAACCAATGAATTTGTTCATTCCTTGAGAGGTGCAGGGGATTTTCTATTCAATTTGGTACTCAATGGAGTAAGTAATTTGCAGCCAAAAAAAATAGTACGACTTCTTGTTCAAATAAGAATTTAAAATGCTGATGAACTTCACGGCCGTGGTATGCAGAGCGCCCACAGTAATAGCACAAGCAGCCAAGCACTGATGTGGAAAAAGTGATGCCAAGTACAAATAGTACTCCCACAGATAAATTCGATGACCACTACTTGTTAACAGATGATAGCAGACGTGAAGTCGCTGTACTGGTGGATTCGATCATCTCTGCGATACAGATTATCGGATCAGCCAGAACTCGCTCATCAGCAAAAATCAATTGAAATTCTCAACAAAAAATAAAAAAATTTAAAAAAAAACCCCACGAAGCAATTGAAAACCATCATGCATGCACGGGCACAGAGAAAGTGAGCGGTCTGTTTTTTTTCTGCTCTTCTTCTCCTCTCGCTTTCCAATTCCCTGCTTAACAAGGCAACCCGTCGTAGTCTCCCATACAAAACACTGGGATCCTCCGTGTTGGTCCTGAGGCAGGCTGACGGGGGCGTTGGGGGCGAGCGTTTCACTTTTTAAACCATACAAAACACTGGGGACACCAATCCAGCGAACCAGATGCAGTCCCTGCTGCCACTCCGATTGAGAGCAAGCAAAGCCACAAAACTACACATTGCACACTTCCACTGTAAAAGAAAAACAATTATGATCCCGGCCGAGCTTACGGATAGCTCGCCCATCCAACCTGGCACCACGAGGGCCCGGTGGAAGGGTCAACGAAGGTCTCACCCGGAGAAACCCCGAGCCAGGAACCCTAAGGCTAGGTCAGGTAGTTCAGCTCTCCGCACCCCATGGATTGGACAACCAAAAAACTTGAAGGATGGCAAGGCAGATACAACCCGGTGAACCCCCGATTCATAGTGTACCCCGTGTCTTTCGGCTATATTACACCCGATCCGGCTCATACCACTCGGACCCGTCGGTCGGTACTCGATCTCCGGACCAGCTCTTTCTTACGCCGCCCCTACATCAAGACGCCTTTGGTACGACCATGACGTCGGGGATAGTGCACGCCTTATCCATTTATAACACATCGCAGATATCCCGCTGACTCGATACGATTGTACTATCCGAGCACCCCTGTGCCACGCCGCGGTACCTATAGGTGCTCTCCCACAAGCTGACAAGCACCAACCTCTGTCTCATTGACACAGATAGGAGTTGTCAGCTCCCCCGGCTATATATGCTCATCCCTTTCTCATTCCGCGGGTATGCGAAATCACACTCTCCTCTATTGTATTTCCTTTAGCTTCCTTATATCCCTGCGGACACTGACTTGACCGTCGAAGGACCTGATCGGGGAAATTTTCCGACGGATTTGCTAACGACCATCTTCTCGCAAGTCGGAGCCAGGTCAACATCTCGTGACACTTGGGAGACCATCTGACTTGGGGTTTTCATCTCGTTTCGCGATAAGATCAAATTAAAATTATATGGTGGCAAAGATTTAGATTACCTAAAGGTAGGTAAATTATGAATGATTACTGATCAGTCTGATCTAAGTAGTGATCAATATAGAGAGGATAAAAATTAATGACTCTATGACTCCTTATTTATTAGCAAATTGTTCGTCCCGGAAAAATTAAAATGCATGTAGTATTATTGGAAGGAGACAGAGATATAAAATAACAAAGAAACAACAGACAGTGAGAGAGATTGATTAATGCATGAAATCATGGGGTTCACGAGACTACCAGAGATCACGAGCCCTACAGCCAACGCTAGCGGACGTCCTCTGTGTCTTCCAATCCTCGCAGAAACCCCAAGGAGCCAAGGAGGGGAAGTCGTGGAAGAAATGTTAAAATAATTGTTGAAACAAAACAAAACAAATTTGCATGATGGATATTAATATAATTTACAGCATTTTTTCTAAAATAAGTCCAAACCAGATCCTGATGATATCATACTGGACAAATTCTTAACGAACCATGCATGATGCATTGAGTGAACCATAAGAAACTCTGAGATTTAACAATGCTGGCATGTATCTTAATTATCCTTGTCATGCAATTGCTATCACAAACAAAAACAACCTACTGAGTTTCTCGATTCCTTGAAGGCATTGCCATGCTGACCATTCAGTGAGAGTAGCTAGCTAGAATGTCAGCCCTCCGGGCCCAACTTTTGTTTTCTCTCGAAGTGCATGGTCCCTTCAAAAACTAAGCCAGTTCATGTTTGTAAAATTTTCTTGAAGAATTGGGTTGTGGCAGCAACACTGCGATCGGACTAGAAGAACAGAACTGTACTTGAAGAGTTTCACCTGTGTTCGTTCATTCATGATTCAAGTAAATGAGAGCTAGCGTTGATTAATTTCCAGCTTGCATGATTAAAAGATACGTGCAGCTTGAGCACAAAAGGTCGAATATTATGAAACAAACAAAGAGAGCGGCATGCGAGCAAGAATGTACCAGCACAGCATACAAAAGTAATAGAGAGAGGATTCAAGTAGATGAGAAACTTCATCTTAAGCAAGATTTGGCACCATTTGATAATTCACCAAAAGGACCACCGAAGATGGAGGGAGCTAGGGAGGGAGGAATCTGATGAGCCTATAATTACGTGTGCTCTGTTTGTTACTGAATTCATCTACCGCCAGCGGTATCAGAAATGATACAAAAGAAATGCACAATAATAAAACCTTGTATCTATCTACTTTTCATCCACGTAAATCCAGAAAAACTCTGGGAGGAATGTAAAGAGGCATTAATTATAGGGAGAGAAGAGGGGGCCATTTGGCTTTTGTTTTGTTCCTCTTCTTTATCTGGAGGTTGGGAGTGGACAAAGCAGCATATTTGAAGCCCGTGACCGAGCTGCATGTGAAGAAGAGGAAGAGCTGCTGAGCTCGCTGCCTGCTCACCTCGTCCATCAGGCTCATTCACGTGTTGAGAGCCTAAGGCCTTGGCATTTGCTCCCTTCGAGCTACCATCCACGTACCGTCGATTAAAACTAATAAGAAAGGTACCGGTAAGACAGCGAAGAGAAGGGAGTGTGGTTGGTGACAAAGGTGCAAAAAAACTTGAAGAGGACATTTCAATTCTCTCTCTCTTTTTTTTTTTTTTACTGATTATCAATATATTCAAGGCTCATCTCTGCTATTTAAACCTAAGCTTCCCTCCTCGCTCTTGTCCCAACTAGCTAAGTGAGTGTGGTTAGAATGAGGTGCTTTGGGTTGCTCCTTTTCCTTGTCCTGTTCTTGTTGTGCTCGAATTTTGATGGCTGTGAAGGGAAGAGAGGAAGGCATTGGAAACAGAGGAAGACGACTCCATCCATGGTCAGGAAAAAAGAAAGAGCAAAGAATGGTAGTCGACATGGACATAGTGGTGGTGGCGGTCTTGGAGGAGGAGGAGGAAGTGGTCACTTGAGTCCTCCACCGGCGCCGTGTCCGAGTCCGAGCCCGAAAACAGGGTCTCCGGTGCCGGCGCCGGCGCCGGCATCGTCAAAGAGTGCTGGCGTCTTCGACGTGCTTGACTTTGGAGCAAAGGGAGATGGCGTCACAGATGACACGAAGGTTGCCATTGTTGTCTTCTGTTCTTGTTTGTCCCTGGCACGCCTGCATTGCTCTGTTTTCTCGCAACTGAAACTCCAAACTAAACTCGCTTCTTTTTCGTCTCTCCTCCATTTCCGAAAGTGAAGCTTCTCTGCAGTGATTTCAGTACTCGTTCATGGATGCTGACTTGATGAGCAAATTGAACGCAGGCTTTTGAAGCTGCATGGGCTGCTGCTTGCAAGGTGGGCGACTCAGTCATGGTTGTTCCAGCAGAATTTGAGTTCCTTGTGGGTCCCATCTCCTTCTCCGGTCCTTACTGCCAGCCCAACATCGTTTTCCAGGTAAAAAAATACACAATTTTTTTGGTTGAAAAACTAAAATTTAGAAACAAAAATTTCTCAAATCATAGAAATCTACAGTTAGACGGGATGATTATTGCTCCAACCAATGCCAAGTACTGGGCTTCTGGACTTCTATGGTGGATTGAGTTCACAAAACTGAAAGGCATAGTAATTCGAGGGAGTGGAGTAATCGAAGGGCGAGGAAGTGTCTGGTGGACAAACACTGACTCGGATGTCGATCCAGTAAGTGTTTCATCTTCTTTCAATCTATCTCAAATCCACGTCAACTCAAATAGATTGCCCATCTTTGACAGACACATGACGAGCTGAGCTCCAACCTGCCTCAGATTAAGCCAACCGTGAGATCTCCTTCCTCATGATCTGCAAAGCAAAGTTGCAATCTTGTTCTGACATTTCTGCCTCTTCGCAGGCCTTGAGGTTCTACGGGAGCTACAATGTGTCAGTGACTGGCATCACAATTCAGAACAGCCAGCAATGCCATCTGAAGTTCGACAACTGTGAAGCTGTTCAGGTCTACAACATCACGATTGCTTCACCAGGCAACAGCCTCAACACAGACGGAATTCATCTGCAGAACTCGAGAGATGTCATGATCCACCATGCCAACATGAGCTGTGGTACATACTGCACTATCCCTTACTGATCATGACCTTAAAGGAAAAGTTACTGAAACTTCTAACAAAACACAGGGGATGACTGCGTCTCCATCCAAACGGGCTGCTCAAACATTAACATCCACAGCGTAGATTGTGGACCTGGCCATGGAATCAGCATCGGCGGGCTTGGAAGAGACAACAGCAAAGCATGTGTGTCTAACATCACCGTGAGAGACATCAATTTGCACGGCACTATGACCGGTGTCAGAATCAAGACCTGGCAGGTATATTTCCATCAAGCAGTAACCAAGTTTCCTTGTATAATTGTATTGTTTGATTAATTGCAGGGTGGATCAGGTTCGGTAGAGGGCATAAGATTCTCAAACATAAGAGTTTCGGAGGTCCAGACACCGATCGTGATCGACCAATTCTACTGCGACCGGAGCTCTTGCCGGAACCATACATCAGCAGTGGCCCTTTCCGGCATTGCATATGAGAACATAAAAGGGACTTACACCGTGAAGCCAGTGCACTTTGCTTGCAGTGATGCCTCTCCATGTTCAGATATCAGCTTAACCCGAGTAGAGCTTCAGCCTCTGCAAGAGCGTTACCACATGTATGAACCCTTCTGCTGGCAGACCTTTGGGGAGCTGTTTACCCCGACCGTCCCGCCGATCGCCTGCTTGCAGAATGGAAAGCCGGCGAGCAATCGTATACTGTCCGACCATGATTTGTGCTGATATACACTATACCTACAAGGTCCAAGCGTTGCTGGTGCACATTCATGAGCGGTCGTTGTAATTCTTGCGACCCCTTAGCACCATTGCTTCAGAGTAAATATATTGTTTGCTTCTTAAGAGCCTATCTATCTCTCAAGTGCTGTCAAACACATGGTTATATGCAACTAAGCCTCGGTTTCCTGCCATTTAAGCATATATTCCGATTCCAATGTCGACAATGGTGACAATGGTGAAGAAGTCGTAATAAACGTGCACAACTTTGTTATTCACCTTTGGCTTGTGTTGGGATTGTAAAGTTTGCAAACATAATTTCACATCTAAAACACATAGGCTTATAAGAAATAATAATATTTCTATTGGCATGAGGCCTTTTGGAAGAGCTCAATAGTAAAATCATGAAGGCTTAAGCTCAAAGTCAACAATATCATACAATTATGGAGATATCTAAATTCTTTTCGGTCATGACAATTAAAATTATCCTTAAAATAAAGGATGTGTGGACTCTATCATTATGAAGATATCTAAATTCCTTTCGGTCCTAATAATTGGTATCAGAGTCAAATCGCTCTTCATGATCCAGATCTAACTATGTGAGTTAAACCTTAAAATAAAGGATGTGTGGGTTCTCATGTCTTGATCAAGAGGTCCAAACACTAAACAGTGAAGTCCTAATAGATCGGATGGACCGAGGGGTAGAAAGTTTTGGTATCATATCATTATGGAGATATTTAAATTAAGTTCTAGTAAGTCGGATAGACCGAGGAACAAAAAGTCTTGGTATCATATTATTATAGAAATATTTAAATTTTTTTCGATCCTAACAGCTTGCGTGCTAAAACACACAATTAAGCAACTCCCATTTGGCAATTGTATTTTTTTTAATTTTAAAGGTCATGATAAAGAATTGTTAATCTTTAGAGGTCATTTTAAAATTTTACATATCAATGTCGGTTTCTACAACCGGCATAACGTTTGTTGAAAAGATTAGCTGCAAAAGTCGCTCTAACGATAAGTGCGAGTTCTACGACTATGCATTGTCTTGGCTTACGTGGTGGCTATGGGAGGAGCATTTAAAGGGCACCCGTTGCACTGACTTTGCAGCCGATCAGATTTTTCTGGACCGCTTTTCTTGCCGTGTTATAAAATCGGTTGCCGCGATCATCTGGGTGAGGAAGTGTCGGGGATCGAGATTGGAGATGCTCAGCTGCACGGCGAAGAGGATTCTAGGGTTAGGGCATGGGTTGGCCGGGCGGAGACTTCCCGCCGCCTCGATGGCGGTGCGAGGTTACCATGAGAGGGTGGTGGACCACTACGATAATCCCCGTAACGTCGGTACTTTCGACAAGAACAACCCGACGGTGGGGACGGGGTTGGTTGGTGCCCCGGCCTGCGGCGACGTGATGAAGCTTCAGATCAGGGTGGACGAGGCGACCGGGAAGATCACGGACGCCTGCTTCAAGACTTTCGGTTGCGGCTCTGCCATCGCCTCGTCGTCGGTTGGTGAGGATCTCCGCCTTTTTAGAGTTGCTGCTTTTTATTACTGCTTACGGGGTTTAGAGAAGTTATTGGGGAATTCTAAATTGATTCGATAACATGCTTGGCTCGTATTTTCTCCCGCGGCTTTGTTATTCGATTAGAGAGAAAAAGATTAGAACATGCTGTTTTCTATTGTTTGCACGAGTGCCTAAAATTACAACATTTAGGATCTGGTTGCACGATGACGCCAATCTTCATAATTTGATAGTTCAAATTTTTGAAATAAGATTTTCTGTTCTCATTATTTGCATGAGTCCCTAAAATGTACAACTTTTCGGATCTGGTTGCATGATGATGCCGATCTCCATAATTTGAGTGTTCAAAGTATTGGAAGATGAGATTTGCTTTAAGCGGAGATTGATTATCTAGTCCCTTAAATTGAACAGAAATTCTGCATATTTATTGTGAAGATTGCCATTCTAATGTTGTTTTAGGTGGCTAGTTTTTCTCATGTTATTGTATATTCACAATAATGTCCATATCAACTTCTCTTATGCCCTATCTATGCACCAAGACTAGAAAATTTTCAATCTTTGTTCTGAAATTATAAGTTGTAACTACTTATAACCACTTCTTTCAGCATGACATCAAAGATTAAATGAGTTATTTTCTCAGCATTTTAGCTAAGTATTTCCTGTCTATTAAATGGTTGCTTGTAATTCAACTGAAGGTTGTCAATTGAACTCCCCTGAAGTTATTTAAACATTTGTATGCTATCACAAATACAATGCTCCTTTTATTCTTTTTATCAAGTTGCAAAGCCTTATGTTTTTGCACGTTTGATTGTTGCAGCTACTGAATGGGTAAAAGGGAAGACGATGGATGAGGTTTTATCTATTAGAAACACGTAAGTAATCCTGCCTTACTAACTCATTCTATTTTTTTGTTTACCTTACTATAGCGCTTGGTTGTTCTTGAGAATATATCACATATGTTTTCGAATTATATTACTTCCTTCCTTAGTAGTTGATATAATACAATTTTGGGTCTTCTAATCCATTTGATTTTTTATATATGTTCATGCTCTAAACCAGATTTCTATCAATTATTTTCTTCTTGAATGCATGGTTCAAAAGTTTAAGGTTTGATTGCAAATCATAGTGTTTTCAAGTGCTACAAAAAAAAAAGATTTTTCTAGTGGAATCAGAATTTTTTGATTAGTGAGTGCAACAGAAAACAAGTGGAGATAATCAAGCTTGCCTAAGGATGCTTGTGATTGAGACTCGGTTCCAGTTGTTATGGGCTACTTATTGGGGCAGGATTTTTTTTTGTCAAGTGCTCACTTATTAGGGCTTAGAGAGGTAAATTCTTATGATTGTTAAGCTAGATAACTATTAAAGAATCATCCTGCGTGAGAATCCTAGGATGTGTGTTTATCTGGAGGATCAACTAGATGGGAGAATTCTAAATCTTGTATTGACCATCAATTAGTATATCGACATGGACTCATTTAATTGATTATATTTTTGCATGCTTGTTCATATAGTTGCATATCATCCATTACCAGCTGTAGTTGATAAGCCGAAACTTGATAGTTG
This sequence comes from Boesenbergia rotunda, assembly GCA_024364735.1. Lineage (NCBI taxonomy): Eukaryota > Viridiplantae > Streptophyta > Magnoliopsida > Zingiberales > Zingiberaceae > Boesenbergia > Boesenbergia rotunda. The sequence continues at coordinate 304,296 of JAGFNQ010002612.1, read as the reverse complement.
AACTAATCAAACTGTCTTAAGCTTTAGGGAGAAGTTGACACTTGGTCCAAATAAAATTTAGGTCATTCACAGTGCACTCCCTCTTGGACTGATTTCGGGAAGTTGTTTGTCTCTTAACAGTTCACTCCTTCTAGCCTTGTCTGTTTAAAAAAAAAAGAATCTTCTTTTCTTAGAAAATAAAATTGAAAAATAAATAAATATTAAATTGACCTTTTTTACACATTTGAATTTTTTTAAAGGTGAAGGATGTCATGAACATTATTTTTGAAATTTGAAAACTGAATAGAAATTTTTCAAGAACCAAATAACGCTTTAAATTTCTTGGTGCATATAACCCATATGTTTCTAACCCCTTCCTGGACTTGAGGAGCTCCGCATCACTTTATCGTGACTCCTAGTTTTGCCTCTAATCTTCCATCCAAATTTTGGTGCCTCTTTGAATTTGGCATTTTGAATTTATTTCAAGGTTGGCAATCAATTATAACTGTGGGAAGCTTCTTCCATATTTATTGGTTGAATCCCGAGACCATCAGTTTAGTTTTATTTTCTTTACACAATTCCTGATAAACACCATACGTGCACTGACTTTGGACCCGGCTCTGTAGTCTGCTGGATTATGCCTCAGCAAGTTCGAAATGTTTGAGACTCCAAGTACAATTTCTGTACTAGTACAATAAACCAATCCAGATGTGCGCATACGCTGACCCTTGAGATTCGTGCAGGGAAATTGCCAAACATCTTTCACTGCCTCCAGTTAAGCTGCACTGCAGCATGCTCGCTGAAGATGCAATCAAGGCCGCAGTGAGAGATTACGAAGCAAAGAAGTCCAAACACTCTCAGTCTGTTGAAACCGACCAAGTTGACAGTGCAGCGCAGCCTTGAATGCATTGGCAGTTTACAGCTTAATGCAGTGCTGTAGCTTGTTCTTTTTTCCTTATCTTTTTGCAACAGTTGGTAATGGCTTCCAAGTTCCAAAACTACTAATGTAAATTGCAGCTGTTTAAGAGTTTTATTTTGTGATATATGATTATGATCTGCCTTGATCCACAATTCGTGGTTTTCATTTGAATTTTATAGACGGATAATACTTTCATTTCCATAATCTCAACTCGCTTAAAATTGTTCATTCAACAGCCGTATACTTCCTGATAGACATACAGAAGTAGGATGCTTTACAAACGAACTCTCTTATCAGAGCTTCCTTTTGGCCTTTTCTGCTTATGAATTTAGTATTCGATAAAAATTCCTGTTTTTTAGTTTTTTTTGTTCATAAGAATTGTTTACAATTCTTAGTCAACCTGGGGAACTATTGTAGAAATGCATATGACTAAAACCACTTTCATTAATTCTTGGAAGTGCATCGTTTTATCGTGGTGCAGATGAATCAATTCGCGCTTAATTTGCTTAGTGATACAAATTAACAACACAGACAGTCCATACTGCTACATCACTTCAAAAGCAAGCATGCATGAGATATGATAGAGAACGTAAAATTATAACGTGAAATTTAATATAAATGACGTGATATTTTTTATGTACATGCCACCGCCCCGAACAAAATTATAATGTTGGGGGCACGATGAATCCGTCGAGGATCGTTACAATTGAAGTGTCACGTTATTCATGTTGAAAATTCACGTTGTCTATCATTTTTCGCAAGGCAAGGCTTGTCCTTTTTGTTTGAACTATGATAGAGTGTGTGAAATTATAGCGTGAAATTCAACGTGAATGACGTGATATTTTTTGTATATACGTCCGATTGCTGTTTGGACATTGACGGTGATCTCCGGCCGCCGCCCCGAACAAAATTATAACCTGGGGGGTATAGTGAACCCGTCGAGAATCGCTACAATTGAAATGTCGTGTAATTCACATTGAGTTTCATATTGAAAATTCACGTTGTCTATCAATTTTATTTTTGTTTGCAATCCCCCATCCTTATCCGCTCCAGCACATTCCAATTCCTGTCAAATATGAAATTTTCAGAGACTAAAAAGAATAAAAATCATAAATTAGGGAGTGATTTGTAAATACTAAAATTTAGAAGATCTTTTTACAAAAGTCAAAACTAATAAAATGTCCTAAATTCTTCTCTTTAATCCCCTTCCTTCCGTTTTCTCCCCCGTCGCCGCAACAGTTCCCCGAGCGAGCGACGTCGAAACCGCCATCGAGCCCTAACCTCTTCCTCTTCTTCTCTCGTGCTCCTTCAACACTGGATCGACACCGAGCCGCTCCTCCCTCGCATCGCCGCGAAGCCGCGTCTCTTGTAGTCGCGAGAGGCAACACTGCTGGCCGACGATCCTCCTTCCCCGAGAAGCTAGCGCCGCAACCCTCTTCGCGATCTTTCCTCCTCCACGTTGACCAAGCCACAGTCGGCCACCACTCAGGTTTTGCTTCCTTCTTACCATGAGCGAGATTGTAGTTTTTGGTGGAGATGGCAACTTAATTTGGGGTTGTGTTTCGATTTTTGGATGGAGGACTACCAATATAGATTGGTCGATTTGGGATCTTGTTATGTCTTGTAATAGGTCTTGTAATAAATCATTTTGTTTGTTGGAATAGATATTGTTTAGGTAAGAATTTTATTAGGGTGGATCTTGAACTAATTTGGGTTGTATCAATTTGTAACCTAAGCAGAGAAATGAAAGGGTTGGATTTTGTCATTCTAGGCTTAGATGTTGGTAGTTCAGTTGTTTTCGTTGTGAGTTGTCACTACAAAAATAATAGTGAATAGCGACGGACTATTTTTATTGTCTGTCGCTATTAGTGACGGATAGATAGTATCCGTCGTTAGATTTGAGCACCAGGTCAAACCCTTAAATATAGCGACGGAATTGGTCAAAGTCATCGCTATAGCGACGGATAATTTAAATTATCCGTCGCTATTGCGACGGAATTAACTTGTCCGTCGCAATAATAGGTTAAAAATACGTCGCCAGGTCCCCCCCTCCCCCCCCCCTCCGCGGCCACGCGATCGGTCAAAGCCTTAGCTCTCCCTCTCCGACTATCTCAACGATTCTCCTCCGACGAACCCTCATCCGATCCTAGGTACGCTTCCTAAGCCACATTTGCGGTATTTTCTTCATTGGTTTGTGGTTTCCCGACGGCGTGGTCTTCACCGGGCAGGCGGGGGTGATGCGGCTTGTTCAGGCTTGGCACAACCGCGTGCGGCCTCTAGCGGCCTCGCGCGGCCGCTCGCGACCAAGCACGGACGCGCGTCGCCTGCTGCGGCCGACGATGCCTGCTGCGGGCGGCGGCTGCAGCAATTAAAATATTATTTAATTAATAAATTAATTAATCAATTAATTTATTTATTTATTAATTTCTTTGTTAATTCATTAATTGTGTAATTAATTGATCAATTGTTTGATTAATTTTAGATTAATTATTTGAATAATTTGATTATTAAGATATTTAATTATTTGATTAATTAGATTAAAAAGAATGCTCATTAATTTTAGATTAATTGTTTAATTGGTATCCTCCTCTTCTTCTAGTGAGGTTCGTCATTTGAGGGAGAAAAATGATGCCCTGCGAACTCGAATCACGTCGATGGAGTCGACGTGGGCCGAGAGGGACGCAGCGTGGGTAGCGAGGGATGCTGAGTTGAGTGATTTGCGGGCTTGCCAGGCACACACCGAGGAGGTAATAAGAAACGTGCAAGCTTTTGCAGCGACCCTATCACCGATGACACAGATATCAGCCCCTCCCACCCCTCATTTTGAGTCTCAGGAGACATAGGATCCTGAGGATACCACAGAGGAGTAGAGATTTTCTAGAGGTATGTTCTATTTTTCTCTATATTTTTTCAGTAACAATGGATTGAGTTATTATATTCATAATGATTGCTTTCTTATTACTTCATTTCTATTAACAGATTGCACATCATCAGAGTTGAATTCAGATTTCTTCCCCTACTTGAAAGGTATGCATATTCGATATTATTCCTTAATTATTTCTTATTTGTTAATTTTCATTTACATATTTAATATTATTAGAGTTATATTTAGATATTAATTTTATTTAACTTTTTTTTATCTTCTATTCTGTAGGAATATTTTTCCTTTCCATCCTTTATTCACTTTGATATTCATGTACGTAATGTCTCTCTACTGCCTCTAACTTTTGGTGTATATAGTTCTTTTCGTATAGTCTGAATTATGTTTAGTTTTTTTTTATGTATACATTTGGATATTTACTCTTGTTTGAATTGGATTAACCATTGGAAAGTTTGGATGTTTACTCTTGTTGAGGTTGTTTGGATTGTATAAATTTGGAAATGAAAGTTTGGATTGGATAGTGGATTCGAAATGAATGTTTGGATGTATACATTTGGAAATGAATGCTTGGATTGGATTGGATTGGATTGGAAATGAAAGTTTTGATTGTTGTGAATGTTTGGATGTTGAAATATTTATTTTTGTTTCATATTTGTTTAGATCTTTTGTATATTATTGATGTATATATGGGAAGGGGAAAGAACAGCAGTTGGCTGTCAAAATTTTTCAGATTTAGCGACGGATATTTTTAATAATCCGTCGCAAATAGCGACGGATTATTGACTTTTCCGTCGCTATCATGATCGATTAGCGACGGACTTTGATCAAATTCGTCGCTATTACGATAAATTAGCGATGGAGTTTGACCATATCCGTCGCTATTACGAATGATTTGCGACGGATATTTGACCATCTGTCGCTAATAAATCCCCGGGCCACGTCATCCCATATTCTCGTTGTTTGCGACGGGCTTATATGATCTAGCGATGGAGTTTTTTTTTCCCTCCGTCGCTACCATGGCTCTGCGAGGGGTTTTCGACCGACGGCGCTAACTCCGACGCTATTCCGTCGCTATTAGTGTTTTGCGACGGATTACGTCCGTCGCTATTTGCCATTATTTTTGTAGTGTGTTTTATTTGGAGTATGTTGTGGACTAATTTTGGGTTAGTTCCTTTGACCTTGTTTCCCTCAGTGTCGTAAGCTATAAATTGGGGTGGGAGTATTGATTTTTGTTTAGCTACCGTTCCTGAGTTTGGTTTGAAGTGGAGAAGGGTGATTAAAGGTTAAGTTTTGAGTAAATTGTAGTGGAGCAGTTGAAGTTATATTATGCTTGTTATGGTTGAAAATTTAACTAATATTAAAGTAGTTCTTTGAGTTCAAATTGGTGATGAGACCTAAACATCTAATCTGGTAAATAGGGTTTAAAAAGTGATGTGAAATTTAGTTAAATAGGTATTATAATTAGGGTTCATCCTAATCGTATTTAGTATTTTGTTTAGCTAATTTGGTTATTTTATAAATAGCTAAACTTTGTCCTTGGTACAGGACATTGATCGGTTGCGTGTGTTCGATTGCGGCAGTTCCTTTGATATATTTTACAATTTAAGGCGGGTACTTCTCCTTTGTATTCTGTAGATTATTTATCTTAAATACATGACTGTTTGAATTCAGAGTAAGACTGCTTTACCTTGTTCTTTGTTCTTGATATCGTCCGTTGATACTTTCTTTGCTCGATCTTCGAGCTAATCGTATTTTATGTCTGTACAGTCTCATCGTTGATTTTCTATTCTATAAAGTATCGCTTGTACGCGAGTACTTAGAAATTATCATTAAACACAACTAAGGTTGGTTGACATTAGAGATACCTACCTAGTAGTTAGTTGCATGTTTGGTGATTTTGATACTTATTTGATTGTATCGTTGCATTGTCATTATTTGGTTGATTGTGTATTTAGTATCATGCACCATATCTGCATTGTTACATATTGACGAGTATTAGCTTCTATATAGTTAAGTCATCATCAGTCATTTAGTTGCTCTGCCCACTCAACCACTCATTGTGGTAGTTGCTAGAGTGCGAGCAGTTGTCCTGTTATGTCATACTCGACCACTCATAGATAGTGGATGTTAGAGTTGTAGGTAAGTAATTGGCATCCTCACCGTTGTTTCCGAGGGATACCAGAGCTATTGGTGGCTCCCCCTTTGTCTCGGACTCTCGAGGTTTTTGGAGTAGTTGGCTCCCTAGCATCCTGTCCACTCAATCACATATACTAGTTATATTCGTTGGAGTGCGTACAGTTGTCACAACCCTACCCATTCGGTCACACAGATGTGATGTGATGGCGGCTTGACTAGCGTCAGGGGTGGCACATGTCATTGCATCATATGCATTTATTGTATTTTCTTATGTTTGCTACATTTTTATGAGCTATGATTGTTGCATTTGGTTGACATGCATGTATGTCTTAATATTTTGTTATCATTCTGTTTCATACATACCTAGTTATTATTATGCTTCTTAGAGACTGTATACCGTTGATTCTCTCTGCTTGTTATATCTTTTATGATGTCATGTGTTTATCTACTCTTATACCCGCAGAGTCTGCCTGAAGTCACCATCCCTACCATTTACTTTTGTTTCAGATAGCAGATATATGCATTATATTACTTTGAGCTAGGAGAGGATCCAGATGTCAGTCCCACAGTGTCGAGTTATTTTAGAGTTTGTTTCAATGTTTTGTTTATTTCGGCAGTTACTTTATTTCTACACTTTGGGAGTTCCGTATTTATTTTATAGACGGGTAATTATTTTATTTAACTGGTATTGTCTTAATAAATTTATGTTTATACCTTATTGGATTGGTAATGTTCATTTTTTGGATTTACATTTGAGTTTTACTCTGATTATGAACTCTCTATTATTTTTATCATTCTTATTAATATAAAATGTGTGGTTGTAGAGCTTTTTATTTTAGTATTGTGATGTCAACCGTGTGAGGTTGAACTAGATGTTGTGGAGCGTTATGTATAAATGCCTTAATTTGTTCACCACACAGGGGAGATACTGTCCGATTTTCGAGTAAATATGGATCTCTGGGGCGTGACAATTCCCCTTCGACAAACCCTTTCCAACTCTTTTCCCTTTTAGCTAACAAAACGTGGCCTTTATCAACTCCCCCTTTTCCCCGCTCGATCCAACAACACACATTAAAAGCCTCGATCGGCCACCTCATGATCAACTCTAACCATGAAACTTCACTTCCTCTCGCTCTCAGCTCAAAAGCCCTGCCCAACCCTTCCTTAAAATACCCAAATCCCGCACGTGCCGCCCTCCAATCCGTGGCCACCGCGAGCTTCCCCTCCCGACCGAAACCAATTTGTGGCGGATATTGACGGTAGATGGCGGGAGGATCTACAAACTGCATGCGGGAAAATTAATAGATTAGCACGTGGTGGATTAGGCGGCGGTCGGCAATTAACCGCATATACCTAACTGTTAGGCTCGCGTCGACTCTATGCGCCAAAACGGCCCTAAAGACGGGTTCGGGTTTGCTCCAAATGGTAATTAATTGGGTTCGGTATCGGCTCCAATCACAGTGGGATTTGGAAGTGCTGCTAGCTGTTGCTACATCCGATCCATTCACTAGTTGATTCTTGAAATGCAAGCCTAGTTCACGTGCATGGTTTCTTTCATATATGGCCTAACGTATATTCTAAGCTCTACATATAATTCCCCATTGCAAAGCACATATAGTTTGTTGGATATGATTTTGATGTCATCGATCGTTGAAAGTCAAGTTTGACTTCAAAATTGAAATCTACGTTTCGCGTAGATAAATCTGGACTATTTATTTGCTCAAAACCTATTAAGGGTGAATGAGAAATTAATTGTTCAAGATACGCTCAATGGTGGCCGTCGGATTAAAGATCTGGACAGATCGCAAGAAGGTGCGATCTAGAACGTCGGATCAAAGATCTGAATGTGAAGAGGGAGAATAGATCTGAGGCGTCGGATTAAATGTTCTAATCTGACGGCCGAGATCAAGATGGATCTGAAGAGTTATAACTTTTCAGATCAAAGGACGAGATTAATTGACCTTTAAAGGGTTATACCCTTTCGTTATGAACGGTCCAGATCTGTCCGAACCAAAGGGTACTTACCTCTTCACTCAATATAAATAGATCCCTCCACTAGATCATTTCATTCATTCAAGCATTGCAATCTATAAGCATTTGTACTCCTCCCTCTTCTGCATCGAGAGTCCGAGAAGCCTACGGAAGGTTCGCCGGTCTCGGAATTTGAAGTGCTACTATTCCGAGACGACGTCGTTGTATCTTGGAAACGAATTGCAGCTATCCGTGAGCACCAGTAGCGGAGCAATATCGTTTTACGGAGATAGTGTCCAACACTAGTCTCGACGTGAAATACCAATCAGTTTGCTTCCTCCGAAAGTAACCTCCCGAAAATTCTGACAGTCGTGAATCGACGAAATTAAATACCGAGGAGATATATTCGGAATTATTGAAGGACTAAATTTCCAACACAGTTGAGTTTGTAAAAATAAAAACACAACACATTTGTATGATATCAAACTTTTTGGAGTTATTTGATCCGTCATCAACGCATTTTAATACGTTGCGAGGAAACACATATATATCAACTGCATTTTTGTAGAGCAATTGTCATATAGCAAAAACTTAATTACAAACTAGCTATTTTGTAGAAAACATCAAGTCGCTAGCTAGCTAGCTTGTAGAATAATATATTATGCTAGCTCTAGGCAACAAGCTCGATCGATCGTCCACTTTTATATACGACCGATAAATCGATCTCTCATTATGGATTAATTTAGTAACCAGAAATCCTCTACGGACCAAAAGTTGTCGCACGACTCGATGGAGAAGTCATCGGAGATCGTGCCATCGCCGTGCTGAAGATCGCCCCCGTCCCCGATGATGTTGCCGTTGCAAACCGGTTGACCTTCGCCGTTCACATCTCCGGCGGCGTTGACTTGAAGTGCGCTCGTGCTGGCTTCGTCCACGAGCATCAAGCTGTTCATCGAGCACTCATCGTGTTTGAGCTTCTTTTGCACGCGGGTCCTCCAAAAGTTCTTTATCTCGTTGTCAGTCCTCCCTGGGAGCTGCCTCGCAATTTTTGACCACCTCGAAATTTTGCAAATTATAGCAAAATATAATTTCGGAGACTTCTTTAATTGAGACAGTGAAATTAGTAAGAAAAACCTGGGCAAATTTAAGAAAATCCAAGGAACTAAATCTATCAGAAGCCGGCACGCACGTGCTCAATCAAATTGGTGGTTCTCGTGCGCCGGAAGCCGCCGCCGGAGATTTCTGGCCACACATCGCGCGCCTCCCATTTATTCCTCCCTGATTATCGAACTCACTTGCGCACGTGAAATCTAACATGAATGATATGACATCTTAATTATAATGATCTTCGACGAGTTCATCGTGACCCCCAGATTATAGTTTTGTCCGGCCACCATTGATATCCAAGTGGCAATCAAACGTGTACACAAAAAGTATCACGTCATTCACGTTAGTTTCACGTTATAATTTCACGCTTTCTATCGTAGCTTTTTTTTAATTTAATTAGCTAATTACTCCCATTCCATGCATAATCGCCCTCCTCCACTTCTCGCTCACCTGTTTCCCCACCTCGCGTGGAGCTCCATGATCAGCCCCTGCTCCTCCGGCGTGATGTTGCCCCGCCGCACGTCCGGCCGCAGGTAGTTCAGCCACCTCAGCCTGCAGCTTTTCCCCGTCCGCTTCAACCCTGAAATCGCAAGCACATCAAGCTAGAGCAATTCCATTTTAAGAAGCAAAATTAAACGTACTGCAAATATTGATCAGTCCATGCATACCGGCAGAGCGAGCGATGTTGTTCCAGACGCCTTCGCCGTGGTTGGAGATGTAGTTGACGAGGACGAGATCTTCCTCCATGGTCCAGGGTCCCTTCCGCACCTCCGCCTCCTGGCTGCTGCTTATTCTCTTGTCCATCCCGATGGCTTCCTCCACCATGAATTCAGGGTCGAAGTGATGACAGCTGAGAGGTGCAGCATGAAGAGATGCATGCATGCTGATGAGAGTAGTAAGAAAGAGAGAGAGAGTAAGATATATATAGGGTTTATTGTCTAGCTCATTCGAAGCTTAAGCTCTCACTCTGATAATAATGCTCCAAGTTAAAGGTGTGATACTGCTCCGAGAAGAGATCTTATAAGTTTTAGTCTAGCTCATTGAAATATCCTTCGAAGTTTGGTGGCTGTCAATTGTAAGGAGGAGATTCCTCTTGAACTAATTAAATTAAATTGACAAACATTCAAGGGTAATGCTTTTTCAACATGAACACATGTGGGAACGATTATTGTTGTTGGCTATTAAGTAGCTAGATGACTTCAATCAGCAAGAGTGCATGGTTAATATATTAGTATGTTTATTTTAGATAAGTGATGAACATGGAAAGGGAAAACATTATATTATTGTGGAACAATGTTTCTTCTTTTCTAAACAATCTTCATTTGTTAGGTGGATTGTTGCTTTGGGCCCTCAAACGATGAGGCATTATATATTAAGTATCGACATTGAAGATGTATGTAAGAATGTGTACTTAAGGTACGTAGCGGGAATTTCAATTCTTTGAAGGGGCTTTTAGGAAAAGTGAGGCAATGGAATTTTCAGTGAAAAATGTGTAATATATAATTTCCATCGTTGTATTTCATGTCCATTGGATTGAATAAGAGGACGGCGGAGAATATGTCTGTCGGGAAGTTTGTGTTAATAATAATGTTTCAAAAATAATTAATTGATAATGATGAGTTAGTGGATTGATAATGTGTCAAATAATGGATAGAGATAAAATTTGGTTAGGATGAAGTTTTATGGAAATGTCTAGATTCAATGTATATGGACTTGGTGTTTATCCACTAAGCTTATAAATATGTAACCTTTATAGTAAATGATCAAGTTGTTTTATTTTTTTTCTGCTTCTCTCCTCTGTCACAAGTGTGTCTCTTCTCTCCCATATTCTTTTCCTCCAACAGAGTGGTATCAGAGCGAGGTTGGTTTGACGTATCCTAGTTTGCTTGCAATGGCAATCAACGGAATTTCTCAACCCCTCGTCCCCATTTTCAAAGGAGAGTGCTACGAATTTTAGAGTGTCAAAATGAAGACTCTATTTTGATCTCAAGATCTTTGGGATTTAATAGAGAAAGGCTTTGACGACAAGGATGCTGATGAAGGTCAATTAAAGGAGAACAGAGAGAAAGATTCAAAGGCACTGTTCATCCTTCAGCAAGCAGTAGATGAGACAATTTTCTCAAGAATTGCAACTGCCTCATTTTCCAAAGAAGCACAGGAAATACCGTAGAAAGAATTCTAAGGCTCCTCCAGAGTGATAGCAGTGAAACTCCAGACCCTCAAAAGTAAGTTCGAGGCCTTGCTTGTGAAGAGTAATGAAACTTTACAAGATCTTTTATCTAGAGTAATTTCTATTGTCAGTCAAATAAGATCTTATGGAGAAAAGATCACTGATGCAATTATTGTTTCAAAAATTTTGCGAAGTTTGACTCCTAAATATGATTATATATTAACTGCGATCGAGGAATCTAAAGATCTTTCGACTTTCTCTTTTGATGAACTAATGGGTTCTTTGCAAGCTCATGAGGCAAGGTGAAACAGATCCACTGAGAAGAATGAAGAAAAGACATTTCAAGCTTCTCAAGTGAAGGTGGAGACAAAAAAAAAAAAAGACTTCGTTGGCAGAGGTCGTGGAAGAGGAGGTTTTCGTGGCAGAGGACGTGGCAGAGGAAGAAATAATTTTAATGGACAAGATAATCAATTCAAAGGAGATCAAAAATGGAATAAAAATTCCATTCAGTGTTATGGTTGCGGAAAATTTGGGCATATAAAGACAAATTGCAGAAATAGTTCATAAGCAAATTATGTGAAAGAAGAAAATGAGAAAAGTAAGTTATTTATGGTTCATTCTCATTCTAACGAAGTTCAAAACGATATTTGATTTTTGGACAGTGAATGTTCAAATCACATGACAGGCAATAAGTCAATATTTAAAGAGCTTGATGAGTCACAGAAGATGCTAGTAAGACTTGGAGATAATAATCAGATACAAGTCAAAGGCAAAGGTATTATTGCCGTGGAGACTAGCGATGGTAAAGTTAAATTACTTTACAATGTCTTTTTTGTTCCTAACTTGGCAGATAATTCGTTAAGTGTTGGACAATTAATGATAAGCGGCTATGTAATTTTATTTGATAATAAAGTTTGTGTTATTTCTGACAAAGATACTGGACAGTCTATTGTTAAAGTGCAAATGACAGAAAATAAGATGTTTCCGCTAAAGATCTCTAATGTGAGAAACCAAACATTTATTGCTAGTGAAGAAAATGCATCAAAGATGTAACACTTGAGATATGAGCATCTCAACATCAAAGGAATGCATCTTTTAAATCAGAAAGGTAAAGTTCTTGGATTACCCCAAATTAATTCTCTTGGTTTGTGAAGGATGTGTACTTGGAAAACAAACAAGGAAGCCTTTTCCAATTGGACAATCATGGAGAGCAACAGAATGTCTTAAGCTAATTCACGCTGATTTATGTGGTCCTATGAGAACTACATCGTTTGGAGGTAGTAAATATTTCTTAATGTTTACTGATGATTTTAGTCGAATGAGTTGGGTATATTTTCTAACAGATAAGTCAGAGACTTTTGAAAATTTCAGACAATTCAAGGCACTTGTGGAGAATCAGAATGATACCTTAATAAAGACTCTTCGTACAGATCGAGGAGGTAAATTTTTATCTAAAGAATTTAATAAGTTTTGTAATGAGCATGGTATCCACAGGGAATTGACTGCACCTTATACACTGAAGCAAAATGGTGTAGCCGAACGAAAAAATGAACGGTTATAGAGATGGCTAGAAGTTTGCTGAATATCAAAAGACTTCCAAATATATTTTGGGCTGAAGCAGTGGCAACATCAGTTTACCTACTGAATATTTCTCTAACAAGGGCGGTTATGAATCAAACACCATTTGAAGCATGGCGAGGGAGAAAACCATCGGTAAACTACTTGGGAATTTTTGGTTGTATTGCATATGCTTTGATTCATCCTCAATTTCGTCATAAACTTGAGAAAAAAAATCTGAAAAATGCATATTTGTTGGATATTGCAATCAATCAAAAGCATATCGGTTGTGTAATCCTCTTATTGGCAAATTGATTATAAGGAGAGATGTAGATTTTGATGAAGATTCAAGTTGAAATTGGAATCCACAAGAAGAAGAGACTCAAGTTCCTATTTTATTGGAGAACAGAACCCCAACAACTGAAGGTGTTGAATCATCTCCATTGGTGTCATCAGCTTCTTCACCATCAAATTCAAGTAGCATCTCATCCTGCTTACAAGAATCTTCTGATGAATCACCTCCAGCAAAGGTCAGATCCTTGAGAGAAATGTATGCATCGTGTCAATTTGCTCTCTTTGTTACAGATCCTACAACTTTTGAAGAAGCAGTAACAAAGGAAGAATGGCGAAATGCAATGAATGAAGAGCTATTGACAATCCATAAAAATGAAACATGAGAAATAGTGGATTTACCTAAAGGAAAGAATGTGATTGGGCTCAAGTGGGTGTTTAAAACAAAATATCATGCTGATAATACCATTCAAAAATATAAGGCTCGACTTGTTGCAAAAGGGTATTCACAACAACAAGGTATTGATTTTGAAGAAACTCTCTCCAGTTGCTAAATTTGAAACTGTGAGAAATATTTTAGCATTAGCTGCACAATTACATTGGCCTGTTTATCAATTTGATATATTAAGTCTGCATTTTTGAATGACGACTTACAAGAAGAAGTGTATGTAGCTCAACCGGAAAACTTTATAATTGAAGGCAAAGCGACAAAAGTGTACAAACTGAGAAAAACACTTTATGGGTTAATTAAAACAAGCCCCACGTGCATGGTATAGCAGGATTGATAGCTATTTTCGACAGCATGGTTTCACAAGAAGCGAAAACGAACTCACTCTTTATGTGAAGAAACAAGGTAGAGATGATTATCTTATTGTGTGTCTTTATGTCGATGATATAATATATATGAGCTCTTTTTATTTTTTGCTGACTGATTTTAAATCTAATATGATGAACAAATTTGAGATGCCAGATATGGGAATATTGCATTTTTTTCTTGGTCTTGAAGTGAAGCAAGGAGTTGTTGGGATTTTTATCTCACAAAGAAAGTATGCGACAGATCTTCCTAAAAGATTCAGTTTGCTCAATTGCAATTCAGCTTCTATGCCCATGAATGTAAATGAGAAGTTACAACAGAAAGATGGTTTAGAGAAAGCTAATGAAAAAAAATTCAAAAGTTTGGTTGGAGGTTTAATTTATTTAACACATACTAGACCTGATATTACTTTTTTTGTTGGTGTAATTTCCAGATTTATGCAAAATCCTACAAAGCATTATCTTGGAGCAGCTAAAAGGATTTTGCATTATATTTCCGGAACGATGGATTATGGAATTTGGTACACTAAAGTTTCAAAATTCAATCTTTGCGGTTTCACTGATAGTGATTGGGCAAGTTCAGTGGATGATCGAAAGAGCACCTCAGCTAGTGTTTTTAATCTTGGATCAGAAGCAATTTCATGGAGTTCAAAGAAGCAAGCTACTACTACCTTATTCTCTTCAGAAGCAGTATATGTAGCAGCAACTTCAGCAGCATGTCAAGCAGTTTAGGTTAGAAGATTACTTGCAGATCTTCACCAGCAACAAAAAGATGCGACTATTATTTTTTGTGATAACAAGGCGACAATTGCAATGACAAAAAATCCAGCTTTCCATGCGAAGACTAAGCATATTGATATTCATCTACACTTTATTCGAAACTTAGTCACAAATAATAAAATTATGTTGGAGCATTGTAGCACGGATGAACAAATGGCGGATATATTGACAAAGTCACTTCCCAGAGATAAGTTTGTTTATTTTAGATCATGTCTTGGTGTTTATAATTTTAAAACAAGGGGGCGTGTTAATAATAATGTTTCAAAAATAATTAATTGATAATGATAAGTTAGTGGATTGATGATTTGACAAATAATGGATAGAGATAAAATTTGGTTAGGATGAAGTTTTATAGAAGTGTCTAGATTTAATGTACGTGGACTTGGTGCTTATCCATTAAGTCTATAAATATGTAACCTTTCTAGTGAATGATCAAGTTGTTTTGTTGTTTTCTGCTTCTCTTTGTCACAAGTGTGTCTCTCCATATTCTTTTCCTCCAACAGTTTGTGATCAATCATGAAACTCACCCATGTTGTGGCTTTCATTGCAGGCCGGTGTTGATGGATGCAGCAAGACAATCGGAAACCTTCTTTACATGGTATTTCTTCTCTTGTTAGTTCTGGCAAGTGTTTGAGCAGCTAAATAGGGCTTCTGTATGTGATTGTGTTTTGGATTGTTTTATTGCGTGAGATAGGTTGCGACGAAATACCCAGCTAACACTCTAATTCACCGGCCTACGCTGGTTCAGTATATAGTTTCATCAAAGGTATTGCTCCGTAGCTCTGTCTCACGCAACTAAATCTCTAGTGTGAATTATGGGTTATAACTTGTAAGATGCATATCCTTAGTTGATTTTTTTTTTTCATATGCTCATGGTAAACAAATATTCATATGAGAGAATGATCGAATTTTTTTATTTTTCTTGCAGATTAAAAACCAGGCCCAGCTAGATGCAGCTTTAGCATTTCTAAGCACTGTTGAACCTGAAACCTTCAAGTTGAATGAATTTGAAGAAGCTTGTGGTGTAGGTACGAGTGTTATTACTTCTGAATGGCGTTTGACCTGAAATCCTTTTGTATAACTCTTACACTGGGTTTCTACATCTACACGGCAATTCTCTCTTTTCCTACTTTGCATTGTAGCTATGGAAGAGGCTTCTACTATCAAATTTCCAGAAACATTAAATCAAAATCTATCTTGACTTTATTATCCTTTGAGAAATATTACTGTTGGTGATATGTTACTGATCTTTCTTGTAATACTTTGCCATTGATGATATGCTGTTTTGCTAAGTATAACATGGATCAATCATGTACTGCTGGTTATTGCCATGATGATTCCTTTTCACTGCTTATTTCCACTGGGTGCATTCCTGTCAGTCTGTGTCTTCAAATTAATTACTGATTGTCACCTCCTAATTTCTTTCAAAGGTTTAAATATGTTTACCCTGATAGATTTTTTTTTCCCCCACTTACAATTTCTTAAAGTAAATTATTGCATTACAACCTGACTAATGCAAGTCTCAATTGTTGTGATTGTGGTGAGCATAATTACCTTTTTTTGCTACAATTGTTATATCTGACAGGTCCATCTCAGTATGTTTTTATTATCAGGCACTACAATTTTTCATGCTCAACAGCTGTCTCTTTCTTATGGATTAAAGGCTGATGAAGGAAACACTTGGATTGAGTTAAACAGATATTCAATTGTCTGTTCGAATTGATGAAAACTTACAAGAGTTGGAAGAGTATTTAGTCCTTTTAGATGTATTTGCCATTTTAGCACACTAAACATTCTTTTACTACTGAAAAGCTAGAGTTAGAAGCACAGTTAAATTTCAAATGCTTTAGTTATTTTTTAAGATATGTTAACACATGCATACTGACTGACAAATTATGAAGTTGAAAGAATAAGTTAGACTTTCATCTCTTTTAGTTTTTTTTTTCACAATCAAAATATCCATAATTCCGAGTAATCAGTATTTTTTTGTTTGTTTATCCAACCTTAATTGGTTTACTTTGAATATTTAGCAAAAGATATCATTGTAGCCAACAATAGGGGTGTCAATTCGGGTAGGTCGGGTCGGGTCGGGTTCGGGTCGGGTTGCGAATTTTTTTTTTTTAACTCCCAATCCGAACCCGACCCGAACCCGATTTCAACCCGAAACCCCTAAACCCGAACCCGAACCCGACCAACCCGACCCGACCCGAATAATCCGAAAAAATCGATTCAAAACGTCTTTTTTCGCCATTTTCCCTATAATTCTTCACTTTTATCTCAATACTTCATCATGATCATACTATATTGATATTAATATATATAAAAATATTTTAATTTTCAAAATAAAATTTGATTTAACCCCAAAAAATCCACAAAATATTAAATTTCGGGTCAACCCGAACCCGACCCGACTCGAACCCAACCCGAAAATTTTTCAACCCGAACCCCCCAACCCGAACCCGACCCGAACCCGAAAATTTTCAACCCGAACCCGATTTTTTTTCGGGTCGATTCGGGTTGGGTCGTCGGGTCGTGTTGATTTTTGACACCCCTAGCCAACATGTTGTAGCAGCTTATAGTATTCCCATCACTTAAAGATTCTTGAGGTAATTAATCTGTGCTCATAATGTACATTTTTTCTGTTATAACTTTATAAAAGAGTATCTATATTCCAATTAAAGAAATTTAGTCATCAGTTAATGATGTTGTTGAAGAACATATGAATCATTAATGTCATTATATTTTGTCTTAATTCATTTTGATAAATCAAAAGGAATTGATTGATAAGAAGCTTCGAGTGATTCTTGGTGAGGAGACAGCTGAAGATGATAAGGAACCTCTGAAAAAAAAAGGAACAGCCTGTGAAAGTTGAGGTAAGAATGCTTTTGGCTGCTTAAAAAGAAGCATTTTATAGCCCCTGGGTGATTTTCGTAGCTATACGCATATACTACTAGGAAAAAGCAAGTGATGCAATTGCATGTGTTCCAAGTGTAGAGGAGGAAGTGAATCCATTCTTGATATTTCCAGAACCTGCTGAAGACTTTAAGGTATTATCAAACTGATGTTTATTTTATCAGGTTACCCACACGAGTGACTACTTTCAAGAAATGTATGATCTAGCAGTGGAATTGATGCACAGAGATCTAGCATATGTTGATCATCAGGTATGTTTATATTTGTTTGCAATTCTGTTTGGGGATGTCATCAATATGCTTGCGAAGCATATAAATATTGTCACTGAAGTAAGTATAATATTTCTTGTTATGAGATTGTGAAGGAGTGAGATAAATATGTACAAAATAACTTCTAGTTTTACTTTATTTTTCTCTGCAGGCCCCAGAAGAAGAAAAGGAGTGTAGAGAGAAGAAAATGAACAGCCCATGGAGGGATAGACCTATTGCAGAATCATTGAAGTTATTTAAAGACATGAAAAGAGGTTTGATTGAGGAGGGCAAATCTCATGCGAAGAATTGTCACTTCATTTTAGTTTCTTTTGAATTATTTTTCATGTTCATTTTTTCAGACTATTTTGCTGTTGATCTGGACTCTTCTTCCCCTGATAAACTGGTATTCAACAGAACCATCACCCTCAGGGATTCATATTCTAAGTCTGGAAAAACAGTAAATCTCAACGTGCCTTACTAAATCAGTTTCTATTTCTAAAATTGATTGTCAGTTTTCATCTTCCTGTGTAAATATGCTTGAAAGGGAATGGAAACATACAGCAACAACTGTTACAACATGTAAAAATTATCTAGTAAGTATTACAAAATGGTTAGAGTTTAGGATTTACGATTTATTTATTATAAAATCTACTTTGCTAGAATGGGTAGAAGTTATTCGATAGTAACTGTTCTACAGTAACTTATACAATTTATTTATTTAATGTGAGTTTGAGATTTAAAATTTAGAATATCGAAACACTATTATATATCAAAATATTATTTATTAATTTGTCAAATATTTAAATTTTGGTCCAAATAATTTTAAAATAATTGTACAAAATATGTTGATATAATAGTATTATGATATTCTAATTCTAAATATTAAACGCACACTCAATCCATTATAATAATTATCATCAAGTAGTTATTATACGTTATAAAAATTATACAATAGCAGTTACACAATATAAAATAAAAAAATAGTTAACGAGATTTTTTCAACCTCGAACGATCAGCCAGGCCAGTGGGTGATTTAGAAGTCCAGCGTCTCAGGATTCGCACCTCATTTGGAGGAAAAATTCTTACAAATACGTCATAGCTAGGGATCGAAGCACGGATGTCTAAGATAGTAACTAATCACCCTACTATTATATCATAGTCTCAGAGACTACATAATATAAAATAAAGTTACTACTCATGGTAGAAATTATCTAATAATTTTTACTATAATACTGGATCAATGCATAATTTCAAGATAAATCATGAGAGGACGCACTTTTATTTTTTTTAAAAAACATTCTTTGATGATTTATAAAATATTTTTGTCCTATATTTTTTCGAGTTCTGTGTTTTTTGGGCGAAGGAATGAATTTACAAAGAATGTTAGTGGACGAGGGGCCGATATATAAATAAACTATGTTGTCGGAATCGAAATGAATAAAGATCAAAAGCGTTCAAACTAAAGTGGATATACACGGGATGAGGGTTTTAAACTCCGCTCCCGGTCGTTGCTGTCGCCGTTCGTGCTTCGTTCAGACAAGAAGAAGGCTTGTTTCCTTCTCGGTATCTTTGCAGCCATGCACGCCCCAGTCCTCGTTCTCGGTAAAATTTTCTCTTTCCTTTTAGAAACTGCAGATAGTAGGGGTTTCTGATCTCGTTTTTTTTTTTTTCTCCTGGCACCAGACTGGTGGTCATTTCTTTTTAAACCTATGTTTGTTTTCGAATCGAAAGTTTTGTATTTGATCAGTATTTCATTTTATTTTTCTTGGAAAAGATTGTCTATTGTTATTTTTAGTCGTCGGTCATTCTAAGGAAATTAGAGAAGAGCTGGGGTGGCTTTGACTTTCTTGACAATTTTGGTGGTTTTGTATATGTTGTATTTCTAAATGTTTAGTTGATCCAGGCATGATTAGTGATTTGGAGGTCACTGATATGTACTATTTTCTTCCCTCGTTTTGCCTGATGATCAAAAAAATTTCTAGCATCTGGAACAATGAGGCTTTTCTTATTTTCATAATGCTAGAGATTTATTTTCTGTGCCTTTGCCATTCAAGTTATCTGACAATTGCGCTTCTTGTGAGCAGAGGATTCCTTAAAACGGGAATCTGGCACTAAGGTTCATCATGCTAATATCCAAGCATCCAAGGTGAGGCTATGCGCCATCTGTTATGATAAGTTCTCTGTAGACGGAAACATGCCTTACTATGTACTTTAGTGCCTCCAATCTTAATTTGTGCTAAAATAAGTATAGAATTTACTTGGAAAATTTTTGTTGGCTTTGGAAGACTGCATCGTTGTTGCTTGTAAAAGCAATATTTGTAGTTGTTAGGTTAACAACTATCAAAATAAAGATAGATGGAAGCTCTGTTGTGTTGGCCCACTGCCGGTCACTTGAATTAGTTCCTGCCTTGCAGTGTCAATGTAGTTCTGTAGTTTTTGAGACAAACTAATATTTTTCCATTTTATCACATCATTGTTGATACTGGATGTTAGTCGGTAATCATTTAAATTTTCATTTTGTGCACAGGCTGTGGCTGACATAATTCGAACGACTTTGGGTCCTCGATCGATGCTTAAGATGCTGCTTGATGCCGCAGGAGATCTGTTTTGACGTATTGTTACTGACATAAAGTAGATACATAAATGTAATGCAATTTATTGTGCGTGTCATAATGTTAAGTGCGCTTTTCTTGTCTGACTTATGGAGTTCAAGTTATTGTGCATAATCTTATCATATTGTTTAATTGTTTAGATAAATGATCTGCTTGCAAAACTATTAAGTTAGATTTATTAACGCATATTAGTTGTATAGACATTTTGCAGCATAATTATGTCAGTAGATAGCTCTTCCAGTTTTTATTCACTTCCTTTGACTTAGATCAAAGGGATGGTTTGAACTCATTGATCATCGTTTGCTTTTGACACTATTACAAATGAAATCATAGATTGTAAAATCTGAAATGTTATCAGATGATAGTAGTAACTCAAAATTAGTCATATTGGATCAGTGAAATATTAATCAACCTCCCAAAAATCGAAACTTTAGATGGAATGGGGAAATTATTTAGGTTTATTCTCCTTAGGTACTCTCTGTACCTTGATATAGATTATTGTTATTGTTCTTTTTGCATATATTAGAGTTAATTGGTTTGCCAATTATCACCAAAGCTCGAACCTCTCTATAATGGACCGTCTATGGGCATAAACTATAGAGCAACCTGGCTTCAACAATGTTTACATCACTCATTTGGCCCTTTTCTATTTAGTATTTACAATTTGATTCTCAACATCCTTCCGCGACCATTAAACTCTCAATTGACCTGTTGAAATGGTTTTGCCAGGTATCGTAGTCACCAACGATGGAAATGCTATTCTACGTGAACTTGATCTTGCTCACCCAGCTGCTAAGGTACGAGTTATAATTTTCATCGACCTCTTTCATGTTTACATCTCTAATGTCAATGATTTGTTAATAGTGTTATAGTAAAGATTCTGTCGGATTTTTCATGGCCAGCATAATCTTACTAATTATGGTTTCTGACAACTGGTAGTCGATGATTGAACTGAGCCGCACAGGATGAAGAAGTTGGTGTTGGCACAACCTCTGTTATTGTCTTAGGTGTGTCCTGTGATCTTTCTTATCTTGGTATGAGTTGTGTTATTTCTCAGTATGTCTTCATGGGGCCTAACTATGGGCATCATAAAGTTACTCTGAGAATGTATAATTTGGATTCTTCCTTCTAAGCATCAGTTGAATAAGACATTATTGTGTAAATTATCTTCTACATCTTCATTTATTTTTGTTTTTTTGTTGTGATTGCATTTTTTTCAACAAAATTTTGCATTGTGTGTTTGTCTTATGAGGTCAAATATAAACATCTTTGGGTCTAGTAAGGATCTCCTGAATGAGGTTGAAAGAAACCTGCAGGTATGGTTCGACATCCCCACAAACTAATTTAAATAATTTATGCATCTTTCAATAATAGTAGATGTTGACAGGATGCAATGGCAGTAGCTCGAAACATTTTGAAAAACCCAAAACTTCTTCCTGGTGGTGGTGCAACTGAGTTGACAGTATCATCTGCTTTAAAACAGAAGAGTTCTTCAGTTGAAGGAATAGAAAAGGTTGCAACAATTATTTGCTTACCTAATATGTTTATTGTGCAGTTGTTTGAAGCGTACCTGTATTGACATTTGACACCAATGTTCAGTTCATTTTTGTGCCACATAGCAGCTAATTGATCCTTCTATGTGGTTCTCATCAGTGGCCCTATGAAGCTGCTGTTGTAGCTTTTGAAGCAATCCCACGGGCCTTAACTCAGAATTCACTTGCTAAAATTTGTTTTTTTACTAGAGAAAGTAGGCATTTGGTATTCTTCTTTCGCAAGAAGTGTATGCGAAACCATTGTCGGTCCATAGTTCATACTTTGGCATTTGATGCGTCATGATTTTTTTCTTTATCCACTGAATGCAAGGAAAGATTCTTAGCTGACATTATATGTTTTATCAGTTCTCCAGATCTAGGTCTACCATCATGCATATTAAATCCAAAAATGTTTAATTTGTTGACCACTAAACTACTTGCGATTTCAGGAGCCATTATTGAAGTTGAAAAAAAAAAACGAAGCAAACTGTTGGATCTGTTTTGAGTCATCATCTACAAATGCTACATGTTCAAGGGGGTGTGTGGCACACAATAGTTTATGTGCGGAGCTCATAAATGTACTCAATAATAAGTATGATTTGACTCCCAACTACTCATGCATGTTTGAACACACGAAGATGGATGAGAGATCGAGTTGAAGCTTAAATTCTTCTCTTGACCAACCAAAAAGGGGACCAAAAGTAGCCCATTAAATGTTGAACGTGTGAAACAGCACTCGCTGCTTCCTCACCTTACAAGAAAAGTAGTCTGAGTCTCAACGACTCAGGTTAGACTATTGCTCGCTAGTTGCATCGATTTCTACCAGTTCATTGTGTCTGAGCATGTGTGGAGAATCTTGGCACAAGGGTTTGTGCCTTGCTTACTTACAGTCAACAACTGTGTCACATGATGTTCTCCATTTGCTCTGCAACAAAAATCAGCTCCAGTTGTTTGTGGGAAGAAGCAGAAGAAAAAGAAGAATTTTAACTGATGCGGTCGAACCATAAAGCGTTGTTATTGGTTCCATTAATAGGAAAGCGGGGTCCACTATGGACTCGTTAACAGGCAACACCGACGCAATCGGAGTGAACGGGAGGGTGCAGTTTTCCCGTATCTTTACGGGACAGGAAACATGATTATATCTCCTCCGAGCGGTGGAAGACGGTGGCGTACGATTAATAGGATAAGGAGTCGTGGTCCCTGTCTAGCATGATGACAGAAAGATCACAGGATGGGGTGAGGGTAAAAACGTCATTTAGATAGCAAAAAGCTTCAAAAGGAGTTGAAGAGCTTGTTTCTCGTGTGTGCAGACGCGAGCGAGAGAGAGAGAGAGAGAGAGAGAGAGAGAGAGAGAGGACATACGTTACGGGTTGCGACATACCGTCGTTGTAGATACGAGAGGTAGACGACGGCGGTGATGGCTCCAAGCGCTGGCCGAGGCCTCCTCGAGCACAAGCACTTCGATCGGCAGATGGGCTGCATGTCCGGTTTCCTCCACCTCTTCGACCGGCACCAGATCCTTGCACGGAAGCGCCTCCCTCCACCGCCAATGGTGAGTGTGCAAAATTTGGCTGCTATTCGTCTCCCCTTTGTTCCTTTTTTGTGATGGTGACTTCTGATCTCAGGTGATGGGTTCGTTCGCCTCGCCGTCAGAGATATCGGATGCGTCCTCGGGCTCGATGAAGGACGGTCTTCGGTCCCCGTCGCTTGATTTTCATTCTCCGACGCCGCGGACGCACCGTCTCTCGCTGGCCGAGGTCATTGATAGTTCGAGGTCCTCGTTGCGGTCCAGAGATACTCGGTGCCTTTCTCTCGACGGCGAGAGCAGGCACCGCGCGCGCGGGGCCTGGTCGGCGGCTCTGGTTCTCTCGCCCGGCGAACAATCTGAAGCCTCAGAGGCGGCGGATGAAATCGATAGGAAACGCCGTTCTCCTAGTGTCGTAGCTCGGCTAATGGGGCTGGATGCTCTACCAGACTCTGCGGTCGACGAGGGCGGCTGTGAATCTGGTCGGCCTGAGCTCCGTCGATCCGCCTCCGAGTCTCGCGTTCCCAGACACGCAACATCCTACCGGTTCCTCGACGGGAACGTCTACCCTAAACGATCGGAGGTGGACCGTCTCTCCGTCGAAGAGTGGATCAGAATGGCAAATCTCGGTGACATTAGTGCTCCTGAGGTCAGGAAACCTAAATTTCAGGTGAAGGCATCTCGCCTTCCCCCGCTTCAGAGGAAGAGTTCCTTTGACGCGGACGAATTCTTCCCCGAGCCGAAGAGACGCGGATTGCTCCCAATTGAACTCGAGAAACGACATTTGATTAGAGGAATGGATGAAGCGTCGAGGGATTTGGAGACGCTGAAGCAAATACTGGAGGCTCTTCAGCTCAAGGGACTTCTCCACTCCACGCCATCTGATCACCAGATCAGTGGTCACCGCGACCGCAATTCTAGGTTTTCCAATTACTCACCGATCGTCGTCATTGAACCTGTTCCCTCGCCGCCCAGGCCACCGTCAACAGAG
This sequence comes from Boesenbergia rotunda, assembly GCA_024364735.1. NCBI lineage: Eukaryota > Viridiplantae > Streptophyta > Magnoliopsida > Zingiberales > Zingiberaceae > Boesenbergia > Boesenbergia rotunda. The sequence goes on along the minus strand of JAGFNQ010002612.1, from coordinate 279,868 downwards.
CCTCGTCCGCAGATGGCTTCCAAATCCATCTCTGGTCGGAGGAACAACGTAGAAGAAGCAGCCATTCCTTCGCTCCGGCAAAACCGAAGGGTAGAAAATGGGAAGAAGGAACGGGCGCCGAGCTCTTCTGCCAAGCGGAGCATCTCAAGTGCGACGAATTCTGCGAAGACTCTGCCACCACGACCACGAACCTCGGCCGCAAATCCACCTAAAACCCCTCCTCTCCGAGTTTCAACGGTTCCAACATCTGTTCGACCACAGTCGAATCGGCGGCAAAAACTAGAGGTGGCACCAAAGCAGAGAATAAACTCACCGGCACCGGCCGATACGAACGCCACCGCAGCCCCTCCGACAATGGACGTCGAGGTATCCTTAATTGGCAACATGGCCATTCTTAGTTTACAATTTTCTTTGGTCTCGCGTGATTTGGCTTTGGGCGGTGATGCAGAAGTCTTGGGCGGAGGATTACTGGGCGGGACGGCAGCTGTTGAACCGGTGTGACCAATTGCTGAGCAGCATCGCGGAGTTTACTGCGGCGGCGCAGGTTGCCGTCTCGGTGGATCCGGTTGCTAATGCAGCAGCTGAGCAGCAACCAAGTCCCGTCTCGGTCCTCGAGGTAGCCTCGCCGCCGCGCTCTCCATTAACGAAGCGCGCCATCGATTTCGAAGGAAATCAGTTGCCTGGTTGCGAAGAGGAAATGGTTGTGTCAAACGACGGAGATGATCAGGCGGCGCAGGAGGAGGAACAGGAGGAGGAGGAGGAAGTAGAGGAAGATGTCGAGAGCAACGACGATGATTATGCGTGCGTGGCGCAGATCCTGCGATCTTCCGACAGCCCCGACAGCGCCACCGACGTGTATACTCGACTCGAGAAGCGGCGCAGTGTCATCCAATCCGTACCTCTCCACCGCCGCCTCCTCTTCGACGCGGTGGCGGAGATCCTCGACCGGAAACGCTGCGCCTCTCATCCGCCCTGGGAGTTCTTCGTGCGGCCAGGCTCCCTCTCCGCCGCGAGCCAGAGTGCGGACGCCGTCCCGATGTTGCCGGAGGTTTGGTCGGAGCTGCGGCGGGCGCGTGAGCCAGTGTTCGCCGACGACGTCAACGTCGTCACGTGCATGGCGGCCCGCAGGGACCTCGAGCGGGAGGACCACGACGGCTGGGCCCGGCCATCCGCCGAGGTGGCGGAGGCCGCCATTCAAATCGAACGGCGGATATTCAAGGACCTCGTCGACGGCACCATACGCGACCTCGTCGACGCGTGTCCGCCGAAGGTTCCCAAACCGAGCAAATCGAACGGTCGGCGTGGTCCAATCAAGATCAATAAACGGCAGTGATGGCTCGCGGTACTACTAGGCCCAGTTTAAGCCCAATTGGGGCCCAACATAGCGTTTTTTTCTGAATGATTGGGATTAGGAAGGGGGACAAAGCACATGGGGAGTGGTAGTGAGGGTTTGGCAGATAGCCGGAGAGGCGATGCGGTTGAACAATGTCGATCAAATTAAAGAAGAGATCCTATCGGATTCAACCTATTACTAGCAAATTAAAGGTAAATCTGATCAGGTCGATCAGATTTTTTTTTCGATCAATTCATTCCAAAAACAGTGACGGTTAAACCACTGATTCCACCAAGTTGAAATTGGAGATTTTCTACTAATCCCCTCTTTTTGTTCTTCATTTAGGACAGAGACAGAGACAACCACCATCCAGCTATTTCGGATAGCTGCGTGACTTGATTTTGTGAGGCACGTTGGGCGAGTGTAGTAGTTTTCCAGAGGTTCTGTCTCCAATCTGTCTTTTAATAGAAGTAAAAAAAATATTAAATGTTTCTATTAAAGATATATGTGTGTGAGAGAGAGAGAGTGAGCAAGTGAGTCTCATTGGCTCATTGGTAGCTGAAACTTAGTGGAGAGTTAAAGCAATCATTGTATATGACTATAGGTTGACCAAACGTCATTATTTGTCATGGCAAATTGTTTGCCATGTGATTAAACATTCAATTAGGTACACCAGACCTCTTTGTGATTGAAAAATCCTGTGTCAACTAAAAACATCCAAGGGAAAAAGATGCTTAAGAATTTAATACTGTCTACTAACGTTGAAAATATCACTTCTTGTTGAGTTTTGAATCCATAGCCTATTCAACAGTAAAGTTTACACTCAACAAGATATTTAATTAGGAAAATAATATATAATTGATCCTGTCGATAAGTGAAGATCAGTTCTCGCCCGGCTGACTCGGTCTGACTAAGACGACCCGGTCTGCTGTAACTCGGGGGGTCGGACTCGAGCTCGAATGAGAGTCGGGCTTAAGTCACTCGACCCGGACCAAACTGAGGCTTACAAAATGGTGGTGTGGTTGCAAAATGACATCAATCCTCTATTTGGAGCCCCAAGGGGGGTTTATATAGGGGAGGGGAAGCTTTCTGCCTTGTCAGAGCTGTCATATCTCATTAAGGAATGGTTAGTTGGCAGACTAAGTTAATGGCAGCCTTAGCTGCTCTGTGAGACTGTCACAGCCGCCTTACAGTCTGTCTAGGTTGTCCCCTCTGACCTTCATTAATATTGACGGCTCTGTCAGGTCATGATTATGTCCGGTATCTGTCGGCCTGTCATTGTCGGGGTGATTCTATTATTATCTAGTAGGTTCGTAGGTTCGCTCTGGTCAATAATCCGAATCAGTTGGATAAGTTTAGATCCTGAGCCTGTGTTCATGGAGTGCACTCAGGGAGCTCACCTGGGGGTTCCCTGACCTTGGGTGACCGATCCCGAGTGCCCGACCTCGGGTGACCGACCCCGAGCGCCCAACCTAGGGGTGACCGACCCCGAGCGCCCGACCTCGGGTGATCTACCCCGCGTGCCCGACCTCGGGTGACTGACCCAGAGCGCCCGACCTCGGGTGACCGACCCCGAGCGCCCGACCTCGGGTGACAAACCCCGAGTGCCCGACTTCGGATGACTGACCCCGAGTATTCGAACCTGCACCGAGATCTTATCTGCCAAGGCCTTCGCTACCCTGATTAACCACTAGCTAGGCCCGTGAGCTCGAGAATGACCCGGTTTGACTATCTCCGATTCGGGATACGTTGGATCAGACCCGACCGGGCCTCCGACTTTTCTGAAGGAAAAATCCATTCGCCCGGATCAATAATTAACGAAGTTTTTTCAACCTTGGATGACCAGTCCGGTCTTACGAAAGTTTCCAACCGGCTGCTAGGGTAAATTGAAAAGTACTTGTAGTGAGCAGTCTAGAATTCCAACATCTCAGGGTTCGCATCCTATTTGGAAGAAATTTTTTTATAAATACGCTATAGCTGTATCATAGTCCGGAGGCAATTAGGAAAATAATATAGATACTATGTAACGTAAAAAAATTGAAATTTAATGAAAATCAATTAATTATTTTTTTAGAACAGATATTTTATTTAGTCCCAGGGTAATAATGGAGTGGCAGGGTGTATTTCGATGAATTAATTTATGATTTTTTTTAACCAACGGATGAGTTGATAGGTTAATCGGTATGATTACTTTCTAATTTATTTTGAATGTTAGTAGAAAATTTTCATAGATTTGGATTAATCATCTTTCGAATTAGTTAATATAGGTTGGATATAAGATGATTAAAAATAATAATAAAAAAATAAGAAAAGATATTTTATCCGAACAGTTAGGTTATTAGGACATTTGCTAAATATATATCTTTTATTGCAATTTAAATTGGGAATTGTAAAAAGTATCATAATTATCCTAATATGTTTTTTTCAAAAATAATTTATTTGTTGAAAAATTTTATTTAAAAAATGAGAGAATTTAGATAGTTTTTTAATGTCATTTTATGTTTTTTTGAAAAATATTTTTTAGTTTGTTTGACGCATCGGAAAAAATATTGTTTAAAAAAAAATAGTCAAAATTTTTAGTCTATTGAAGCTAGATTGACTAGTTATCACAACTTTCAATAGACACACAAACTAATTAAAATTATTAAATTCACACAACCTACAAAATGAGATACTCATTAAAAACTTTCAAGAAAAAATTTAGTAAATGACGTAGAATTTTGCATGCAGTGATCCTCAACAGGTTCACCGTACCTCCCAGCAGTGACGAATCTAGGATTATAAATTCGAGGGGGCCAATGTAAATAATTATTATAATAATAATTAAGAAAATAATTATTATAATAATATCTTCTCTAATCTTTCAAAGATAATGTATATTGAGTTAAAATTTAAAAAATAAAAAAATATTTTTTTTTCAATTTGATCATCGAAGGGATTTGAACCCTAGATGTATGCTAAAATAAAAATTTGACCTACCATTAAACCCACCACAAATATAGATTGAAAGAGTCAAATTATATATATACTAAAAAAATAAAAATTGATATACTAAAAAATTAAAAAAAATTATATAAAAATAATATTATTAAAAATATGGGAGGAGGGGTCGTGGCCCTCCCGGGTCCCCATGTAAATTCGTCCCTGCCTCCCAGAGTATAGTTTGAATCGGGGTGGCGGCTGAAGACTATCGATAGTGTCCGAGCAATAATCAAACATGTGCATATAAAATATCACGTTATTTACTGAACGTTTTATTAAATATTTTTACTGAATGTATCGTAGCTCATTTCATATAACGTCCATCCCACTTGAATCCACTCCACCTTAAAAAGTCAACTTAACTTGATTAATCAACTTTACTCACTTATATCACCATTGATTTTGACAAGACTGCTCAACTTGTTTAATTTTATAATTTAAATGTTAAAATTTACATGAATAATTTTGAAAATAAATAAATCCGATTAAATGAGAAAAAATATTAAAATATCGACTGATTAGGGAGGAGAGCATCAAGTGCTTCATCATTATCTTATCTCCTCTGACATTCTTCATCGAGTCTCTTGTCCTCACACTCCTAAATAAAATGAATCCGCAAAGAGAAAAAATCATCATGTAATTGAAATTCCTTTAGTTCTTCTTAATCATGCATCAGTTCTGCTTAAATTATAGGATGACGTCGCCCAAATCGTAGTTTATCTTATCAATCATTTACCCACTCCACTACTTCAAAACAAGTGTCTCTTAGAGCGACTTTATAATCGTTTTCCAGATAACTCATTTTCCCGTATCTTTGATTGTGCATGTTATCCTTGGTTATGACCTTACTCTAAACACAAGTTAAACCCTCGCTCTCAACAATATATTTTCCTTGGTTATAATAATTTGCATCATGGGTACCGTTACCTTCATATTTCGACCGAGCGGATATATATTTCTCGACATATTATTTTTCATGAGTCTCTTTTTCCATTTGCAGTTACTATATCAAATCCTCCTTCCGATAATCAAGGCACATTTCTAATATTACCAAGTGAATTAGAATTCCCACATATTGCTCCATCAGGATATGTTGAAAGTACAATAGGGGATGGTATCTTGAGTCCTGCTCCTCTCCACAAAATCCTCTAGACTCAATGGCTAATGATGATCCATTTTCTAAGTCTGATTCCCATCAATCTGATCACTCGTCTCCGAGTAGCTCAGATGATGATACAACTCGACGAATGCTTCCTCTAAGTGATATTTATGCACGATGTCAACTAATTTCTACTCGTTATCCTCTTCCACATGCTCTTATTGCTTCTTCAAATTTTGTTGAACCTTCTAGCTTTACACAGGCAGTCAAATATCCAAATTAGTGTGCTGTGATGACTACCGAGTTTGATGCTCTTCTTCACAATGCGACTTGGAGCTTAGTTCCTCGTACTCCATCTATGAATATTATTGGCTCTAAATGGGTTTATCGAATCAACTATCATGTAGATGGATCCATTGAACGTTATAAAGCTCGTCTTGTTGTCAAAGGTTTAATCAACAATCAGGTATTGACTTTAATAATACATTTAGTCTAGTTGTCAAAATTACAACTATCGGATTGTTACTATCTATAGTTGTTAGCTCTAGTTGGCTGATACGACAATTAGATGTTTCCAAAGCTTTCCTTCATGGACACCTTGAAGAAACTATTTTTATGGAGCATCCACTTGGATTTATCCACCCACAACTTTCAACACATGTGTGTCAACTTCAAAAATCTATATATGGATTTCGGCAAGCATCATGTGTATGGTTTCATCGTCTATCTAGCTACCTGGCTTCATACTCAAGGATTTTCTGACTCAAAAACTGACTCTTCCTTTTTCTACAAATGCAATGAGGAATTTTCAATATTTGTTCTGATTAATGTCGATGATATTTTAATAACTGGTAGTGATCAAAACGACATCGTTATTTCACTTCAACTACTTTATCAAGAGTTTCCTATTCGAGACCTTGCCAACACTCATTTTTTTCCTTGGCATAGAATTTCTCTCACATTCGAAAGGATGTCTTCTCTCCCAGAACAAATATATTACTGGACTTCTACAACGAGTTAAAATGGATGGTGCATGTCCTATCACCACACCAATCATTAACAGTGATTTTACTGCTCATTCATCCTCCTCTATAATGGCTGACCCTCAGATCTACTGAAGCATTATTGGTGTCTTACAATATGTCACTATTACACGACTAGATATTGCTTTCGATGTCAATCGTGCTTGTCAATTTATACATTCTCCTACTACACACCATTGGGAAGGTGTTAAGAGAATTCTTCAATATCTCAAGGACATTATTCTACATAATCTTCTTTTATATCGTCAGTTCTTCTGAGAGTTGATTGCCTATAGTGATGCAGATTGGGTTGAATCTTCCGAAGATAGACGCTCTACTAGTAGATATGTCATATTTCTTGAGTGAAATCTTGTTTCTTGGCTTTTAAAGAAGCAACCTACTATCTCTCGCTCAAGCACTGAAGCTAAATATAAAGCAATAACAAACACTGTTGATCTAAAGTATGAAATCGTGAAATAAAATTTTGCAAATACGTAAACACTTACAGTGAATTTCGCACGTCCTACGCTCTTTCGTGCTCGTCGTCGGAAGAACGATCACACACAGATCGAAAAGTTCTTCAACTTTCACAAACCAAATCCCACTGCTTATGGATGATTTGCTCTTCTCAAGCTTCTCGCTTGCACATGCACTTGAACGAATCACTCACCCCTTCTTATATAGGAGAGCAAAGGGTAGAGAAGGAGTGGAGAGGGAGGGGCAATGTGTGCAACCACGCATACGTTGTCCACTTCTAACAAACACGACATCCGAAATTATTTAGCTATAATATCTTCTTTCAGAATTATACTTTTCTCAAGCCGTTACGCCCAAAATCTGGTGTTATAATATTGGAGCAACTTACCTTGTAGTAAATCCTGTTTCGCATACTCGTACCAAGCATATAAAGATTGATTTCTATTTTGTTCATGAGCGTGTGGCGACTCGACGTCTTTCAGTTTCTTACATCTCTACAGAAGATCAACTTGCTAATATATTTACCAAGCCTTTATCTAGATAATTGTTTCGCCAAGCTAGCACTTAAACTCAACGTTCAGACATTCCTGTTGAGTTTCTCGGGGGATAATGACAATAATGGATAATAATCTCAAATTGATTTCAATCAATTGAGCTTTATTATATTTGGCATCATATCAAGATCAACATGGATTAATTTCAATCAATTAAGTTTTATTATATTTAGCATCATATCAAGATTAACATGGGTCAATAATAATAAAAAATATTTCAAAATATACTATATTCGTTATAATTGTTATGATTGAATGTCATATTTAATCTTTTCTTTGTGGGATAGACAACTTGTATGCTTCAATAATAAATCATCCAAGAATTTAATTCTATTTTATTTCTTTATCTCCTCTTTATCTCTTTCATCAGAATATATATATATATATATATATATATATATATATATATATATATATATATATATATATATATATATATTTGTTATATTACGGACTCATTTGTGCGGAACCGTCCGGATTGCCCTCGTGACTTATCCGCATCATCGTTTTTTTTAAACCCATTCTTCCCTTCGAAGGAAGCCATTCCCAACAAGGAAAGGGAATAAAGCTCGTTGGCTTCACCAACTTCGTCCGTGCCAACCCCCACAGCAATCGATTCCCAATCCTCTGTTTCCACCACATCGAGTTCTGGGCCGCCGACGCCACCAATGTCGCCGGTCCCTTCTCCTTCAGCCTCGGCGGCCCAGAACTCGATTTGGAGAATTACCTAGATTTGGAGAATTTTATTATAAAATTGTTTTAAATTTATAAACCCTCTTTTCCTTCTCTTTTTGAGAATGGCTCGCGCACGACGCTGCAACCACGCGAACTGCCTTCAACGTTTTATCTCCCGTCCATCGGCCGGCGCAGCCATCTCACTTTCCGATTTCTTCTTCTTCCCTCTCGCCGATCGCCCCTTCTATTTCTCTATGTCGTCATCTGCTCTCCCGGTCTCCGCTGCGGAACGGCGAAATCCCTCTAGCAGGCGCTGTAAGGAGGGATGGTAATCATTCTCGGTAGCCTTCAACCTCACGCCTCGAGGGCCCAAGATGGAGATCAGTAGCTCCCAACCTTCACAATTTATAACGAGCATTGGAAATGGTGGTGTTTCTCATGGTAATGGGTTACCTCTCATCGAGAGTATTGAGACAGGCCAGGTCATTGTCCCTGAGAGAAAAAGTTGAAAATCTTTGTTTGCATATATGGGCCCAGGATTCCTTGTTTCTATTGCATATATTGATCCTGGAAACTTTGAGATAGATTTACAGTCGAGTGCACAATTCAAGTATGAGTTACTTCATACTTTTGGCTTCCTATTCTGCCTTGGTTAACCAAGCTTGGAGTTGTGGCAGGGAAGCATTTAGCTGAGCATTGTAGAGCTGAATTCACAAGGGTTCCTAACTTTATACTGTGGATTCTGGCTGAACTTGTAGATGTTGCATGTGATATTCCTGAAGTTATTGGAACAGCTTTTGCTTTGAATATGCTCTTCAAGATACTTGTATGCAGTGGTTTCTTATCACGGGGCTGAGTACTTTGCTTGCTCTATTTACTACAGTATGGGGACCTTGACTTTGGACTTATGTCGTCGATAGTGGAAGGTTCTTTTCGCTTACGGACTTCTTTATTTTAGGCGGGTACTTTTTGTTTGATTCTTTAGCTCCTTTTATCTTTAAATGCATAGTTATCTTGTTATCTGAGTAGGTTTATTTACTTTAGCTCTGTTGTGCTTGTTTTCCTGCTTTATACTTGATCTTGGAGTTAAAAATCCAACATTTCAGTTATACAGTCTTAGTTCTTATTTTCTGATCCAACGAGTACCGCTAGTACGCGTATACTTTAGAAATATCATGTGACCTATCTAGGATTTGGTTGACATTAGAAATACCCTACCCATTAGATTATTTACATGTTTGTTTGATATGGTTCTGATGTGGGTGCATGTGTTTCTTATTTATTCCATGATATAGAGCGGTTGTGCTAATCCGTTAGGTACTAGAGTCGTTGTGCTCCTCTTCTTGGAGTTAGAGGTTGTTCTTCCTTGTTCTAGGGTATTAGAGCGATTGTGCTCGACTGGGGTTTTAATATAGAGTTGTTGTGCTCCCCCATTGGGTACTAGAGCGGTTGTGCTCTCCTTTCTGGAATAGAGGTTGTTCCTCCTTGTTCTTGGGTATTAGAGTGGTTGTGCTCCCTTGGGGTTTTTGATACAGAGCGAGTGGTTATGCTCCCCCTTTTTCTTGGAGTTCGGGATTGAGATTGTTCTCCCAAGATCCTGTCCACTCGACCACTCATAGGAGATGGATCTGAGAGTGTGTACAGTTATTACAGCTCTTGCTCAGTCGGCCACGCAGATATATATGTGTGATGGTTGTAAATTGGTGTGTACGAGTGACCCATGTCGTGCATCATTTGCCTACGATGCATCAGACATTTGTTTGAGTTATGATTATTGCACTCGATTGACATGCATATACGTATCTGATTTGTACTTGTTATTTAATCTGGATCTGCTTAGTAGTACGAGCAACTTACTGACTTAGTATGGGGATTTTCTGATCATGTCCCGCAGGTATACTTTTGCATCTGTTGTATACTCTATTTTTTTCGGAGACTGTATACCTTGTTTCCATTTGTTTTTATTACCTTATTTATACCATGCATTCATCTGTTCATTATATCCGCAGAGTTCGATCCCGGATTCACCATCGCCTGCTTTTCTTTTATTTCAGATAGTAGATAGCTGTGTTTCGTGTGGCAGGAGAGGATCCATATGTCGTCCCTTATTGTCGAGTTTTCTGATTTGAGTTTGTTATTATTTTTCTAGAGATATTATTTTATTTCCATAGTTGACATGTCAGTACTTTATCATTCTTTGGTGGATTTGTATCTATGTCGTGGATTTTCGATTTATTTACATTAACTCTATAGAGTTTTGGTTATGCTATTATTTATTATTTAGATCTTAATAAATTGTGTGGATGTGTTGTATTATTTCTTTTGTCGCCATTCATATGTGACTCTGCTTATTATAATATGTGTGAGATGATGTATATAAGTCTCATATAGTCTATCGTACAGTAAAAATACTATTCGATTTTCTAATAAGCATAAGACTAATAAGCATAAGTCTTAGAGGCGTGACAACATTCTCGGAGGTTAAATGGAAGTTTCTACATAGGCGGCGTGGGACCTTGTGGCCGAAGCTTTCGGAGTCTCATAGCCTCGAGAAGATCTGCTGGTAGCACCCGTTACATGTGTGCGTGAATTCCGCTACGCTACGTTACGCGACGACCTCTCTTGGCCTAATAAAACAAGAAATGGACAATGTTTGGCTTGGAGAGGCTCAGCCCATCAAAATTATTTTCTTCATAATTGATAATATATACATCTATCATGATATATAGCCGAAATTTAAAAAATGGCAATATAATTCTCAATATACGTAGAAAAGTGAATCAGGGGGTCCATTTCTATAGTGCTGAAAATGGAGCAAACTTGCACTATTTATCATGATCTATAGGTTCTTATGCCTCTCAGTGCTCAGTAGGACCGCACAGTATATATAGTAGTGTTATTAAGTGCCCAAAACTTTCTATCATCTCGTGTCTTTAATTTCTCACAAGAAGATAATTGATTATATATATAGCTTGATTGCTTCACGTGCATGGCCCATGAAAGTAGAGAGTATCAGAGTGACTGACCGATCGAGCTCAAAATGAATACAGATTCTGTGAGCATTATGATTATTATGAATAATGGAAGGTTGATAGCTTATAGCACAAAGATTTTACGATGAAGCTGATGAGAAACTTAATTCTGATCTGGACACCAACGTGGACATATCATAGATAGTGCAGAAAGCAGATTCTCATCATCCTTGTTTGCCACTGAACATTGTAGAATGCAGAAGAAAGTACTTGCACCGATGACTCAATTATTTCATCCAGGGCCTAGTGATAGCACATATATTCTCAATTCTCTAAAGCATTTTCTCATATCTCACGATCAAGATAACTACAACTCATATTTTTTTGGATCATTATCTTTTCTCTTTATCTTGCATGCACTCGTTTATAAGTCAAATTATAAGCAGGGCAAAGGGCATTAGTGATCGAGGCTGTTGATATATAATGCCTTGGACTTTTCTTGGAACGCCAAGTATTTTTTTTTTGTAATTCCATTATTTGGATGGAATGTGAGTGGTGTCTCGGCCACTCAGAGCATGCATGCATGTGGCTGCATCGCCCAAAGGGATATGGTGGGTGGTAGCGACTAGTGAGGGACAAGGAAGCATTAATTCATGCTTAATAATTGGATCAATTCAATGGAATATACAAACATATCTCTCTTTTCTTTTCATTTGTTCCTTGAAAGATCAATCAATATACAGAAATGATCAGAAATGATAGGGAACGTGAAAAACGCAGTGTGAACACATCGTGAATGACGTGGAGTTGTACGTCACATACGCCACGTCATCCGAAGTTAAATGAGAAATCGTGAAGTGTCCCTTTTTTCCGAGACGAACCGGTGGCCCTTTTCCCCCTAACCTTCGCGCCGACGGAAGCCCTCTTCTTCCTCCCTAGTTGCGAGGGCGCCGGCGCCGCACGGCCACGTTTCATCCGCGACTCCGACAAACGCACGCCGAGGTTCGTCTCAACGTTGCATCAACCGAGCGCCTTGGAGACCCGTCCGAACCCTAGCTTGGGTTTCGACTCCGCAACTCCGACGAACGCCACGACTCCGACGAACGCCGTGCTGCCTGGGATTCGACTCCGACAACCAAATTATCTACAAGGCGCCTCACCAGAGCTCCTGGGAGTCCCGACCTGGGTATTGTGTCATTTCAATATTCGAACTCTAACTTTGTTGTTGTTTCCTTTGCCCTAATTTGGTTGTTCCTCTGCTCTACAACTGGCGTAGGTGTTAGCCCTAATTTGGACCCAGCTCTGGGACGCCATCTTGTTTCAGCCCTAATTTGGACCCAGCTCTGCGATGCCTCACCGTGTACATCTTGTTTCAGCCCTAATTTGGACCCAACTCTGAGCTTGGAGGCTTCAGCTGTTTCTGTAGTACGTCTCAGTTCGTTTTAAGCATTCTGTTGTTGTTTCCTTTGTTACAATTCTATTACCAACTTCAATACTCTTTTATCTGAAGAGTCCAAATTGTCATGGAGGAAGAAATCATTGAATCATGTGTGCCACTGAATGATATTCATTTGCAAGCGTTGGGTGATTTGTCAAGCTTGCAGCGAAATGAGACTCCACGCGTTGAGTGATTCGTCAAGCGTGGTGTGCCACTTTCCCTATCATTTCTGATATACATAAGAGCTATTTCAAGAATGTGTATTGCTACTAAACGCGTGGCAAAACACAATGAAAATGCATGGATCTGCTTTATACAAAAGATTCAATCATTGGATTTGGTTTTGCAATTTAGATTCGGCGACTCCTATCGTAGACTTAAATTAAACCGTTGACTTCAGATGTTTCATTCTGAATGCGCGTTGACTCGGTTTAGAATATATTCTGACGGCACTTTTGTTCCACTCGGTTTTGACTTGGCATATTCATCCTCTTTTGCTTTAATTGGAAGTAACTTTGGAATTGCAAAAGCTGAATTGAAAAGAAATGCAAATAATGGTTTGAACTGTGCCTGATGATGCCATCGCACTACTGCATTATTATCTTTGGGCCTCCAGATTAATTATTCAGTTGACAAAAGGTCAAAAGCACTAATTTTTTAATAGATTCAATCATTAATTGGCTTTTTCTTCATTAATTAAAGATATATGTTCTTGATTAACCAAAACTAATCCTAATGCTGAATATTAAACTAGAATACTGAAACTAGCTTGAAGAGTAACAGTTAGTTTTCTCCCTCCTGATATTGTGAACAAACAAGAACGATGAATGAAAAATGATTAACTAAGTCAGGTAACATCGAATCTAAACGATCAATCTGGTCCTACAAAAATTTTTCGTCGGTCATCGGAGTAAATCTGGAAAGTGCACGTGAAAATTCATTCTGGCAATTAACCTACATTCTCAACTTTGCTATCAATTAAGGGGAAAACAATGTACTAATCAATCTCTAAAAAAAACACTGTGGCATTTATTAATTCCAACAGTATTTTCTTGTTCTAGTTGAATGAAAGAACATAGAGATTTTTTTTCTCCCTCTAGGATTTATAAATCAATTCGTTTGTACTTCTAAATCTAAATACCTGGTGCCTAATAGATTATCTCTCACTACACAATTACTTTTAGTAAAGAAAAACTTTAAAGGATTTTCCAATTATCTCATTTATTTTATAGATTATTTATTTTTTAATCTTCAAGCTAACAATTCGGCTTTGTTTAGTTGTCCTTTGTTTCAAAACATCACCATAAGCATTACCATCTCTGATCTCACTCTATACACAAAATATTCGTTAAAAAAAACAGAGAAAATTTTGCCAACGTACATCTATTTTTCATCAATTGTTTAATGCCCTATGCTACACCAAGAGGAATCTCTTTCTTTTTTAGGTCATGGACAAAATCTATCTCCTTCCCATTAACTGAAGGATAAAGATGCTTATCTGAAGGTAGGAAAATGTCACAATATTGAACAAGTGTGTGTATTTATATATGAACCATTCCATTGCGATTATATATATATATATTTGTCTAAAAAAGATGCACCAAACTAATAACATAATAACATGGGAGTTGTGTTAGAGATTTATGAGTACTCTTATAAACAAAATAAATGAAGTGGGCATATGTTTTGTACCTAATAATTAGCTATTTAAACTAATAATGATTGAGAAACAAGTATTCTTTCTCTATTTGTTGGAGGTATATTAGGTCCACGGATGATTGATTTGCTTTTAGGTATCATAAAGAGATGAATCCAATGGAAAGGACAAGGTGTTCTCATAAAGTGGGAGAGTAATCAACTATGGCAAGCTAACTTATAAGGTTGGAAAATAAAGTCCTTTGGAGATTTGTTTGGCTTGGAGTAGTCGATCATCAATATGACAAGGACGACGAAAATAGAAGGAGCTTAATTGAGCATGCCTCTACTAGGGTTTGACCACTTGCTAGGTGTGGCACTACAGGACGATAATATATCTTACACATTCACGTGAATCATTCAATTATACATCCATAGACCCTAGAGAGAATCAATAAAATCAATCTTTATCCACCATCTTATCTACAAGAACAATAAAGTGGTTATAAATAAATAATCACAAGGAAACGTTAATGATTAGAGGAGAAAGCTCTTACGTGAAAAAGTAATCCGGACAACTTCAGTTTAGATAACAAGAATCGATTAGAATTACTAAATCGATTTGATCCCGGCTTAGTTTACGGGTAGCTCGGTCAATCAGCCTGGTGCCACAAAGGCCCAGTAGAGGAGCTCACGAAGATCGCACCCGGGGAATTCCCAAGCTAGGGACCTTCCCGAATCACTGACAGACCGACCCTGGTTGAGATCGGGCGGGTCGATCCCGGGCACCTCCTGACTCGGCCACCGAATCCAGTTTCCCGACCCAGGGCTAGGTCGGGAAGGTCAGTCCTCAGCACCTTGTAGGTCTGACAACCAGCAAACCCGAGAGATGGCAAAGCAAATATAGTTCGGCCAACCCCCGACTCATGGCGTACCTGGTGTCACTCAGTTATACTACACCTGACCCGGGCTGTGCCACTCGGATCCGCCGGTCGTCCATCGGTCTCCAGACCAGTCATTCCATGCGCCGCCAGCCATCAGGACATCTTGGGTATGACTATGACGCGGGGGGCGATGCGCGCCTTACCCATTCATAACACACGTCACGGACATCCCGCTGACTCGGTACGGTTGTACTATCCGAGCACCCCGCACCATGCCGCGGTACCTCTAGGTGCTCTCCCACAAGCTGACAAACATCATACCCCTGCCTCGTTGACACAGACAGAGGTTGTCAACTCCCCCGGCTATATAAGTCTCTCCCCTCCTCATTCCGCAGGTATGCGCAATCACATGCCCCTCTACTACTATTCCTACTACTTCCATATATTTCCTGCGGATACTGACTTGACCGTCGGAGGGTCTGATCGGGAAAATTCTCCGGCGGGTTGACTAACGGTCGTTGCACGCAGGTCAGAGCTAGGTCGGCGCCAGGTCAACAGCTTACGACGCTCGAGCAACCATCTGATCCTTGGGATTTCCACCTCGCTTCACGACGTGATCACGATTGATCTCCCCTCGTATGGGTGAAGACACGTGTCCAAGTGGCGGGAGGAGAACAAACTTGCATGCCGCCTTTTGCAATAGAGATGGCGTGTTCCTCGTTAGCGCGTCCCTGCAACAGATAGATTCCTCCACGCACCTTCTTCCTCCAACCAGATCTCTCCACGTGAGCTCAGTGGAGGCTTACTAGGTCCTAGATAGCAATGGCCACTAAGTACCTGCCACGTATCCTGTCCCAATCGGGACCCACACGCCACGTCCACTGTGGGAGTGCGAGCTCATCCCTGTCTATATAACAAACCTTCCATCCTTCGCCTCTGTAGTGCTAATTAACCTTGTTCTGTGCCGACTCTTCTTCTCCCTCCTACGATTCTCAATTATATAGTCGCATGGGGAATGGGGACGTGGCGTTGCCGGCGGCGACGGAGTTCGCTCGACGGGTACCGGTACCGCCGGCGCGGCCCTTCCTGGACACCTTCAGGGCCAACCTGAAAGAGACCTTGTTTCCCGACGACCCGCTCCGGCAGTTCCGCAACCAGACGGTTCCCCGCAAGTTCATACTCGGACTCAAGTACTTCCTCCCCATCTTCGATTGGGCCCCCACCTACTCCGCCTCCCTCTTCAAGTCCGACCTCATCGCCGGCATCACCATTGCCAGCCTCGCCATCCCCCAGGGCATCAGCTACGCTAAGCTCGCCAACCTCCCTCCCATCCTCGGCCTCTGTAATCCACTCATCCTCCCATCCATCAAAATCTGATTTTTAGTGGATTAACATATTAATTATTTGATTTCCTATTCACGAACATGCAAAAGATTCGAGCTTTGTGCCGCCGCTGGTGTACGCGATGATGGGCAGCTCCCGCGACTTGGCCGTGGGCACGGTGGCCGTGGCCTCACTCTTAATCAGCTCCATGTTGGGGAAGGAGATCTCGCCGGTGCAGGACCCTGCATTGTACTTGCATGTAGCTTTCACCGCCACCTTCTTCGCCGGACTCTTCCAAGCTTCCCTCGGCTTGCTGCGGTAAATTAATATTATATACGATGCTTCTCTTATTTCTACCTAAAACAAGTTATCATCAATCAGCTTCTTTCTGAATTAAAACTGTATATTAATTGTTGCAGGCTCGGTTTCATAGTGGACTTCTTGTCCCATGCAACCATAGTGGGGTTCATGGCCGGAGCTGCTACGGTAGTGTGCCTTCAGCAGCTGAAGGGGATGCTCGGTCTCCAGCACTTCACCACTGCAACTGACCTCGTATCTGTTTTGCAGTCAGTCTTCTCTCAAGTTCATCAGGTTCGTTCTCTTAATCTTCCCTTTCAACTGTTCACTTCTCCCAAAATCTCAATTTATCTGGATTAATTGAGATCTGTAACTGATGGCGTCTGCAGTGGAGGTGGGAAAGTGCTGTGCTGGGGTGTTGCTTCCTCTTCTTTCTTCTCGTCACTCGTTTCTTTGTAAGCATCTATATTAACTTCGCCTTCATCAACTTAATAATGAAAGAGCAATCACGATTCTTTCTTTATCAAGCAAATGGTAGAAAAGTTTAAGGACTTCCCTTGCATCCACAAGGGACACAAACCCGTGACTGCGTGCCAATTATTTCACTGGTACTTGCTGTCATCGTTCCATCCAGAGAACGTTGTCCTCTTCTTCTTGTCCATAGACTCACTCTGAGATCTACCCTGTCCATTAATATTGCAGTACTTCTAAATTTTATATTTGTTTGAATAAACAGAGCAAAAGACGACCAAAGTTCTTCTGGGTGTCAGCCGCCGCCCCCTTGACTTCTGTGATACTTGGAAGCCTTCTGGTGTACCTCACTCATGCAGAGAACCATGGAGTGCAAGTGGTGAGCAAAATCTCCTTGCCATCTTAATTTGATCTGGACGAATTAATTAATCACCAGTTCCTTTCCATTTAGTTATACCGTTTGTCCCTGCACATTTAATTTGCAGATTGGGCACCTAAAAAAGGGTCTTAACCCTCCATCAGCAACCAGCTTGACATTCATGCCGCCGTATATCATGGTTGCGCTTAAGACCGGCATCGTCACCGGCATCATCGCCCTCGCCGTAAGTCCTGCTCTTTGTTAATTTGATACATAACTCAATCTGATAGTGATTGTGCTGATATATATATATAGGAAGGTATCGCAGTCGGAAGGAGCTTTGCCATGTTCAAGAATTACCACATCGATGGCAACAAAGAGATGATTGCTTTTGGGACGATGAACATGGTTGGATCATTAACCTCATGTTACCTAACAACCGGTGCTTCTTCCCACCCCAATCCCATCTAACAATTGAACTTGATTACTTAGAGTGATCGTGTTCTTAATTACTGATCTAAACTACTGGTGTTTAGGACCATTCTCACGGTCGGCGGTCAACTACAACGCCGGTTGCAAGACGGCGATGTCCAACGTGATCATGTCGGTGGCGGTGATGATCACCTTGTTGTTCTTGACGCCGCTGTTTCACTACACTCCCTTGGTGGTCCTCTCTTCCATCATCTCCGCCATGCTAGGACTTATCGATTACGAGGCGGCGATCCACCTGTGGCACGTCGACAAGGTTGACTTCTGCGTTTGCGCGGGCGCATATTTGGGAGTGGTCTTCGGCAGCGTTGAAATTGGATTAGTCATCGCGGTATGTCTGTAGTCAAAACACGTGCTCAAACAGTCTGTTGCATGGTCAACTGCTCAAATCTTGATTCATCGATCCATTTACTCTGTTTGGCTCAGGTTTCGATCTCCGTGATGAGGGTTTTGCTCTTCGTTGCCAGGCCAAGGACTACTGTGCTCGGCAGCATCCCTAACTCAATGGCATATCGAAGAGTCGATCAGTATCCTGCGGCACAGAGTGTTCCTGGAGTCCTCATCCTTGGCATCGATGCTCCAATATACTTTGCCAATGCAGGCTACTTGAGAGAGAGGTTGGTTTTGCATCGATCAATTAGTACTACTATGAGATTACAAATACAAAGCATCATCAACAAACTGGTGTTCTATGATTGATAGGATATCGAGGTGGATTGATGAGGAGACAGAGAGAACCAAGTTGGAGACTAGTTTACAGTACCTGATCTTGGACTTGGGTGGTAATTAGCTCAACTTGTTTTGAACTCTAACTTCTTTTTTTTTTTCTTTTTCTTAAACTTCAAAAACATTTTTTTTTCCAATTGTTGCAGCTGTTGGCAGCATCGACACCAGTGGAATCAGCATGCTGGAAGAGGTGAAGAAGATTGTTGATAGAAGTGGCATTAAGGTACTGCAAAGCTTGTGCTATTACTAAGTAATTTTCAGTACTGTCCATAGCATATATGCTAATTTGATTGTTTCTTTTCAGCTTGTGTTAGCAAACCCAGGAAGTGAGGTAATGAAGAAGCTGCACTCGTCGAAGGTCCTTGAAGCCATTGGCCAAGAATGGATCTTCCTCACTGTTGCTGACGCCGTCGCGGCCTGCGACTTCATGCTGCACACTTGCAAGTCTAGTGGCGCTTCATGCGAGAATGTTGTTTAGATTAGATTGTGCAGTAAGAAATATTGGAGATTTGTGATGAAAGAATTTTGTGGTAATACTTTGGCTAGAGATGGAATATTGTAAGCTGAATTATTTAGGGAGGAAGTATATATAATGGCTGCGTTATGTTGTGGAGGGAAATAATCATGGCAAAAACTCTTCCTCATTGTCCATTTTATTCAACTACAGAGCTACTGATTTTAACACTAATTGATTGCATGCAATTGCAGAAAAGGAATTAAAAGAAGAAATTGACATGATAATCATTCTCAATACTTGATTTCAAGATGCAATGGATAGTGTACATCAAATCATCAACAATGTTCACAAACGAATCAAATTGGATTGATGAGGTTTCTAAGGTCAGAGAAGGTGAAAAAGTCACTTAAAAAGTCTAGCTACACTAAAAAAGTCTACAAAATAGAGAAACAACAATGAATAAAAGCCACCAAACAATACAAAGGCACTGAGAGGATATAGAACGCAGAAACAACCAAAGGAAGGAGGAAGCCAATGGCAGTCAGCATGCGCTGTGGTGTTTCCAAGATGTCCTTTTGTGGGCGTCTTAATACGAGAAACAAGAGGCCGGATCCTCTGTCGATCTCTGTCCTACTAGTCGACAATGACCAACGAGTCATTTAATCGTCGATCTCCGGAGGCTATCGTCCCGAACAAAATTAAGGAGAGGTGTAGTAGTTGTTGTATCCACTTTACATGTGTGAAATTATATTAAGTAATGATTATTATAAATTAGTTAGTAATATGGTTAATTTTCATATTGCTTTTGTTTTGTTGTTGTGTTGTTGTATTCATCCATTCAAATTTCATCATCACATCTACGTTAGATTTATTAATATGTTATATATCTAATAAATTTGATCATGTAAAATTTAATTAAAATGCTTGTTTATTTGTTAGCTTATTTAACCTCAAGTTCAATTTTTAAATTGAAGAATATGCTAATATGCCATGAGAGGTTTAAACATTGTTTACGTGTGTTCATGTTCCTATAAATTTTATAAAATTATCCTCATCATTACCGTACTTACACCATATGATTTTAATAGAGGCATGACATCATTCTTATCATACAACAATCCCAAATGTTTTCTTATGCGTCAGAAATTAAGTATTTGTCATAGTTTTCTACGTTTACTACCATCTAACACAACTTTTCTTTTTTATTCAGGCTTGAGATCGGTCATGACTAAGTTGTCACGGGCGAAAATGCCAACCAAAAATAAATATCTTAAAGTTAAAGTGCAAAAACAAGCAACAAAGTGCATTGAATTCTTTTTCATTGGATGGACATCTATTGAACAAAAATAACGGTGAAACACTGCTAGCAAAAGCAATTATGCCCTACATAATTATATACGTATACACAGAAGGATTCAAGTGGATAATATTTTTTTTTAAACAATAATTAAGACTTTATACCATTAAATAGAGTCAATTATATGGATCTTTCCACTAAGTGGATAATATTTTATGTATGAATCCATCAAAATGTATTCTTTTCACTAAAAAAACAGTAAATTAGTGACTAAATCAAATATTCTGTCGCTAAGAATAATGGCGAACCTAAAAACCTTGTTAAGATAATGTTAAATTGTCGCTAAGATGAGCATGGGTTAGCGACGAAATAGACTAATGTCGTCGCTAATCATAGACGGATTTAGCGACGAATGTACATTAATCGTATCTAAGTATGGATAGGTTTAGTGACGAATATTTTTTAAGTCATCACTAATCCTTTACCTGCCTATCTGCGATATGTTTCGATATATTTTCTGAGAGATTAGCTACGAATTTTCTCAAATTCGACATTAAATCAAACAGTTAGCGATGAAATTTTCCAAATTTGTTGCTAACCCCTTGTTATGTTAAAAAAAAATTATTTTATTTTATTGTATATCCTGTATAAAAGCAAATAAACAATATACTCACAAATATAAAATCAGTACATACTCACAAACAACAATCACAACCTTTACGTACAATCACAAAACATTCACACCTTTAACATTCAATTACAACTCTAAAGACAAGTAACTTAACAAATAAAACTTATGGTTCTAACTTTAAGTATCAAGTTCACATCGAATAGCACAATAATAAATAACTTAGTTCTAACAATAAATAGCATAGTAAATAAATTCAAAACATCAAGTTAACACAATTTAATGAGACATTTGGACATATGGAAGAGTAGCCCAATAAAAAAATAAGATGATAATTATCGAGCTCAATAATTTAAGATGGCCACCACTTGGTGCAACACATCATGTTTTGTTCCACCACGCGTGGAAAAAAGTGAATTTACTAAGTTGGTTAAAATTCCTAGTCTCTACACAGAAACCACATTTGAACTTATACATGAACGATGAACCACATGTTAAATAAGTATTTTATCTAGGCAAACATCATAGCAAAACATCCTAGTTCCTTCAGAGAAAACATTCTTATCTAAGTTTAAGGGTGTTAATAAGCTGAAAGTTGAAAACTCAGTTCTTTGAGTTGATAGAATGGGAGAAAATCAGAATAAATTTCTTTGTCGTCATGAAATGATCCTTTGACCTTAGAGAACAGATCGATAAAAGAAAAACTATAAAAAATCTAAAAGTGAGGGAAATCCAACACTAGAGCCAAATCACAATAGAAAGAGGGGAAACGAGAATCACTATCATATCATGAAAAGAACTCAACTTTACTCCAAGAATCAAAATAGTAATTTCAAGGAAAAAAAGAAGCAGTTATCAGTACGTATCGGAACTTCACTTGACTGGGTGTGCCTCCGGTTGGATGGCATCGTCGGCGGGAGTAGAGGAGACAGGGAACCACTTATAGAGGAGAAGGCGAGATCAGGCAGCGTTGTCGTTGGCTGTGGAGAGGATGACATCGCGGCGAGGAGCAGTCGCGGCGAGGATGACGGTGAGGAGAGGGAAGAGTTGTGTCGCGAAGAAAACTAGAGGATGGCGTTGCGAAGAGGGAAGGAGAAACCTAAGTTTGAGGAAGGACGAAGGAAATAAAGCAGCTTTATTAAACAAATTATAAAAAAATGTTGACATGGATTGCCAAGTAGATTATCGCAGAGTCGCTTATCAAATGATGCTTAGGATAACTGGACTATATATATATATTTTGAATTATTACGATGCACACCCATGAACATTTAGTATATTTTGTTTTTTTTATTTTTTTTAATATATATATATATATATATATAGCATAAAAAAATTTCAAAACGAAATTTTTTTTAAAGTGCTCACGGGATGTGTGGCATAAGTGATATATCAAAACACTCTCTATAAATAGATATATGTTACGAACCAACCCGTGCACGACCTCAAATCCAGTTACCTAGAAATCTAAAATGAATCAAGTGCCTAACAATAACTTTTTTTATTTATTTATTTTTAGCTCTGGAATTAAAAAAAAATAGATTTTGGCTTTAAAATCTAGGGATTAGATTATAATATTAAAGCTAAATAAATTTTTAGGTGCTCATAGAGTATATATTTAAAGGTGTCTAATACTATTTTTTTATTATTTTTTTAAACTCCGGATTAAGTCAATTAGGATTTAGTGAATGGATTATAATGGTTATACTAAAAAAATAAAGATTTAAAATTTTAAAAAAAATATTTTTTTAAAAAAAATCTTAATTTATTAGGAAATATAATTTTAGAAATATTTCCTAAGAAATATATTATAAGTGTTTACGCTTAATATTTTGGAAATCTTAGCTAATTATTATCTTTCCCATATACAATTATCTTTCTAAAATCTTTATAAAACGATTGCAGGATTGAGATGCAGCCCGAATTAAAAACCTTCCTATGACCTAATCTACATGAAAGGAACTTCCAATTTGTGCCATCAATAGTCCCCCAATCTGAGCTTTACCACTTGAATTTCCCCTTCAAATCTGTCACGTATAAATCATTAGTTATTTGCACTCAAGTTATTCACGTATTTATGACCATACCCTCATCTAATCATAATCGATCGACTTTGTTGATCATTTCTTTTATCAGTTGAGTATTTTTTTTTTTAGATATTAACTGTTTAATTTTGAAATTATGTCAAGGTTTGTTCAAGGACCTCAAGATTTCCATGCATGTATCTCGTTGCATATAACCCCTTCCAAAGGACTGTTCTTCTCAAACATATATCACCTAAGAGGTCTAATTTGGCAACTCAAATCATGGACACACTTCAACTCTTGGCAGAGAATTCTTGGCCAGGTCACAACCAGTTCGGAGCCAAGTCAACAGAACTCGTGACACTCGGTGTATCATCTTGCTCTTGGGACTTCCATCTCGCTTCGCGACAGAATCAGTCTCCAATTCAATCACTTCCAGGTTATTGGACACCACCAAGCATAGGACATGATTTCATAAAGTAAGGATATAAGGAGTTTACGTCGACATAATGTATATATCCTCCCCATATGGCTTATAAACATCAGCATGACCACCATTGTACCCATGCCTAATGAACGTATCCCCGTTTCTATTAGGAGATGGATAGGAAAGTTCTTATCATCAGAATAGCTTTAAGGAACATTACGGTAAAAAACGGATTTACCAAAGTATTTTCCATCCAAATTGAATTTGACAGATGTCAAAGGAATCTAATTAAACTTCATAATATCAAGTCTAATGAATTAGAACAAACTAGAACAACATCAATGAATAACAACAAACTAGATCAAGAATTAGCTAGTTAATTCACTGTCAATGTCAATGGATTGAAAGAAAAAGAAAGCTAAAAGCAGCTCCATGCAAATACTGAAGCTTCAAAGTTGAATGAATTAGAACGAAGTAGTACTTGATCAAGGACCTAACTTTAAACACAATAAATCCTCACTTTATTAAAAAGTTAAAAGTGAGATCCATAGCCCTTTCAATTGCTCATTTGGTTAGCACTACGCCTTCTGCGATCATCTGCTCTTCCCGACATTCGATAGAGCAAAACGCACGCAAGTACCTGGGAACGTCAGGATCAACAATCCATTTTAGAGATAAGTTAATTGAAAGATGAATAGATCACGAATGCAATAGATTTGAATAGTTTTTTTGGCATCAAAATTTACGCTCTTGGAAATTTCACAACGTTTGGCAAAATATGTAGCTGAAAACTCATCTCATACTCTAAAATGAACTTTAGGGATTTCATGCAAGAATTTGCATATGCCATGATCAGTATCAGAAGTGCACGCATGAGATAAACATATATTATATTTCAATGAATAGTATGTTAGCATATATTAAGTACATTTCAATTATCAGACACTTCAATTGTGCAATTTGGCACTCTTTTTAATTAAAATTGATCATCATGCATGTATCTTGACTCTGCTAACAGTTATCAGAAAATATATCTACTATTCTTTCAGTTACAAGAAATCCATCTTATATTTACATTAAATGAGCATATATTTGTTATATAGGAATGCTTGAACAATGTAGATTGATTTAAAAGATTCACAAACACATTATCCATGTCTTGATCAAAATAATTTATGCAATAATCAGTACTTGGTTTCTTGGCAATATATTAAAAAACTTCGGCCGAACACAAGAAAAGAAATTGCGAGAATGGAACAGCTATAATTTGTAGTTAAAACGAGAATCATACCCAAACATGAACACCGGCTCCTCATCTCTAATCCTGTTCTTGCAACGGAAGCAAACCCTGTAGAACTCATTCCGCGTCGTCTCCCCGGAGGCAGGGCGCCGAGACCTCGGATCCACCACAACCACGGATTCCGCCGACAAGATTTGATCCTTCCGATCCGGCGTCGGCGATGCCCGCGGCCGGGGCGCTCCTTGATCTCTCTCCTGCCGCATGATTTTGAGCGGCGGCGGCGATGGCGTGATGCTCTGCTTCTCCGTCGGATGCAAGGGCTCGTCCGCCGGGTCCTGCGGTAGGCCGCAGGCGGAGGCGGGTTGCGGTGCGCCAGGGAAGCTCAGCAATCGGTACCGCTTCATGACTCCGTGGGTGGATGAGAGAGAGCGGCGACAGCGTCGGCGGAGTGGAAAGAGGAAGGTACCGATCAATAAAGGACAGAAGATATTTTTAGGGTTTGGTCGACGGGATCCGGGTGGCAAAATGAGAAGCGGGCGGAGAGGGAGAACACGCACCCGAGTGTTCGTCAGTTCGTGTATATACATGAGCTGCGGTCAGTTGCGCCAACGAACCATAAAATATCCTTAAAATTGATTTTTAAAATGCTATAAAAAATATTTATTATTATTATTATTTTTAAAAATGAGTATTCATCTCATTTTGCATCCATTATTATAGCAAAATCATTATTTCATCCTAAATCTCCTTACAATTCGTCTCTATATTATACAGTGATGAATTATAAAGTAAAGAGTAATGATAGGAACAGTAAATTTGGGACAGTGAATGAGACAGTAAATATCATGGTAATTATTGTGTACACGTCCGATCGTCGATCGGACACTACCGGCGGCCTTCGGCTGCCGCCCCGAACCAAACTATACCCTGGGGGGCACGATGAACCCGTTGGGGATCGCCGCAATTGCGATCTCGCATCATTGACCGTCGATTTCGATAGGTTCACCGTTGCCGGCGATCTTGACGAGTTCACCGTCCTCCGAAGGTATAGTTTGATTCAGGACGATAATCAGAGGCCATCGGTGGTGTCCAATCGACGATCGGGCGTGTACACATTAATTGCACGTCATTCACTGTCCCAAATTCACTGTCCCAATCATTACTCTAAAGTAAAATGAAAATGAGAGAATTTTTGCCTCCGGAGTTATGGTGCAATGGTAAGGTGTCTAGTCGCTCTCCTAGTCATCCGCGGTTCGATCTCCAGCTATGGCGTATTTGTAAGAATTTTTCCTCTAAATAGGACACGAACCGTGGGACGCTGGGCTTCTAAACCGCCCACCACGAGTGCTTCCCGATTTATCTTAGCGGCCGGTGAGAAACTTTCGTGAGGCCAGACCGATCGTTTGAGATTGGAAAAATCTCGTTAATCATTTATAAAATGATAAAAAAATTTCTCCAAAAATATATATTCATCCAAAATTAATATTTTATTTTATTATAATAAATTTAGTTAATTTGACGTCCTATCATCGATCTCCATAATCATCTACTTAATGGCATCTTTTAATGTTAATCAGGTAGCAGACAAATTGAATCTGGGATGATCGGTTCGGTCCCATGGAAGTTTTCCACCGGTCACCAGGGTAAATCAGGAAGCGCTCGTGGTGAGCAGTCTAGAAGACCAGCGTCCCATAGTTCACGCCCCATTTGGAGAAAAAATTCCTATAAAATGCGCCGTTGTTAGGGATCGAACCGAGGATGCCTGGTTTAGCGACTAGTCGCCCTACCGCTGCACCATAGCCCTGGGGCTATGATGCTGAAGTAATTATTATTTGAGATATTTATGGTTTGTTTCTCAACTATGACATATTTTATAAAAAATAATTTTTTAAATGAGGCATGAATCTTTAGATGTTGGATTTCTGGATTGTTTATCGTCATGAGTATTTTTTGATTATCCTGACGATCAATAAAAAAATTCGTGAAGCCGAAATGACGGTCTAGATTAGAAAAACATTGTTAATCATACTTAATGCGCATCTTGAAACATTAACATCATCCTAATCTTGTACTCAACATCGCCGTTAATTGGGGGCATCTGGCCGCTCGCACGAATATTGGCACAGATCTAGCCCTCCGTTTGCTCAGGAAGAGTTTTCGAGCACCACATCCCCCTTTCTTTCTCAAATGCGCATATTCGCAATCGGATCGCAATTGACGTTTGACAACACGCCGCTCCTCGTTCGTTCCCCCAGCTCTTCCTCCTTGTCCTCGATCAATCGACCTCCAAAGCGAACGCAATTGCGACGGATCAGGCATTCGATCCATCCAAGGTACAATCTTTCTCCCCGGCTACTAGTTTTTTCCTCCCCTGCTGAGCGAGTTGAATGGGAAGTTGGGAGTTTTCGTTTGTTCTGCACTTCTTTTCGGTTCGATTTTGGCTGCCTCATTTTGGGATTTGAGTATTAGTGGGTGCTGATTGTTGAGCTCGCCATTTTGCAGGGAAGATTTGGCGGCTGTGTCTAATTGGTCGAATCGCGCTTTCTTGAAGGGCGCTGCTTATTTGAGAATTGGGGTTTGATTTTCCGCGATGCAGTTGTGCCTCTGGCCCTTGTGGTTAGATTTGCTTTTTCTAATAATTTGATTGGATATCTTTTCTCTGCTTCTTGGTGCCTTGAAGAGGGGTTCTTGGATTGTCTTCCTCCCATTGGTTAGGTTTCTTCACTTGAAAGGTGTTCTTCTCTTTTCGTCAATTATTTCAGAATATGGCTATTCATAAAATCTTGTTTCTGATCAACTGGGGATAGTTAACAACTATATGCCTTTGTTATGTTTGTCTCTGATCAAGTATTTGCCAAACATGTTTGATTTTTATGCCCTGGGATCTATTAGACCACTAGAAGTAACTGAAGTTTCTCATTTCGGGTTTTTGATTAGTCATCTCGATAGATCCCCTAGTCTTATGGAAGTCTGTGAGTCCCCTAAATGGATGCTACTATATTGGCATTGTTCAACATCATTATGCTATTTCTTTTTCATGTTGAGAAACAATCAGGCGCAAGTTAATAAATGTCAATCTGACTTATGAGTAGAACTTTTAAGTGTCAAACACCCCCTATGAGCTATGAAAAGAATAATACATAAACACAAAGGAGAGAAAGCACAAAACCAAGATCAAAGATGATTCAATAAGAGATGTGGGATTACATGGTTCGACAAGGTTGCATATGCCCAGAGTTGTCAAAGAAATTTTTTTCAAATAATACATCAGATGGTTTGTCTCCTTTTATAATATATGGAGTCTAAGGTATGTGTAGAAGTGTGCCGAGTACAATCATTAACTTTGTGTCACCTAAACCCTGTTATGTGCATTTCCCTACAACCCCACTGGGGAATCACCCTCCATAACCTTAGAAGTGTGCACTACCCTTGCAAAATCTGATGAGCTCACTGAAGAGTTCGACTCCTGTATTTTCCCATGAAATTGCATAATAAATTAATCATAATCCACTTCCACAAGAACAAGGGAACCATCTTTTTCTCTGATCTAAATTCAATATTTAACTATAGCTTGACATTGGAAAAGAAGATGGGATTTTTTTTTCTATTCTCCTGCACCTTGTTGGCCACAGCTTGGAATCTGAATACTCCTTATCTTCTTCTCTCTGACTCCTTGTTTATTTTTATTATTTTTTTGTCGTAGTTTACATGCAATTTAATACTTATCACTAGGAGCAAGACAATATGCAAGAGTTCTTGTTAAGTGAGTTGTTCTTCGTATCAAACCCATTTGATAAAAGTGGAGCCACAGTCTACCTGAGATAAGAGTATAAACCTACAACTTTCATTTAGTAAGTTTTATGTGAAATCATGTACACTATAATCATCATAAATTTTTATTCCACTATAAGAGGAGCAAATCACTTCTAGGCATGGGATTGCTTTAGTGGTGTCCTTTTGAATCAGCCAATGGGATAGGAGAGAGTGAGTCATTAGCTCTCCTTCATTTGTATTTACTAACATTATGTCTATACACAAACTCATAAGAAAATGACTTGAGAGTTGGAAAATAATTAATAAACAAAATGTTTGTACGAGGATCTCTATTTTAACATGTAACTGAAAACTAATATTTGGAGGGTCATTCGGTATCACGTTTAGAAGAATAATCATGGATGCTATTTATTTAACAAGACAATTAATGAAAAGGCATATATACGATAAGGAGGATTTACATATGATTCTTTTTGACTTTGGAAAAAATTTATAATAGTCCCTAAAGAACTTATTGTGGTACATTTTTGAGAAGAAATGGTCAATTAAGGATGTAGTAGCTAAATTACTGTGATGGAAACATTTTTACAATAATGTTATTATTTTTGTTAGAACTAATAGGAGTTAGATGAATGGTTTTTTTAATAGCTGTAGGTTCACATTATGGATCAATTGTAAGTTTTTATCATTTCACATTAGTGGCAGATGAACTAACCATTTTTTTTTCAAGATAAACCTATTTTTTCAAGTTGCTTGTAGTTGCTTTGCGTTGGCATTTTAACTAGATTAAATTTGAAGCTTGAATTGACTCTTTGTATGCCACTTGTAGTTAATTTTGGGTTAATATTGCAACTATATTTTTGAAACTTGAATTGTAGAAAAAAGCTTTAGGTTTTGAGATAAGTACAACAACAACAACAACAACCAAGCCTTATCCCACTAGGTGGGTCAGCTAGGTTTTGAGATAAGTAGAAACAATTAAATATACATAATGTAATTTCAGTAATAAGAAAAAAATTATGAAAGTGATGATTGATAGATATGAAATTCCAAACATTTTGAATTTATTGCAACAATAAAGGTGATTATGCTCACCCTAGGTGCCCCTCACAACCTGCCATCATGTTATGTGAAGGGGGGTAAATTACGGTGTCAGCTTATAGTCGACCGCCACAGTGGCTAGGTGGCGGGAGGAGTTTTTTTCCCGAGGGCATGCGCCTGCTGGGAATTGATCCCTGCTTCATTGTAACAAATCTGCCACCCTCTAGCCAACTGGACACTCCTGTGGGGACAAAGATTTTGAATTTATTATTCAATAAGAAGGGGGATATTGATGAAGTATCTTTAATTGAACAAAGAATGTATGGTGGGAATGGAGAGGACTTTATGGATTCTTTTATGAACATTGTATGCCCTTAGACTATATGGAAAAGTTTATAACACTATAGTATGACCCACCATCCGTTATGAATCAAAGTATTTAACTATTAAGAAACAACACAAACAAAAAGTCAATATAGCAGAGGTGGTAATGCTAAAATGGATATGTGGCTTTAGTAAAAGTGATAAAATAAAAATACTAGTAGCCAAGAGCAATTATATGTAACCGAAAGAAATGATAAAATGGGTGAAATAAGGAGAGAGAATAGGGTCATGCTCATGGAAAACCAATAGATTGTAGTTAGAAGAGTTGAATTGAATCTATTAGAGTGGAAATTATTAGTATGATGGTAGTGGGAGTCAAAAGAAAACATTAAAATGACTTAAATATTATTAGTGTAGTCTAGAGCTCAACGGAGGCATAAGACTTATGCACCTGATCCCAAATAATTTGGACAAACTGGCATGATGAAGATGAATTTCTCTGCTTATTGCTTACAATACAATTAGATTTGTTTGATTAATAAAAAATTGCAGAACTGTTTCCTGTTTTATTACATACAATTAACAGCAGCACTTCGTACTATGTAAAAAAATGAAGAACTAGTGTATGCCTAAACTTCAGGTACTACGCTAATCTTGATCATTGATTTGGAAACATAGTTCAACTAATGATTTTAATTTCTTAAAAAAATCCTTTTGTATAGTAAGCATCAGGCTAAATTAAAATAGTCTGTTATACACAACTACATGGTAACCAGCTTGATGTTGGAGAAATATTTTTCTCCAGTTTGATATTTTAGTTACATTCCACATGCAATGTGAAAAATAAAAAAAATAGAAAACTGGCTCACAGCAAGCAAATCTTTCATCTCACTAAATATAGCAATATTTTGTATTCGTTTGTAATATTCTGTTATAGTTTTCTTGTTTCTTTTGTTTGCAAATTCCAAGTATTGGCATCACTCTCTTGAATTTCTGTGTGCGCATGAAGCTTTTCACTGAATGGAAGTCATTAATTCATGTATCCAATCAATAAGCATAAGGTTGTTCAATATAAACATCATGAGTAGGACATTCATTTCTTTATATGGAATCCATGTCTCCTATAAATAAGCATAATGGATTTGATATAAACACCATTAGTTTCTTTGAAACTATAAACTCAGCATTCCTTGCTTGGGGAAATTGCTGATGAAATATAGTTTCTACTTAGGGTTCAACTCCTGAGGCAACTGATTTCTATGCTTTGTCTGTGATTCTCTTGTATATCATGATGACATTCTTTTTTCATTCAATGAATCAGATGATCTAATCAACAGAAATATTATCTGCTTCTTTTGATTGATATTTGAATATCAATAACACAATCTTTCAGGCTGAATTCCACCAAATGCTTCAATTTGCAGTGTCAAAATACCTGAGCAACTAGACACTATGTCACCTCTGATTGATGGTCTCCCAGATGAAGTTGCTATCCAGTGCTTGGCACGAGTACCCTTCTTCTTTCATCCTCAATTGCAGCTTGTTTGTCGTTCTTGGAGGGCCGCACTTCGAAGTCCTGATATATTCAAGACTCGTCAAGAAGTTGGTGCTTCAGAAGAGTTACTTTGTGCCTTAGCTTTTGAGCCTGAGAACATTTGGCAGCTCTATGACCCTTTACAAGACCATTGGATAACTCTGACAGTCATGCCTACAGAAATCAGACATCTAGCTCGTTTTGGTGCAGCATCTGTTGGTGGGAAACTATTTGTTATTGGAGGAGGCAGTGATAGAGTTGACCCATTGACAGGAGATCATGATCGTATCTTTGCTAGTAATGAGGTTTGGTCATACGATCCACTTCGTTTTGAGTGGACACAACGATCACCTATGCTTGTACGCCGTGCAATGTTTGCATGCTGTGCATTGGATGGAAAGATTGTGGTGGCGGGCGGGTTTACTAATTGTCGGGAAACCATAACAAATGCTGAGATTTATGATCCTCAATTAGACAAATGGGAACCCCTTCCTGATCTTCATCATTCACACAGTTCTGCATGCTCCGGGGTGGTCATTGGGGGGAAGATGCACGTCTTGCACAAGGGATTGTCAACGGTTCAGATATTGGATTTGGCAGCAAAGAGTGGGACGTGGCGGACTATGGTTGGCACCAGGGTCCAATGGCTGTGGTCCGAGGCGAGCTATTGTTCTGAGTAACGGTTGCATCTCTAAACAATGTGCAAAAAAATTACCTGAAAGAGTGGTATCATATGCATCAGAATTTCACAGTCGTATCGGATTTGGTATGATTGGAGTGGGTGATGAGATTTATATCATCGGAGGAGTGATTGTGCCTGGTCCCAGGAACCAGTGTATAAGCAGCTATCTGATGCCGATGCATTGAACATTAGAGCAGAGAGGCTGGCATGGCGCAGAGTATCACTGATGAGCCATTGCTGTGGCAGCATTCTGGGGTGCGCCAGTGCTCAGGATCTAGTTATCCATTGTCTGATGCGTTTTTGGTACCTTCCTGAGTAGCCAAAGATACTCGGTCTCATTGCTTGTAATACGTAATCACTGGGCTCCTCCAATTGTGTTGCCCTATTCCCAGCAGCATGGAGCAATGCTATATAACACTGTATTTCAGGTTGTCATTGTCCACTGAATTCAAATCAGAATCTGTAGATCGACAGTGGCTGGAAGCAACTATGTGCTTGGTCGGAAGCGATATGGCATTGACTGTACAAATTCATAGGAGAAACGATCAGTGAGCAAATCATCGTCTTCCCTTCACTTGGGAAATTTACAATCCCTCATTTTCTTTCATTTTCTTTTTGTTTTTTCTCCAAGCAAGATGTGTGAGCCTTTATCGAATTATGTAAATTAACTGATGCTGGGAGTGCTTGACTTCATTTTATCTTGTTCTGGCGTCACAATTAAGAGAGCAATCTCTACTCACAATTGTTGGTGTTACATTCTTTCTCATTTCCCTACATAAATTAATGAATCCAGAGAAAGAAGATAAGTAGTGCATATAACTTATTAATTTATTATATAATTTTAATTTTAAATTTTACTATTTATTCTTCTAATTTATTAATTTATTATATAATTTTTACTATTTGAAATTTCACTATTTCAAATAATCTACAGTAGCAACCCTTGTCGCACCGTTTTGTAAAAAAGACCTCATTTTTTTTAACAATCTACACTTACAAGTCCTTCACCTGACCAAAAACAAAATAGCTCG
>JAGFNQ010002612.1:53232-237244 GCA_024364735.1 Boesenbergia rotunda | reverse complement strand
CTCATTGCTGCTTTTGCAGCTCAGGTACCATAGAGGCTAGCATGATGCAACTCGCAAGTTCAGAATCGGTCACATGTTTCTGATAGGCCACTAACTGGTCTGGAGTTGCATCTTCTGGAGGACGGTTGGGAAGTTGATCTTCAAGGACATAAGCAAGCTTCTCTGCCTTGAGGACTATCCTCAGGTTTCGAAGCCAGTCCATGAAGTTTGGCCCAGTCAGTTTATTGGTGTCCAAAATAGAACGCAAATTCAGAGAAGACATGATCGAGTGATTATCCTAGAAATACAAATTGAGCTTATGTGAGAAGAATGATAAAGAATGCATCAACATACATTAATTAAATCCTATTTATTTTTTGAATTGAATAACCCTTTTTATCAATTCGGGAGATCGTAGGAACACCTCCAAATAGGTTGATATCCAACTATAGATAAGAACAACCATGGCTGTGGCCATCAAGTTATTCTTAGCTATGAAGGTAGGTAATTATACCGATTACATATCACATATATGTAACTATCACTTTATGCTATCAACTAATTGAATGTTTGCATAAATCATTGGGTTGTTAACTCATTAACAAGTATGCAACAATATACATAGCACCCAACTGCACCTCTCTTTACATCGACCTTGGCTGTGGCACAACAAATCGATGCTCCAAGCTTAAGGCTGACCCATTAATCAAGAAATAGTCTTAATATGGTTGGAGTTCATTCAACCGTTTAGTCAGGCTTGGATGTGTCCAATAACCAAAACTAAGGATTGACCTCTGACTCCAACTATATTAATCATAAAATAATTCCATGGTTTGAACATGTTGAGGTTCAAGCCGGGCATGGATGTGTCCATCAACCCAAACGAGAAACAAAACTCCGGTTCTAACCATATTAATGGAAGGTGTTGGCCTTAATATTTTGTAAGGGGTTTTGGGTCTCATCCTTTCTTTTCTAAGCACATTCATGACATATAATTCTGTCATGTACTAACAATTTCCTTAATAAAGTATGTATGTGACTTAATTTATCAAGTCTCATTAATTGAATTAGGAACCGGATTTCCTAATTCTAATTTCATACTTTATTCAAGGAATTGTTTTGGGAAATAATTTCCTAAATTGTCATAATCAATTTCGGAAATAATATGTTTAAGACTTTGATTTCTCTAAATCAAATCTTATTAAATTAAGAGACAGATTCCCTTAATTCAACCACATATTATTTTCATGAAAATCTTATTTAAGAAAACTCTATAGGAAAACTATTTTCCTAATTAAATTTGGAGATAACAATATGTAAGAGCATCACCTCTTAAATCAAATAAGGAAATTATCCTAAATTTCCAAGATTTGATCACATATTTTATTTAATGATTAATTAATTACAACAAATTGTTTTCTAAGGGTGGCTCCCCGAGGCTCAGATACCCAAAGAAAAGAAATTTGTCGTAAATCCAATTTGGTCCGCTCCTCGAGGCGTAACCAAATTAAACATGACAATTTTATTCAAAATGAGAAATTAAATTACAACAACTAATTTTAAATTGGACGGCTCCCCGAGGCTCAATCCAAAATAAAGAATTTTGTTAATAATTTAAAACCAATTTGAATTTTAATTGTCAATTAATGATCCATAAATTTGTCTAGACTTTCTTGAAAGAAAGTGTCCAAAATTGTGAGATTTCATAATAGGTTTTCAGAATATTTGTAAGTTTCTGGTACAAAGAAAACTTACATATTTCCAAAATTGGAAAATTTCCAAAATAGAAAATTTCCAAAATTGAAAAGTTTCCAAAGATGGGAAGTTTTCACAATTATCATAAAATTTCAGAAACTAGGATATTTCAAAAGTTTATGAAATTTCATGAGGATTTCTAAACTTTGAAATTCCTAAATCTAAAATTTATCATAATTGGAAAGTTTCCATAATTGGAAAATTTTCCAAAATTGAGATCATGATAAAGTTTTCCGCAAAACAATTATATGATTATGTCGAACACTAACCGGCTCTGATACCACTGTTGGGACCGGGTGCATGTTGACATGGATACGGGTTCGTAATTTTAAAATTTAATTACGTGCAGCGGAAGGTTTAGCATAAATAATTTCTTAAATTATTTTAACCACGTATCTAGCATGCAACCATAAGTTGTGGAGACATGATCATATATTTAAAATTTTACAGAAACTAAACTAATTTACTTAATACCTCGCGTAACTCGTAGAAAGGGACGAGATCCAACCGTAGCGTCCCTTGGAAGCTCCGCCTCTATTTACGTCCACGTCGAGTTCTCTTCGGGATGACTTCGCAAAGCCACGAGTTTCGTGCTGACAAGAACTACTAGATTCTCCAAAGGCACGACAAGAGTATCAAGAGAGAGAGATGGAAAACTAACCACCAAACGAAAAACGGAATCAAGATTCCGGGAGAAAGGAAGGAGTCGCGCCCCGCTTCTTCTTCTTCTTTGGCACCTTCTTGGTGGAGGTGGCTCACGGCAAAGGAGGTGAGGGCAGCCGGCCCTAGAAGAGGGAGAAGGTAGCCGACCCTAGAAGAGAGAGAAGGTAGCCGGCCCTAGAGGAGGTAGAGGGAGAGAAGGAGAGAGAGAGGGCTTGCTTCTTAATCTCTTGATTGGAATTCAAGCCTTGCCTTGGTTCCTTTACATAGTAGCCTCTCCATTGCCAAGTCTCCCCTTTAACGGAATAAATCTTCATAAGAAATTTATCTTATAAATTTTCCTATGAATTATTCCGTTATGTCAAGTTTTATTATAACTAAGTTTATAATAAAAACAAACACATCTCCCCTTTTATTATGGAATAAATTTTCACAAGAAATTTATTATATAAATTTTTCTTATCATGGAAAAATCAATTCATAATTGATTTTATAAAATAAAAAAAACCAATCCAAGGTTTATTTTAATTTCCATGAAAATAAATCTCTTTATATGAATTTCTTTATATAAATTTCTTTATATAAATTTATTTATCCATAATTTTATAAAACAAATCGCGTTTGATTTATTTTATAATTTAAACCAAAGAATTTGGTTTCCCTCCTCATTGTGGCCGGCCAAACTAAAGAGGGTGGGGACCCTCTTTGGCCGGCCAAACCAAGCCGCCTCCTCGCGAATTAAACTCATTTAATTCGTCCAATAAGCCTTCAAAAGACTTAGCCATTTTAAGCTTCCGGTGCGCCTCTGATAAATTCAGATTCGACTTATTTCTCTTGATCAGAAAATCTAATTTTCAACTCGTTCTAAATCCCTCGGATTACTCGTAGTGCGTGTGACTAAATAGGCTTTCGATTTATGTTGGCCGTCTATAATTAACCAATTATAGAACGATCATGAGTGGCACCTAGTAGTACATCATGATCCTCAATTAATCGAAAGATCAACGGTTGACCTCAGAAATAATTCTGAAACCCTTCAGCAGCTATAATGAATTGTGCCCCATTCCCTTCACCATCTTATACCCACTTGGTTCAGGACACGGTCTATGTGTGTCAGTCCCCACTAGGCTGACTACGTCACACCTAGCCCAAGTAATATCTTTCTCGTCCAACGGATTCTAATTACTCTCATGTTTCCTAGAGGATTCATACTCGGAACATGTTGTGCTCTGGCCAGAGGCTTCGAGTAACAATCCGACGATAGGCCTTGGGTATACGTCTTCTCGCAAGGAGTGGTGAATCCTTTGTAGGCTGTTCAAACATCTTCGGGCACTTCGGCTTATACCCAATCATCCTGGGTCCACACCTCCTTGGAGATGCTTGCTTAAGATGTCAAAGTATAAGTCTTCATGACCAAGATGACTTGAACACCGCAAGTCAAAGGAACATCGCACTTAAGCTGCAGTAAGAACTTCATTGACATGTCTATATGTAGACTACCATATGAAGTTTTACAGCTAGTCACTCCAATGAACTAGTTCCCTTAACTAGCATCCATGTTTATCTCCGGACATCCCAATATCACCAGCCAGTGAGAATCAGCTGATTAGAGAATAACCCATGCTAGTCTCAACAGAATTGATAGTGTCCTATTTATCAATTCATCGGCTAGGGACAATTTCAATACTTCACAATTGCACATGTAGAGATAATCACTAGTTGTGAATTCATCACAAATTCTCTCATGCTGTGAATTGTATTGCGGACATTCAGTAAATGAGTTTAAGATCTCAATCAAATACACAAGCATGTATACTCAAATAGTGAATATTCATTTATTTAAATAAATGATTACAATCATAAGGCGATTGCCTTAGGACACTTCTCTCACAATACTAACAGGTGTAAGGTGTTCATTCTAAACACCAAGGATCACCTTGGAAAGTTCACAGCGAAAGCTGATGAAGGGATACTGGTCGGGTATTCTCTTGTCAGCAAAGCTTACCGAGTCTACAACAAGAAATCTAGATTAGTTGAAGAATCTTCTGATGTCATTTTTGAGGAGATCCCAAAAGTAACTGATCAATCAGAAGATGTAGAGGGAATGCAATTCGAACTTAGGAGACTAGGTTTAGATGTGAGTCCGAGTGTTGTAGATGTTGCAGATGAATCTGATGATGGTGAGCCTAGACAACATAGAGATCAGACGGACCCTGAGTTGAGCCTGTGTCTAGCGACACCATCCAGGAAGCGCCTCCAACACCAAGGCAAACTTGGTTAGCCTCTAGTCATCCCCAAGACCAAATATTGGAGATATCCATCATGGGGTTAGAACTATATCATTCTTTAGGAATGAGGCTAATGAGGTTGCCTTAATTTTAGAAATTGAACCTAGGATAGTTGATGAGCATTGCATGATCCCAATTGGATTATAGCTATGCAAGACGAGTTAGGTCAATTTGAGAAAGCCAAGTTTGGACTTAGTTCCTAGACCTAAGAAGACCACAATAATTAGAACAAAATGGGTCTTCAAAAACAAGTTGAACCATAAGGGAGAGATCGTAAGAAACAAGGCACACTTGATATCCAAGGGCTATAGTCAAGTTGAAGGCCTTCATTACGATGAGAACTATGCTCCCGTGGCACGATTAGAATCCATTCGGTTGATGCTTACATTTGCAGCACATAGAGGTTTCAAACTCTATCAAATGGATGTTAAATCGGCCTTCTTAAATGGTTTCATAAGAGAATAGGTCTATGTTGAATAACCTCCGGGGTTTAAAAGTTTCGAATTTCCAAACCACATGTTTAAGCTCAAGAAGGCTCTTTACGGCCTAAAACAAGCACCTCGGGCTTGGTATGAGCGGTTGTCAACATTTCTTATTGAAAAAGGCTTCGTGAGACGACAAATAGACCCTACACTATTTCTACGAAGAGATGGTGACAATATATTTGTAGCCCAAGTATATGTCGATGACATAATTTGTGGCTCCAACAATAAGGGCTATTTAAATGAGTTTATCGGACACATGGAGAGTGAATTTGAGATGAGTCTAGTAGGAGAATTGACTTTCTTCCTTGGACTTGAAATCAAACAAACTCGAAACGGGATCCATGTGCATCAATCTAAATACACTCAAGAGATGCTCAGAAAATTTAACATGAGTGACTCTAAGGAGGTGACCACTCCCATGGCGACTAACACGAGGTTAGACAATGATGAGAGTAGGAAGTCCGTTGACCTAACCCAATATCGAAGTATGATAGGTAGTTTGTTATACCTCACAGCTAGTCACCCTGATATTCTTTTTGCTGTGGGTATGTGCGCTGGATACCAAGTCTGTGCCAAGGAATCTCATTTAATCGCTGTAAAGAGAATTTTAAGATACCTTAAGGGCACAATTGGAGTCGGGCTTTGGTACCCCCGTACAGAGTCATTTGACTTGATTGACTATATCAATTCTGACTATGCTGGGTGCAAGTTGGATCGGAAGAGCACAAGTGGGGGTTGCCAATTTTTAAGATCATCTTTAGTAAATTGGTCAAGTTGGAAGCAACATTGTGTTGCTCTCTCCACGACTGAGGCAGAGTATATCGCCATGGGAGAGAGTGTATCACAATTATTGTGGATGATACACACACTAGAGGACTATGGATTATCCTACAAGGGTGTGCAAGTGTTGTGTGACAACATAAGCACAATAAATCTTACAAAGAATCCATTCCATCATTCAAGGACCAAACACATTGAAGTGTGTCACCACTTCATTTGTGATCATGTTGCTAAAGGATATATTGTACTCTCACATATGGAGTCAAAATCAAATCTAGCTGACATTTTCACTAAACCAGTCTCTGAAAATGAATTTAGTTTCTTAAGGAGGGAGTTGGGAATGTGTCGTGCTTCATAGGATTGTCAAAACCCTTCATGATTAATTCTAATTGTTGGGCAACTATTATTAGGCAACTTGGGAACATCACACACAAACTATAAGGGTTAACAAAATGCTTTTGATTGCTAGAAATGGGGTGAGATGTTAGGATTGATGGATCGATCTGGCATGCTAGAGGGGTGTGAATAGCACTTTTTCCGTTTTGATCTCTACAAAGTCGTTAGCGTAGCGGAAACAATAATATGCAAAGAGAATGAAACAATGCTAACAACCAACCGTTTACTTGGTATCCACCTAGATGGGTGACTAATCCAAGGATCCACGCTGTGCACCACTTCCACTATAAAAAATTCTCCTTCAGGTGGAGAAACCTGTACAGTAGTGATCTTCATCTTTACATGATGAAGCAGAATAAGAGAGAGGAAGTTAAGAACGTTTTTCACACGAGCAGCACTTCGTCGTAGTATGGAACCGTACTGCCCACGTGCAAAAAGGTCCTCCTTTTATAAGAGAACAGGACAAACTCACAGTCTGTCCAACCCCGCACCAGTCGATTAATTGCTAGCCAACGGCTAGTTTTCGGGGTATATCATTCGACTGCCTCTGGGCCAGTCGACTGGTAGAAGGCAGTCGACTGGTCAAAGGGCAGTCGACTGGTGAAGGAGAATATTAAGAGTGGTTGTAAGTGAGTGGGCAGTCGACTGGTCAGAGGGCAGTCGACTGGTGAAGGAGAATATTAAGAGTGGTTGTAATGAGTGGGCAGTCGACAGGTTAGAGGGCAGTCGACTGCCAAAACTCACAGAAGGTTTTCAGCCTTCTACCAGTCGACTGGCCCAGAGGCAGTCGACTGGCCCAAGAGGCAGCCGACTGGTAGAAGGCTGAAAACCTTTTGTGAGTTTTCGCAGTCGACTGCCCTCTGGCCAGTCGACTGCCCACTCACTCCCAGCCAGTCTTCACATAGTCCTTCACGTATGCCTTCAGGTTAACTCCTTGGCTCGCCCCTTGAAGTCATCTTCCTCTGGCTCTCGTCCCTCGGATGCGCACACAAGCCTCCCTTGGCTTGCCTCCATGCCACCCTTCACGTGTGCCCTTGAAGTCCACTTCCCGACTTGCCCTTGGAGTCCTCCTCCCTCGGCTCTCGTCCCTTGGATATGTCCACCATGTGTGATTCTCCAAGTCCTGCAAACTCAATCACACACATCAAATACAACATAACACTCTAACCTTAAACATATCCACCCACACGCATCAAAACCATGATCTTCCAATCATTTAAGGGTTGATTGCCTCATTTGAGGAGTCCTTGGGCATGAAAATTCATGCTTGTATCCATTTTCAACACAAAATTGTGTGAAACTTGTATTTTGAAACTCCCCACCGTGGTCCTCCTAATTCGATTTATTTTGAGATGTTTTTCATTCTCTACCCTTTTGCTAAATCCTACAAACATTTCTAGGGTATCGTCCTTATGTTTCATAAAGTAAACCCATGTAAACCTAGAAAAGTCATCAACTATCACTAAACAATATTTACTCCCTACAAATGGGGGAGTACTATGGCAATCAAATAGATGTATATGTAAGAGCTCTAATGGTAAAGTAGTAGTAGTTAGAGTTTTACCTTTGTGTGATGATTTTGATTGCTTACCCTCTTGGCATGTATCACACAATTTGGTCTTCTCATACTTAATCATTGGTAGCCCCTTCACCAACTCATCCTTAGCCACTCTTGCAATGCTTCTCATGTTGACATGTCCAAGCCTCCGGTGCCACAGCCACCCTTCTTCTTCTTTAGACATGAGACACTTAGCAACATTGTTAGTAGCATAAGCAAGATCAAGATAATATAAATTTGCCTCTCTAAACCCTTCTAATATGATATTATTTGATTCATTATGTTTAATTATGCACTTCCTAGCATGAAATTCAACTTTAAAACCCACATCACATAACTGATTCACACTAAGTAAGTTAAACTTCATATCTTAGATTAGGAGTACCGTATGTATAGAAATCGTAGGAGATACCTCAATGGTGCCCCTACCAATAATCCCCAATTTTCCACTATTTCCAAAGGAGATCGTCCCTTCTCTTAAGTAGCTAATAGTAGTGAACTTGCTCACATCCCCAGTCATGTGTCTTGAGCATCCACTATCAACTATCCACATAGTGTTGGGACCGGGTGCATGTTGACATGGATACGGGTTCGTAATTAAAAAAAATAATTACGTACAGCGGAAGAATTAGCATAAATAATTTCTCAAATTATTTTAACCACGTATCTAGCATGCAACCTTATGATGTGTGGACATGATCATAAATTAAAATTTTGCAGAAAGTAAACTAATTTACTCAATACCTCGCGTAACTCGAAGTAAGGGACGAGATCCAACCGTAGCGTCCCTTGGAAGCTCCGCCTCTATTCGCGTCCACGCCGAGTTCTCTTCGGGATGACTTCGCAAAGCCACGAGTTTCGTGCCGACAAGAACTACTAGATTCTCCAAAAGCACGACAAGAGTAACAAGAGAGAGATAGAAAACTAACCACCAAAAGAAAAACGGAATCAAGATTCCGGGAGGAAGGAAGGAGTCGCGCCCCGCTTCTTCTTCTTCTTCGGCCTCTTCTTGGTGGTGGCTCATGGCAAGGGAAGGGAGGGTAGCCGGCCCTAGGAGAGGGAGAGGGTAGCCGACCCTAGAGAGAGAGGGAGAAAAGGAGAGGAAGAGAGGCTAGGCAAGAATCATTGATCTCTTGAATTGATTTCCAAGCCTTGCCTTTGCACCTTTATATAGTAGCCTCTTTATCGCCAAGTCTCCTTTTTAACGGAATAAATTTTTCATAAGAAATTTATCTTATAAATTTTTCTATGAATTATTCCGTTATGCCAAGTTTTTATTATAACTTAATTTATAATAAAAACAACCATGTCTCCTCTTTTATTATGGAATAAATTTTACAAGAAATTTATCTTATAAATTTCTTAAGAATTATTCCGTTATGCCAAGTTTTTATTATAACTTAATTTATAATAAAAACAACCATGTCTCCCCTTTTATTATAGAATAAATTTTACAAGAAATTTATCTTATAAATTTTTCTTATCATGGAAAAATCAATTCATAATTGATTTTATAAAATAAAATAAACCAATCCATGGTTCATTTTAATTTCCATAAAAAGAATAAATTTCTATAAATTTCTTTATCATGGTAAATCAATCCATTATTGATTTTATAAAATAAAATAAACCAATCCAAGGTTTATTTTAATTTCCATGAAAATAAATCTCTTTATATAAATTTCTTTATATAAATTTCTTTATCCATAATTTTATAAAACAAACCACGCGCGGTTTATTTTATAATTTGAACCAAACAATTTGGTTCTCCCTCTTATTGTGGCCAACCAAACCAATGTCGTAACCGTACGAATTAAACTCATTTAATTCGTCCAATAAGTCTTCAAAAGACTTAGTCATTTTATGCTTCCGATGCGTCTCTGATAAATTCAGATTTGACTTATCTCTCTTGATCGGAAAATCCAATTTTTAACTCGTTTTAAATCCCTCGGATTACTCGTAATGCGTGTGACTAAATAGGCTTTCGATTTATGTTGGCCGTCTATAATTCATCAATTATAGAACGATCATGAGTGGCACCTAGTAGTACATCATGATCCCCAATTAATCGAAAGATCAACGGTTGACCTCAGAAATTATTCTGAAACCCTTCAGCAGCTCTAATGAATCGTGCCTCATTCCCTTCACCATCTTATACCCACTTGGTTCAGGACATGGTCTATATGTGTCAGTCTCCACTAGGCTGACTACGTCACACCTAGCCCAAGTAATGTCTTTCTCGTCCAATGGATTCTAATTACTCTCATGTATTTCAGAGACTCATACTCTGAACATGTCATGCTCTGGCCAGAGGCTTTGAGTAACAATCCGACAATAGGCCTTGGGTATACATCCCCTCGCAAGGAGTGGTGAATCCTTTGTAGGCTGTTCAAACATCTTCGGGCACTTCGGCTTATACCCAACCATCCTGGGTCCACACCTCCTTGGAGATGCTTGCTTAAGATGTTAAAGTATAAGTCTCCATGACCAAGATGACTTGAACACTGCAAGTCAAAGGAACATCGCACTTAAGCTGCAGTAAGAACTTCACTGACATGTCTATATGTAGACTACCATTTGAAGTTTTACAGTCAGTCACTCCAATGAACTAGTTCCCTTAACTAGCATTCATGTTTATCTCCGGACATTCCAATGTCACCAGCCAGTGAGAATCAGCTGATTAGAGAATAACCCATGCTAGTCTCAACAGAATTGATAGTGTCCTTATTTATCAATTCATCGACTAGGGACAATTTCAATACTTCACAATTGCACATGTAGAGATAATCACTAGTTGTGAATTCATCACAAATTCTCTCATGATGTGAATTGTATTGCGGACATTCAGTAAATGAGTTTAAGATCTCAATCAAATACATGAACATGTATACTCAAATAGTGAATATTCATTTATTAAAGTAAATGATTACAATCATAAGGCGATTGCCTTAGGACACTTCTCTCATATTACTAACACATAGTTGAGGCCTCCTTCACCTTTACCTATACAACATGAAAAACATACTCTTTTGGTACCCAAATCTTTGATCCATAAGCATCATTTAAAAATCTTTTAGGTACCCATGCCCTCTTGGTGTTTCCCTTGACCCCTAGTCTCCTAGATGCACCAATCCTAGCCGTGAGTGATACAAAGGCCACTTCCTTTGTCTTTGTCCTATATCCCAAGCCGACCTTGTTATAAACGACCCTTTGACTGTTGATTATCATATCTAGGTTGCTAGAGCCTACTTAGAATTTCCTAAGGGCCTTTGTGAGGTCATCTACCTTTTTCCTTAGTTCCCTATTTTCAGTT
The DNA here is from genome assembly GCA_024364735.1 of Boesenbergia rotunda. NCBI lineage: Eukaryota > Viridiplantae > Streptophyta > Magnoliopsida > Zingiberales > Zingiberaceae > Boesenbergia > Boesenbergia rotunda. Next base: position 226,030 of record JAGFNQ010002612.1, on the reverse strand, counting down.
TCAAGATGTGAAGCATGGGATGTAATAGAACTAGCATGCAATTCTTCAAGTTTGGTAGATTCTACTCTAAGCATGGTAATTTCTTCTTTTAGATCCTTAATCTTACTTCTAGCTTTGGCTAAGTCCATGTTAGTGCTAGAAATGATCTTGACTAAAGTAGAGGAGGGTAAGTGGTATACCTCACTTACCGAAGCTTCTGACTCGATGATGAAGAGGAGGAGCTCTTATCTTCACTGCTTGATCTTCTTTCATCATCTGATGAGTCTGAGTGATCCTGTGCCATAAGAGCAAAATGGGAAACTTGCTCTTCTTCTTCCTCTGAGGATGATGGATCATCCCAGGTTGCCTTGAGGTTGGTGGCATCCTTCTCCTTTCCCTTTGACTTCTTCTTGTCACCTTTCTTCTTCTCCTCCTTCTTGTCATCTCTTCTCTTGAGTTAAGGGCACTCGTTCTTCATGTGTCCCTCTTGGTGGTAGTTGTAGCAGATAATGTCCTTGGCCTTACCCTTGCCTCTGGACCCTTTCCTAGCATATGATTTGTTAGAAAATTTCTGAAAGCCTTACGCATCTTTCTTACCATGAATGTCTCTTGGTCGCTGTCCATGGAGGCGCTGGATTCCTCTGAATCTGATGAGGAAGAGTAGACCACCTTCTTCTTCTCCTTCCTCTTCTTCTTCTCCTTTTCTGCAATAAAGGTAATACCTTTCTCTTTGGCCAAGACGTTAGCCTGCTCGTGCAGTTCAAATTCACAGAATAAGTCATCTAATTTAACTATGGACAAATCCCTTGATACCTATAAGCATCAACCATGGATGCCCACAAGGTGGTTCTCGGGAAGGCTTGTAGAACATACCTGACGATATCTCGGTTCTCAATCTTTTCTCCAATCACGTGGAACTCATTGATTACTTCCTTCACCCTTCCATGTAGCTGGCTGACAGTCTCGTTGCTCTTCATGGATAAGGATTGGAGTTGGGCCACGAGCAAGTCCTTCTTTGCTCTTCTGGACTCGTTTGACCCTTCGTTCAATTCCACCAATTTGTCCCACAGTTCCTTGGCGCTCTTGAACGGCCCCACCTTGTTCAGTTGCTCCTTTGAGAGCCCGCACTGCAGTGTGGTGGTGGCCTTGGCATTGGACTGCGCCCTCTTCATTACCTCCTTCGACCAGGATCTCATCGGTGTAGGTTCTCCTCTTTCATCGATGGGTGCCTCGAAACCATCTGCAATACTAATCCAGTTCTCAATATCGTTCATAAGGTAGTATTGCATCCTACCTTTCCAATACGCGAAGTCGTTCCCGTCGAAGAAGGGTGGTCATGCGGTGGAGTATCCCTCTTGAAACGTCATTATACTTGCTTCGGTTGACGGTGAGTTCTTTCGAAGCGAACCGGCCCTGATACCAACTGATGGATCGATCTGGCGTGCTAGAGGGGGTGAATAACACTTTTTCCGTTTTGATCTCTACAAAGTCGTTAGCGCAGCGGAAACAATAATATGCAAAGAGAATGAAACAATGCTAACGACCAACCGTTTACTTGGTATCCACCCAGATGGGTGACTAATCCAAGGTTCCACGCTGTACACCACTTCCACTATGAAAAATTCTCCTTCAGGTGGAGAAACCTGTACAGTAGTGATCTTCATCTTTACAGGATGTAGCAGAATAAGAGAGAGGAAGTTAAGAACCCTTTTCACACGAGCGACACTTCGTCGTAGTACGGAACCGTACCACCCACGTGCAAAAAGGTCCTCCTTTTATAGGAGAACAGGACAAACTCACAATCTGTCCAGCCCCGCACCAGTCGACCTAGTCATTAATTGCTAGCCAACGGCTAGTTTTCGGGGGATACCAGTCGACTGCCTCTAGGCCAGTGACTGGTAGAAGGCTGAAAACCTTATGTGAGTTTTCGCAGTCGACTGCCCTCTGGCCAGTCGACTGCCCACTCACTCCCAGCCAGTCTTCACATAGTCCTTCATGTATGCCTTCAGGTTCACTCCTTGGCTCGCCCCTTGAAGTCATCTTCCTCTGGCTCTCGTCCCTCGGATGCGCACACAAGCCTCCCTTGGCTTGCCTTCATGCCACCCTTCACGTGTGCCCTTGAAGTCCACTTCCCGGCTTGCCCTTGGAGTCCTCCTCCCTCGGCTCTCGTCCCTCGGATATGTCCACCATGTGTGATTCTCCAAGTCCTGCAAACTCAATCACACATCAAATACAACATAACACACTAACCTTAAACATATCCACCCACACGCATCAAAACCATGATCTTCCAATCATTTAAGGGTCGATTGCCTCAACAAGGATCAACCTAATTACTCAAAATGTTCATGCATCCCTTGAGAAATTAGGTTGAAGAGACCAAAATCATTAATTTGACCAAGTATGGGGAAAACCAATGCATAATACAAGTGTATTTGGTTCCAAGATCATACTTGGACATTCCAATCAAGGAAACTTGATTGAAGTTTTGTTGTTGATACAAACTTGATTTCATTTGGTTGACCATTCTAAGTGAAGTTGTTTTCAAATTGGTTGAGCATTTGATTTGTTAAATTCATACAGATTCTTGATTCTTGTTGGGGGATAAATTCTAGTCAAGAGAACATCTCCAGGATCATAGAAATTACATCTGATCTTATCAGATTTTGAAAGAAGGTTTGAAACGAAAGTTTCTGAATAATATCAGATAATTTCTGATATCTGATTAGTCCACCGACCGATCAGGAGTTGGGTTGATCGGTCAACAGACCGATCAGCAAGCTCACAAAACTATTTCTGTCCGATCCTGCTCGATTCCCTAATCGATCCACAGACCGATCAGGGACCTCCCTGATCGGTCATGGTGACCGATCAGGAGTTGGGATGATCGGTCCACAGACCGATCAATAAGCTCAAAGAACCATTTCTGTCTGATTCTGTTCGGTTCCCTGATCGGTCCACAGACTGATCAGGCCATCATCCTGATCGGTCCACAGACCGATCAGAAGGATCACAGAATCATTCTATCCGGTTCTCTGATCGATCCGCAGATCGATCATGGACTTCCCTGATCAGTCACCAGACCGATCAGAACCTAACCTGACAGATCAGGAGGTTCCCTGATCGGTCTGGGTACCTTTGGATCGGACGGTCGATCGGATCACTCACATTAAAATCGGTTGGTGGATCGATCACCAACCTTCTTAACTCTTTAGCCAGCCTTCATTTTCTTCTTCCATCCAAACCCTAGGCGCTGAAACCTTTCTCATCTTCCTCCTCTTCCTCTCTGTGAGTGCACGAGTTCTCTCCCTGTGAGCTCCTGCGATCTGCTTTCCCTGTGAGCTCTCTGCGATCTGCTTTCCCGGCGCAAGCTTTCTCTGTGAGCCGTGATCTGTTAGTCTTCTCTACGCGATCTGCTTCTGCGCGATCTGCTCTCTCAATCAACTCAACCGATTTCATGGCACCTAAGTAAGCCATTCTTGTGGTTTTCCGTTTTCTATCTGTTTCATATCTTGTGATTTTTTGTGCTTCCTTACTTGTGTTATACCTTGTGAGCTAATCATAATGTTTCATCTTGTGTTGTGCCTTGTGTGTCGTGACCTTCCAAAACCTACTTATGTTGTGTGTGCCATGACCTTGCCATGACCATTACCATGACCTTAACTTCACCTGATCAACTCCACCTTGTGCCATGATCATTTCTTTTGTGTTGTGAACTTCATTTGATCAATTCAATGTCGTGACCTATTTCCAAACATTAGGAAGTCTTCCAAGAGTAAGGCTCCGGCTGAGGGAGCCTCGAGGTCCAAAGCCCCGTCTTCATCCTCCAGACCTCAACCAGTTCACGATTCCCTAATGCCGCATTTGATAAATCTTTTCAAAATAGAACCTTTAAGCTCCTCCCTTGTAGATCTGTTGATAGACCTTTTGTATACGAGCATTGTCCCTCTGTGAAAGAGATTATGGAGTTCTACAACCTTGAAGTTTTTATTTCTCTCGAAAGGAACATCAACATTGATCTTGTGTCTGAATTTTATAACAATCTGCAACCGGGACCGGGAGGGGGTTTGGAGTTTATAACTCGGGTAGCCAAAACCAATCTTGATTTTACCTACGACATTTTTTCTGAGTATCTTGGCTATCGACGATCGCCAAATTTATGTTCTATATACCCTGAGATTCCGGATCCTTTACTGCCTCCCTTCGAGGGGGTCACCTCTGACTCTATCTACGAGTATTTCTTTGGACAGGCCAGGCCTGATGGGCTCGATGAGCTAGGCCCTGATTTTCCCACTTTTGCTGCACTCAGACTATCCCCAGTTGATTATATCCTTTTTAAGATCATCATAAACTGCTTCCTGCCAATCACCTCAAAACCCCTAGCGGAGATCCGTCTATATCATTGCTTGATGTTTTACGGGATGCATCACCACCTCGATTTTGATATCACGGTGAGCATTCTCCATTCTATCATGACCTATAGTGAGCCCTGGCGTCGCACGGTTTATATGCCCTTCGGTCACATTATTACTGACTTGCTACAGTCAGTCGGTATCGATGTGACCAAGGGCAGAACTGTGCTGATGGTTCGGCAAGACTGCAGACTTGGGAGGTGCGTGTTTGCCAAGTCTGGCATCATTGCCGAACCTCAGGGCCTTCAGTGGAAGGATGGGAGGGGTTTGGGGCAGCTACCACGGGCAGCACACATTCAGGTACTAGTAGCTCCAGTTGGACATCATGATGCGCCCGCTGCAGCAGAGGACGATTACGAGTCGGACCCAGATCTCCGATGGCAGATCACGGAGCTCGAGCAGACTATGCAGCATGGATTTCATATGTCTGAGCTCTGGCGGCAGGAGATCCGGTTTGAGGTTTCTCTGATCCGTGTTGGTCAGCAGGAGTTTCAGCAGGAGGTCAGGTCCGAGATTTCTTAGATACGTGATGATCAGAGGGTGATGCATGCAGAGCAGCAGGCGATGTATGCTGAGTGGCGCGCTTAGATGGCAGGACATCTGCCACAGCCGACATTTCCTAGATTTCCGCCATCCAGCAGCACTGCTCCGGGGAGTTTTCTACCTATCGATGATACTGCATTCAACCCGATGTAGTTTGATGATCCCCCTGCTCAGGAGTGATTGTTTTTGCTGTACTTTGTTTCTGACTTCTATTCCATGACTATATGTGTATGACATACTGATGGATTCTATTCCATGTTTATTTTCATATGATGCATATGACTATCTTATCCTGCTGTATTTATATCATATGTCTTTCATATGCTTCAATTAATCATCTCTTGTTTGTTTTAGGAGAGACCCTCGTTTAAGGGGGAGTTGTGTTAAACTTAATAACCAGTCTACACCCTTTTCGATGTTTGACAAAGGGGGAGAGTTTGGTTAGTTAAGTTTAGGGTTATTACGAGTATAACTATTGTTGGGGGAGGACTCTGATTCCCTTGCGATGGTGAAATTTTATGTCAATTGATTTCTAATACCTAAACTTAGAATTGGGTTGTCAAACAACAAAAAGAGAGAGGTTGTTGATGCAGTGTGACCTGATTGTTGTTTTGATGTTGACACTGATTTAAGTTTGGGTGAGTGAGATGAGTTCGGCTTAAGTCCTGGTCGGGGACTGAGCACGAATCCCGGCCGGTGAGTGAAGCTGGGTCCCGGTGAGTGAAGTCGAGTGACAGAAACCCCGGTGAGTGGAGTCGGGTCCCGGTGAGTGTAGCCGAGTGACGGAAACCCCGGTGAGTGAAGCTGGGTCCCGATGAGTGAAGCGGGGTCCTGGTAAGTGAAGCCAGGTGATGGAATCCCCGGTGAGTGAAGCCGGGTCCTAGCTAGTGAAGCTAGGTGAAGGAAATCCTGGTGAGTGAAGCCAGGTCCTAGCGAGGGAAGCTAGGTTAAACAAAGTCTCGGTGAGTGAAGCTAGGCACATAGTCTTGGTCCGGGGGACTGAGCATTGAGTGTACTGGTCAGAGAGGGCACGTGAGCTCTTTCTCCAGGACCAGAATGAGTCAGAGAAGGCTAGGGAGCCTATTCTCTGGACTTAGGGTTGAATTGTTCGGAGTTGGATCGGTCTGGAGACCGATCAGGGAGTTGGCAGTAACTCCTGGTTGTGGATCGATCTGGTGACCGATCCAGGGTGACTGATCATTCTGGAGAATGATCAGAAAGAGAACAGAATGTCTCTATTTGACTTCTGATCATTCTGGTGAGCGATCAGGAAGAGAACAGAAACATTCTGTGTGGTTTCTGTTTGGCTTCTGATCGTTCTGGTGAACGATCAGAGAAGAGATCAGTAGCCTTCGGAGAAAACCTTGATCGGTCAGTGTGACCGATCAAGGGCCTCCTGGACCGATCAGGACGGGTCCTGATCGGTCCAGAGGTGACCTGATCGGTCACTGTGACCGATCAGGGCACAACCTGATCGGTCAGGTGACCGATCAGGTCAGGAGCTTGTAGGGAGTTGGAGGAAACTCCAGCAAGCAGGTGGATCGGTCCGGTGACCGGTCCACGATCCCTGATCGGTCAGTGTGACCGATCACAGAGTCACTAGATCGATCAGGAGGTGACCTGATCGATCAGGGCCTTCATTGATCGGTCGGGTGACCGATCAGTGTCTGATAACTTTAATTTGAATTCGTTGTCAGATTTTCGATTTCACTCTGATCACTTCTGATTTGTCTGCTACCGTACTGATTTACTTTTGATTTGTTGTGCTAAGCATCTGTTGAGTGTGCAGGTAATGCAGGGATGACTCAAATGAAGAAGCAGGGTCAACTGGAGACTTTCCCTTCGTCAGGTTTGTCCGTTTTCCCTTCGCAGGATTCAACGGCTTCTGGCGCGGGCTGGCAACCGTCTGGCGAGGCTGACGACTGACCTGAGTCGGCTAAAGAGGGTTCAGTGGAGTCCAGTAGAGGTCAGTGGCTTGGTGGCGGAGGTTGTTGCAGATGCTCCTGTGAGCTGCAGACACGTTGGTGAGCTACAGCTGATGAGCAAAGATTAAAAGAAGGCTGGCGCAGAAGGAGAGGGTAACGATTGCTAATACTGAAAGCTCTTAAGCATCCTTTGAATCTCTACAACTTGAGCACTTGGAAGTAGAGGAGAGCTTTGCGAGACGATCAGCAAGCAGACACGAAGAGCTGAGGGTTCTTGCGTGAGAGTTGTGCTGGGTTGAGCTCGGTGAAGTGTTTCCTTCTGTGCATTCTTTGTGCTCACACTCTGTAAGCCTTTTATTTGTCTGTCTCTGTGCTTATTTTCATATCATTTTGACACTATCTGTGGAGAGGTTTCTCCACCGCGAAGGAGGTTGTGATATCCGGATTTCTGGGGCTTGATCTACCGACGATCAAGGGATCGCCCACCTTACGGGCACGCCAAGGAGTAGGGGCAAGTTATCCCCGAACCTTGTAAATCTTTGTGTCATTTTCTATTTGAGTTTGTCTCTGTTTGTTTCTGTCTTTCTGCTTGTTTTCTTCCGCTGCTAACTCTGATCGCAGAAAGATCAAAAAGAAGCCAAGTTTTTGTGTGTCTGGCTATTCACACCCCTCTCTCTAGCCATCCAAGGTCCAACACTAGTGAGTGAAGCCAGGCAAGGTAAAGTTCTAGTGAAGCTAGGCAGTGGGAAATCCTAAGGAGTTGACCTTAAGTAAAAAAGTCTTGGAGAGTTGACTCCAAGCAAAAGTCTAGTAGGTCAGATAGAATTAGAGAATTTAGGCTTAGGATTGTTTGTTTGTCTTGCAGGAACCTGGAGCTGGAAGCAAGATAGAAGAGCAAACGCAAACTAATAAGGCTCGTAAAAGGAGCTCCCGGGCGCCCCCATGATGAGGGTGCCCTCAAGGGATTTGAGGGCGCCCCTATGGGCATGGGGGCACCCAAGAGACTACACTTATCCCTCACGTCTTGTTCACTGGCTGGATCAGATTTGATGACATGGAGGGCACCCCTATAGGCTATTGGGCACTCGGGTGACTACTATATAAGGGGTTTCACCCCCTCAGTTCAAAATATAAAATTCTTCATCCTACTACTCATTTACTGTGAAGCAAAAGCGCTAAGATGAAGCTTTGTGACCAAGGAGGCTCCAGGAAGAAGTGCTCAATGCTTCGGACTTCCAGAGTTGGCCGAGATTTTCACTTTTGGTTTGATTTATTATAAGTTGAATTGCTCTTATTTTATATTTGTGCTTGTACTCAAAACTATAAGTCGGGTTTCTCCGCCCCCAGAAAACTTTCTGAAAGGAGACCACTAGTGGACGGACGCTTTCCGTAATTAGGCCTTGGATGTACTGACCCTAGGGGGTTGGGAATGATGTAAATCCCACGTGTTCTTATTGTGACTTTTGTTCGTATTTATTATTCCGCTGCGTACTAACTCTCTTTATAGAAAGAACGAACAAATGAACGACAAGATTCCGAAAAAGTTTATGAGCCGATATTCACCCCCCCCCCCCTCTATCGACACCACCGAACCCACAACATCTACTCCCTTACCCTAGAATATAGGAAGATCTACTCACTAGACATGGAAAATGAGAACTAAGACACAGATGAAAGCTTCTTGAACAAAAGGGAGAGAAAAAGGGGAAGAAGCTTATTCGTCGTGATCTTCAATCATGAGATCGAATCTAATCCTTCATGATGATGGAAGAGCGTCGGAGATGATGTAGAGTCGGCAGAGGTCACTAGAATGGAGTGGTAGAGCCTAGGGATGATCCCTCTTGGTGGGGAAACTTCCTCTCATTGCAAAGGGGAGAAAAATTCCCTTTTATAGGGGAGGTCTGCATACCTCACACATCCCACATGACACGAGCCGTGTGGCATGGCAGGCCTGGCCGTGCCACACACAGCTAGGTCAGCATGCCAAATCAAGGCCATGCTAGCTGGCACGACCGAAACAAGGTCGTGCCACATTCGACAGGATTGGCACGGCTGAAGCAAGGTCAAGCTGGCTGGCACGGCCTGGCCGTGCCATATTCGACAGGATTGGCACGGCTAAAGCAAGGCCATGTTGGATGACACAAATCGAATTAGGAAATCAGGCATGGCCTGGGCATAGTCATGCCTGGCAAACACGACTACAGCTAGATTCTGAGGCACGAACTGTTCCATGGGGCACGACCCCGTCTTTGTGGCACACACGGTCGTGCCTGAAGGCACGACTTCAAATGGAAGACTGGATGGGCTGTGTCATGGGGCATGACCCAATCGTGTAGGTTGTTGGGGGGCCATGTCTCTTGGCTCCGATTTGCTCCTTTTTGTCCGTTTGGTTCCAAAACGCTCCCTAAAAGTAAAACAAAGAATGAGCAGATTTCCGAACAAAAAATAAAGAATATGTTGATAAAAGCTAAGAAAAGGGGCATAAAAATATAAATATGAATCAAGCAAATCAAGTGAATGAGAGTAAAAATAAGGATAAAAAGGTATCAAATCTACGCTCATCAGTCATACGACTCCACATTACACAGATCTCTTCCTAATACGGTATTGAGAGAAACCAATTACACATGATTAGGAAATCCCTTGTGTGGGATTAATCTCTATTTCAAGGTAATACCCGAGATACTCGATTCTAAGGTTACCAACTATCACATGAAGGCCCCCAGTGATATGATCTAGGTCATCCCCCCTACGTGGCTACCAATCCACACAATGATTTAATCAAGCATCACAATAAGCAATTAATCTTTACACACACATTCAATCCAACACAAACAAAGCGCACACATATCATGAAATTAAGCAATAAACAAGACAATAGTGTTGGATCGTTACGCCTTGCTAGAGGGGGTGAATAGCAACTATTTGTTTTCCTCTCTACCTACGTTATTAGTGCGCAAGCGAAAATACAATAAAACAAGACTAACAACTAAACAATGCTAACAATACCTATTTACGTGGTTCGGAGATGAAGACTCCTACTCCACGACAGTCCGTGAGGTGGACGATCCCTCGATCCTTCGGCAGATCACTCCCCGGATGCCCTCCGGCTAGCTCGCGTAGCTCCTTGTGGGTGGAGAAACCTCGCCACAAATCCAAGTACACCTCTGAGCCCTAAAGACTACTAACAAGCCTTAACCAAGCTTGTTTCGTCAGAGGTTTCCAACCAAACCCGAGCCTCTTTAAATAGAGCTCAAGGCTGGAAAACACCCTACCAGTCGACTGCTCCCAGGGCAGTCGACTGCCCCCACTCAGATTCAACCGTTGCAGCTCAACGTTCGAATTCTGGCTACTTACCAGTCGACTGCTCCTGGGGCAGTCGACTGGTCCAGGGTCAGAAACATTCTGTGAGTTTCTATTCTCGCTGGCAGTCGACTGTTATATTCCCAGTCGACTGTCCAGCTTACAAGAATACTCCTCCTCACTCCAACGACCCTCCTCCACGTGTGCCTTCAAGTACACTCCCTTGGCTTGCCCCTTGAAGCCTTCTTCCACCAGCTATCGTCCCTCGGATACGTACACAAGCCTTCCCTTGGCTTGTCTCCATACCACCCTTCACGTGTGCCCTTTGAAGTCCACTTCCCGGCTTACCCTTGGAGTCCTCCCTCGGTTCTCGTCCCTTCATGACTGAGCTGACTCTTCACCAACAGCCTTGACTGTTGTCTTTACGCCCTCTTCGTCTTCGGCTCCCATCCCTCGGATGCACACAAGCCTCCAGCTTGCCTCCATGTCATCCTTCACACATGCCTCGAAGTCCGCACCCCTCGGCTCATCATCCCTGCTATCCATGGTTCCTCGGGTGCACACAAGCCTCTAGCTTGTCTCCATGCTACCCTTCACCGTATCGAAGCCATCCAGATAAGTCAATATGTGTAACTTGCAAAACCTGTACACTCCAATACACATATTAGAACACAAGGGTAAACCTAACTTAAACCCTTTGCCCAAACATCAAAACACATGGTCACTCTGGACCATAGATTGCCCCAACAATCTCCCCCTTTTTGATGTTTGGCAATACGTTTAAGTTAGGGAAAACAAATAGCAATAAATAGTAATAACAATGCTAAACAACCATTTGGGCTTACGTTGCCAAGGCTCCACCTTGGACTCACACCGCCAATACATATGCAATGCAAACAAACATGGATCCTATCCTAAGGCATCCCCACACCTAACCTTTCCAAGTTAGGAATTTTCACCAAAATGAGCTTTTTAAAACCTATCCCAAGGCTCCCCCTACATTGGACTTACAAAGGCTTTCTAAGAACTTTTCTAAGATTCCTCTTACGCCAAGAATGGAGCAACCATGCTCCCCCTTTATCTAAGCTTCCCCTAAACCTAGGGTTTTTTGTAAATGTGTGTTTGGTTTCCCAAATTAAACCCAACACTTCTCCCCCTTTGCCTAACATCAAAAAGACCCCAAAAATATCCCAATCATTGAATCTTTTAACTCCTAATGATCATAAACACAGTGTACTAGCCCCCCATACACTTGTTTTACATCATTTGGACACTTTTTCATCTGCTGAAACTCAATTCAGCCCTGACCAGTCGACTGCCCCTGGGCCAGTCGACTGGCACACTGAAATACCCAATTTCAACTTTCTGAATCCAATTTTTTTGCATTTCTGACCCAACTTCAGAAATGCATAACTAATTCCACAAATCTCCAAAATTTCCCAAATTTTGTGGAAAGTTTGTGGTACCCATACCTACTTCGGAAAAATACATTCAACAATGTATCTATCACCACTCTCATGTTTGACACAAAACTCAAATTTACCTATGAAAATTAAGACATGGCCAACAAGAGGTAATGTAACGCCCCAAAATTTCCCATATGAAATATTATGAAATATTATGAATTCATGAAATATTATTATGGAATATTATGAAATATTATGAATTCATGAATATGAAATATTATGGAATTCATGAAATATTATCATGAAATATTATGAAACATTATGAATTCATGAATATGAAATATTATGGAATTCATGAAATATTATCATGAAATATTATGAAATATTATGAATTCATGGAATATTATTATTATTATGAAATTTCATGATGGGCTTGGCTTAATGGGCTTTGATATGGATTAGTGCAAAATGTGATAAAAAGAAAGGTAGAAAGGAGGAAGCAAAGATTGAACCTTGAACCTCCTAGTTGCACTAATCATGTCATAACCAACACACCAAGCCATATTTCATGTAGAGGGAATAAGAAACATGCTTGTTAAAAGCTAGGGAAGTGAAGAGACATGTCTCTTCATGAGAAAAGTATAAATAAGGGAAAGAGAAGTTGGAATAACTTCCTCTTCTACTTCCTCACTCTCATCACCGAAAACCTCAAGCCCCTTCTCCCTTTTCATTTTCGAAAAAAAACACAACCCTAGGGAATTGGAAGGAGGAAGAACTCTACAAGGATCTTGCCCTCTACTAGGGCCAAGGGTTCTATAGAAGTGCTAGGAAGGAGAACACTCACCTTCCTTCAACCAAGGGCACCTTAAGATTTTAGAGAAGGAGAAATTCAAGCGAAAGGATGTAAGTATCCCCTCGCCTGCAGTGTAATAGTTGTGGTGTGATTATTCTCCTTGATTGTTTCAAAAATGGGGACTTTTCCCCCTTTGCAAGTTTCGGCCACCCCCTTAGGGGAAGGCCTTGGTTCTTTCCTTGATACATGAGAAGACCTTTGAGACTTAGAGTATATATGTATATTGATTTTCTTCATGATGGTATGAACAAAAAGGAAGAAAAACTAGGGTTACACCCCTTGTAAGTTTCGACCACCCCCTTAGGGGAAGGCCTTGGTTCCTTTTGTTACATGAGTAGACCCTTGGAACTTAGGGTATATGTATATGTGGTTTATTCAAAATGTTGTGAACAAAACCTAGGGTTATACCCTTGTGTAGGTTTCGGCCAACACCCAAGAGGAGACCTTGGTTACCCCTTGATGCATGTGAAGACCCCTTGGAACTTAGGGTATACCTATATGTTGTGTCCCTTCATTTTGTGATAACAAAAACTAGGGTTTAGAGCTTGGAAGGGTTTCGGCCAAGGCCTAGAAAAAGGGTTAGTGAGGGTTGAATTATCCTAAAATATATCCATGTTTAATGTATTGTAAGATAGTGTATACAAGGTGTTTGTATGAATGTCTGTGTGAATATTTAGTTCAAACCCTAATTTTCCCCTACCCTTGAGTTTCGGCCAACCCTAGAAGGACTAGGGTCTAGGGTTGCATAATTATCTCATGATGTGCTTTATGTTTAATAAGTTGCAAGAATAGTATGTGAAGGTTAAACTACCCTACGGGACATGATTATGTTTAGTAAGATAATATGTATATGCATGTATGAAATATGATGTATGTATGAACATGTATGAAATATGATGTATGTATGAACATGTATGAAATATGATGTATGTATGAACATGTGTGGAATATGATGTATGTTTGAACATGCATGAAATATGATGTATGTATGAGCATGCCTTATAGCCCATGGGGCACACTTATGAAATTGCATGTGATATGTTAAAATGCTTAAACGGATACTCTACTAAGTATGGGATCAAGAGCACCCCTTATGTTGTGTGGTGTGTCCCTCCGGGATCATGAGCACCCTTGAAGAGTGGTGTGTCCCGTAAGAGTGATTTGGAGTACTCCTTAGCATATATGTAAAAGCATGATAAGTATTTTACTTTTGAAGTTGTGTACCCGACTCGTAAGGGAGTCGTTAAACAAATCCGGGGTGCATGTTAACGTAAGATCATGGCTCCGATAGGACGGAAGGGTCCTGCTCTAATTGATTGGTGGCTCGCTACCCCAATTCATTAGGGAACGCGCAATAGTTCCGCGCGATATGTGGTACACAACAGGGCCCAATATGATATGGATGTATTTTTAAGTAATACCATTATGGAATTGTTTTGAAAACATTCATTGAAAGCATTTATTATATGTGAAGAGTATGCTTAAGGTACTTGATACTGCATGCTTAGAAACTTGGATGTTTAGTATGCTTTGATGAACTCATGCTTATGATTTATTATGTGTACATGTTATGTTCTTTCGTATGGATTTTACGAGTAGGACAGGATCCTTACTAAGCATTTGTGCTTACTAGTTTATGTGTTGTCTTATGCTGCAGATAAGGGTAAGGAACACTTAAACTAAAGGAAGAGGCAGGAGGCTGAAGATGTGTGGGGTGGTGGCTCGGGAAGAAAGACTTCTATATCTACATATTTATGCTTATGTTATGCTCCTTGACAATGAATGATAGTGATTAGGATCTATATTGCATGACGATTATAATACTTGGAGTTTTCGTATACTTGATTTTATTGGATTATATTATGGTTTGAAATAAAATGTGAACCTCTCATGTTATGGAATAACTTTTGATTAAAATATTTCAAATGATGTTCTAGCAATTCAAGCATGACATTTGTTTGACATGTATAGGCAAGCATGCTTAGCACTTGGTCCTTGCATTGTTTGTTTTAAATTTTATGCTAGAAGATAGAGGAAAAATATATATATATGATTAATTGTTACGTAACCCCGCCCCGAGGGTAGATATAAGGGCGGGCGTTACAGGTTGGTATCAGAGCAGGTTTCCCCTCCACCACACACACATCGAAGCTTCATCCTGCCGCTTCCATGTAAGAGATCCTAACCTCGCTTTATTTTATTTCATGTACAGTAATGATATATAGAGATGATTTATGCTTGCATAACAAGAGAAAGTAGCGTTAATTCTTATGTAGCTTATTTATCACCTGTACGATAGATATGGCTAGAAGACGTAGCAATCGGGGTGATGAGACCGCACCCCCACCTAATATTATGCAATATGCCAAAAGAAATGATATGTCACTACAAGATTTAGACTTCAAATTTCTGACAACACTGCCCTCGGGTGAGGTGATGCCCTCTACCCAAATGCTACGTGCCGCACCAATCAGAATCGCAGATAGGGAACTCTACTGCGATCTGATAGTGCTTGATATGTCAGATTATGATGTGATATTGGGCATGGATTTCTTGAACAAATACGGCGCCTCTATTGAGTGCCGTAAATGAAGGGTTATCTTCCGACCTGAGACGGAAATTCTATTCGAATTTATCGGAGAGCCGAAGAAGAGGACAAGCAAATTCTTGTCAGCTCTGAAAGCAATGAAGATGTTAGAAAAAGGGATGCTCTGGATTTCTAGCTCATGTGGTTGATACCAGTCCTACAGAGGGCCCGAAGCTAGAAGACGTCAAAGTCGTATGCGATTACCCAGAGGTATTCCCCGATGACTTACCAGGGTTAGCACCTGAAAGAGATATAGAATTTGCAATTGAGTTGGTTCCTGGTACTAACCCCATTTCTAAGGCACCGTACCGTATGGCACCGACGGAATTAAAGGAATTACAAGGACAGTTACAGGAGCTGCTTGACAAGGGACTCATCCGCCCTAGTCATTCTCCCTGGGGAGCTCCCGTATTGTTCGTGAAAAAGAAGGATGGGTCGAAGCGAATGTGTATCGACTATCGAGCTGAACAACGTGACTATCAAGAACAGGTACCCTTTACCCAGGATAGATGACCTGTTCGATCAACTGAAGGGAGCCACGGTTTTCTCTAAGATTGACCTGAGATCTGGTTATCACCAAGTTAGGGTGAAAAAGGAGGATATACCGAAGACGGCTTTCTGAACCAGATACGGACATTATGAGTTCGTAGTTATGCCATTTGGAGTTACCAATGCGCCAGCTATGTTTATGGATTTAATGAATCGGGTATTCTCGGCATTCCTCGACAGATTTGTGATCGTCTTTATTGACGATATCCTTATATATTCGAGAACTCCCGAAGAACATGCTGAGCACCTGAGTATAGTACTACAGATTCTTCAGAAGGAACAACTGTACATGCTAAATTTTCCAAATGCGAGTTCTGGCTCGATCAAGTATCATTCTTGGGACACGTTATCTCCAAGGAAGGAGTAATGGTGGGCCCAATTAAAATTGAAGCTGTGAGTAACTGGACTAGACCCAAGAATGCCAGTGAAATTCGGAGTTTCCTCGGGCTAGCAGGCTATTACAGAAAATTCGTAGAGAATTTCTCTCGGATTGCAGCCCCTATGACAACTCTTACAAAGAAAGACAAGAAATATGTATGGACCGAGGAATGTGAGAAGAGCTTTACTGAACTGAAAAGGAGGCTGACTAGCGCTCCAATATTAACTCTTCCAGAGAGCGATATGGGTTTCGATATGTACAGCGACGCATCCAAACTGGGACTCGGAGCTGTACTTATGCAGAATGGGAAGGTGATTGCCTATGCCTCTAGGCAACTCAAAGAACATGAAAGAAATTACCCTACCCATGACTTAGAGTTAGCAGCGATGGTCTTTGCACTGAAAATATGGAGGCACTATCTATATGGAACTCAGTGTAAAATTTATACAATCACCAGAGTCTGCGGTATTCTTCACCCAGAAAGATCTGAATATGAGACAGCGCAGATGGCTCGAATTGGTCAAGGATTATGATTGTGAGATCCTGTACCATCCGGGAAAAGCCAACAAGGTAGCCGATGCTCTCAGTAGGAAATCATGTGCTGCTTTAATGTCTTTGTCGGCTTTGTCACACCTTAGGGGAAGAAATTATGAATTACGGGATTGAAATAATCAGGACAGTTGTCCACCCTGATGATTGCATCGACATTGTTCGGCGATATTCTGGAAAAGCAGAATCAGGATCCGAGTCTTCAGAGAATCAAGCAAGAGGTTCTCGAAGGCAAGGACGATGGATTTCGGATTTCAGACAGCGGAGTCTTATATCTGCTGGATCGATTATGTGTTCCCGGAAACTCCGACTTACGGACAAGAATCCTTGAGGAAGCTCACGGGACACCTTATGCGATGCATCCTGGGTCTACCAAGATGTATCAAGATCTGAAGAGCAAATTTTGGTGGTCCGGTATGAAGCGGGATATAGCCACTATGTCAGTATGTGTTTGACCTGCCAGAGGGTCAAAGCAGAACACCAGAGGCCTGGAGGAGTTTTGCAACCCCTGTCTATCCCCGAGTGGAAATGGGAAAACACCTCCATGGATTTCATTTCTGGGATGCCTAGAACGACGAATGGATATGATGGTATATGGGTTATTGTGGACAGACTCACCAAGTCTGCCCATTTTCTGGCTATTAGAATGACCTACTCAGTGGAGCAGTTGGCTCAACTGTACGTCAAGGAAATTATCCGACTGCACGGGATTCCCAAGACCATCATCTCGGATCGAGATGGTCGATTTACTTCAGATTTTTGGGGACACGTGTAGAAGGCTCTTGGCACAAAACTAAAATTCAGTGCTGCCTTTCATCCCCAGACTGACGGGCAGACTGAAAGAGTAAACCAGATATTAGAGGACATGTTGCGAGCTTGTGCCTTGGATTTCAAGGGAAGCTGGTGTCGATACCTGAGCCTGGCAGAGTTTGCTTATAACAACAGTTATCAGGCTACTATCGGGATGGCACCGTACGAAGCACTATACGGAAGGAAATGCAGATCTCCTATATGCTGGCTTGAGAGTGGTGAAAAGAAGGAGATGGGACTCCAGACGGATATTATAGACGAAACCACTCAGGCTATAAAGAATATTCGCCAGAGAATAGAGACTGCTCAGAGTCGGCAGAAAAGCTACGCTGACAAGCGACGCAGACCATTAGAGTTTGAGGTTGGGGATTCAGTATTCCTGAAAGTGGCCCCTATGAAAGGGGTGATGAGATTCGGAAAGAAAGGGAAGCTGAGTCCGAGATATGTGGGACCGTATCAAATTCTGAGACGGGTAGGCAAGGTGGCCTACGAACTGGAGTTACCGCCAGAAATGTCGGCTATCCACAATGTCTTCCATGTATCAATGCTCAGGAAATGTACCTCTGATGTGAATCAGATGATAGAGCCCCAACCAGTACAAGATCAAGAGAACCTAAGTTCAGAACGCCGACCTATTCAGATCTTAGACCGGGAAGTCAAAAAGCTAAGGAACAAGGAAGTACCCTTAGTAAAGGTTCTGTGGCGGAACGAACAATTCGAAGAAGCCACGTGGGAACGAGAGGAGGCAATACGATTAAAGTATCCGGAATTATTTTAAAGTTCGGGACGAACTTTTTATAAGGTATGGAGGATTGTAACGCCCCAAAATTTTCCCATATGAAATATTNTAGAATGCTATGAAATATCATGAAATTCATGAAATAGTATTATGGATATCAGGAAATATTATGAATTCATGAATATGAAATATTATGAAATTCATGAAATATTATCATGGATATTAGAAAATATTATGAATTCATGAATATGAAATATTATGAAATTCATGAAATATTATCATGGATATTAGAAAATATTATGAATTCATGAACATGAAATATTATGAAATTCATGAAATATTATTAATATTATGAAATTTCATGATGGGCTTGGCTTAATGGGCTTTGATATGGATTAGTGCAAAATGTGATAAAAAGGAGGAAGCAAGGATTGAACCTTGAACCTCCTAATTGCACTCACCATGTCATAACCAATGAACCAAGCAATATTTCTTGTAGAGGGAATAAGAAACATGCTTGTTAAAAGCTAGGGAAGTGAAGAGACATGTCTCTTCATGAGAAAAGTATAAATAAGGGAAGTTGGAATAACTTCCTCTTCTTCTTCTTCTTCCTCCCTCTCATCACCGAAATCCACTTCTTCTTCTTCTCTTTTCATTTTCAAAAAAAAAGTGAACCCTAGGGTTTTAACCCTAGGGAATTGGAAGGAGAAAGGAATCCATTGAAGGTTCTTGCCCTCTACTAGGGCCAAGATTGCTAGAGAAGACTAACAAGGGAAACTCTCATCTTCTTCTTCTTTAAGGGTACCCTAAGATTTTAAGAGGAGAAGAAATTCAAGCGAAAGGATGTAAGTATCCCCTCGCCTGCAGTGTAATGGTTATCGTATGTGTTGTTTCCTTGATTGTTTCAAAAGAATGGGGACTTTTTCCCCTTGGCATGTTTCGGCCACCCCCTTAGGGGAAGGCTTTGGTTCCTTTTTATTACACTAGTAGACCCTTGGAACTTAGGGTATATGTATATGGGATTTAATCAAAATGTTGTGAACAAAAAAAAAACCTAGGGTTATATCCTTGTGTGACTTTCGGCCAACCTCAAAGAGGAGGCCTTGATTTCTTCTTGTTACATGTGTAGACCCCTTGGAACTTAGGGTATATGTGTGTGTTGTATCCTTCAAATGTAATGAATAAAAATCTAGGGTTGTCCTTGTATAGGGTTCGGCCACTTCCAAAGGGAAGGTTTGGCTACTTTTGATACATGAAAAGAACCTTAGACTTAGGGTATCCACATATGTGGTGACCCTTCATTTTGTGATGACAACAACTAAGGTTTAGGGTTTGTAAGGGTTTCGGCCAAGGCAATGAATTAGGGTTAAGGAGAGTTGAATTATCCTAGAAAATATTCATGCTTAGTGTATGGTATGATATTGTATACAAGGTGTTTGTATCATTGTTTGTGTGAATGATCAATGCAAAACTCCTAATCTTTCCCTACTCTTGATGTTTCGGCCAACCCACTAGGACTAGGGTTTGTCAAGGTCAAACTACCCTATGATATATGTTTATGGTTGGGGATGATTATATATATATGCATGTGGTGTTAAATGGAATGGTTGATATTGAAACCTTAATTGTTAGCATGCTATGATATGTTTATGCATGAGGTGTTTAAATGAGATGTCTGATTGAAATCTTAATTGCTAGCATGCTACCACTTCCTATGATATGAGTATGACCTATGTGACCAAATCTTGTCAGATCTAAAGTATGTTAAGTGGTTGAATTATAATGTATGTATGAGCATGTCATATAGCCCATGGGGCACACTTATGAAATTGCATGTGATATGTTAAAATGCTTGAACGGATACTCTACTAAGTATGGGATCAAGAGCACCCCTTATGTTGTGTGGTGTGTCCCTCCGGGATCATGAGCACCCTTGAAGAGTGGTGTGTCCTGTAAGAAGTGATTTGGAGTACTCCTTAGCATATATGTAAAAGCATGATAAGTATTTTACTTTTGAAGTTGTGTACCCGACTCGTAAGGGGGTCGTTAAACAAATCCGGGGTGCATGTTAACGTAAGGTCATGGCTCCGGTAGGACGGAAGGGTCCTGCTCTAATTAATTGGTGGCTCGCTACCCCAATTCATTAGGGAACGCGCAATAGTTCCGCGCGATAGTTGGTACACAACAGGGCCCAATATGATATGGATGTATTTTTAAGTAATACCATTATGAAACTGCTTTGAAAAACATTTATTACATGTGATAGGTATGCTTAAAATTCTATATGCTGCATGCTTAGAAACTTGATGTTTAGTATGCTATGATGAACTCATGCTTATGTCTTGTTATGTACACACGCTATATGCTTTCGTATGGATTTTGCGAGTAGGACCGGATCCTTACTAAGCTTTTATGCTTACTAGTTATGTGTTGTCTTATGCTGCAGATAAAGGTAAGGAACACATGAACTAAAGGAAGAGGCAGGAAGGCTGAAGATGTGTGGGGTGGTGGCTCGGGAAAGAAAGACTTCAATATCTACATATTTATGTTTATGTTTATGTTCCCTTGACAATAAGTGTTAGTGATTAGGATTGACATGGCATGATAGTGTTTACCTTGGAGGTCTCTTATACTTGATTATGTTATGAGTTACATTACTGGTGATATTATCATGTTATAGAATGACTTTGATAGTTAAACAAGCATGCTCAGTCCTTAGCCCTTGCATTGTTGTTTTAATGTCATGCTAGAAGATAGAAAAAAAAAATAAGTATGATTAATTATTACGTAACCCCGCCCCGAGAGTAGATATAAGGGCGGGCGTTACACCCTGTCTAAACTGCTTCTTCTGATTCCACTTAACAGTTGGCGGTTCTGTCAGGTGGCTGTGTCAGGTGATGATTATGTCAGAGACCTGCTACATTATTATTGACAGAAATGGGCCGCAATCATTCGGTCGGCTAGCTATGGATTTCAGGCTAAGTCGGTCGGGTGAGCGGGGACTCGATTCTTACACTTCCCGGTGACCGATCCGGAGCGCCCGACCTCGAGTGGCCGACCCCGAGCGTCTGACCTCGGGCGACTGACACCAAGCGCTCGACCTAAGGCGACTGACCCCGAGCGCCGACCTCAAGTGACCGACCCCGAGCGTCCGACCTCGAGCGACAGACCCCGGGCGCCCGACCTCGGGTGACCGACCCCGAGCGCCGACCCGGGTGACCGACCCCGAGCGTCCGACCTCGGGCGACTGACCTCGAGCGCCCGACCTCGGGTGACCGACCCGAGCGTCCGACCTCAGGTGACTGACCCCGAGCGTCCGACCTCGGGCGACCGACCCCGAGCGCCCGACCTCGGGTGACCGACCCCGAGCGCCGACCCCGAGTGACCGACCCCGAGCGTCCGACCTCGGGCGACCGACCCCGAGCGCCCGACCTCGGGTGACCGACCCCGAGCGTCCGACCTCAGGTGACTGATCCTGAACACCTACTTCGGGTGGCCAACCCCGAGCGTCCGATCTCGAGTGACCCACCCCGAGCAAATTTGACCCTGAGACTGAGCCTGGGCCTTATCTACCCCAACCTTTACCTTACTGTCTGAGCCCCAGGCCCGACCCTTGAAACCAAGGGCGACCTGGCTTAACTCTTACTGGCGACCTGGCTTAACTCTCACTGGTCCGGGTCATGCTAGATCGGCCCCGACCAGGCCCCCAATCCTTCCAAAAAATCGCTCGCCTGGATCATTGTATTTGATATGTTTGAATATTTATATGATATTTGATAGTTTGGTTTGATAGCTTTATGTATAAATGTTTGATAGTTTTATTGTATTTTGTTTTGAATGTGAGTGATCTAGTGAAATGGTTATGAATGTGAAATGGTTATGAAATGGTTTTTGAATGTGAAATGGTTATGTGATTGATGTTGTGAATGTGATGTTGTGTTGTGAATGTGATGATCGAAATTGGATATTTGTGAATGTAATGATCGAAATTGGATATTTGTAAAATGTATATATGATTATTACCCAAATACAAATTGAATCTGTAAATTTTTTATTTACCGACGGATTTCCGACGGAATTAAAATTTCGTAGGAAAATATCTGAAACATTTCCGACGGAAATCAGGGATTTTCCGTCGGAAGTTTTCAACGGAAATAGTAATTCCGTCGGAAATTTCCGACAGAAAACTCGGCGATTTCCGTCGGAAATTTCCGACGGAATTGCTGTTCCGTAGGAAATTTCCGACGGAATATTTTATTCCATCGGAATCTCGTTCCGACAGAAATAAAATTCCATCGGAAATTTTACCGACAGTACGAAAATTCCATCGGTAATTCCTTACCAACGGATTTCACTCAGACGGAGAAAATTTCGTCGGTAAGTGCATTTACCGACAGAATTCCGTCAGTAAATTCCGTCGGGAATGTCCTTTTAGGATTTTTGATGACAAATCTTTCGGCTTTAGTAAATATATTTCTTTTGAACTAAGTGCTTCAATGATATTAATTATTTGTACCTTAAAGTTATTATTGATTTAAGTCATTGTTTTTCCAAGAAAATAATATCAATTTGGATAGTGTGTTTCTGGAAGTTTCCATAGCCCTTGGCTTGGACTAGGATTTTTATAGGAATAGTCAAATTGAAATTTGGGCAGAAATATATAATGCCTATGTTATTGTTTCTGTCTACTTCAATGACTTCTATGGCTGTCTTTTCTTTGTCTGAAAATTTAGAGTCATATAGGATTAGGAATATTTTAGCTCCCATGCTCTTCCTGGTTAGTCATCTAAGACCAAATACAATTAGTCCTAGATGAATATAGTTGTGCCTTCATCAAAAAAGTACTCTTGTTGATTCTTCGGTCATTGTCCTCACTCTCTGTCCCCTTAAGATCTGAATAAGTTGGGGTAAAACTTAAACAATAAGACATATGATTTTTGTTGCTTCATAATAGATGAGGCTCATTGATGAGAAACAAATATGAGGAAAATATCCTTCCAAAATATCTAGATTTATCCTTAGTAGTGTTGACCGATTATTGTTCACTTGTTCATAATTAATAATTACTGTTTACTTACTATTCACAATTACTATTTACAAAACACTTTAAAACTCGAAATTTTAATTGAAAACCCAACTATTTCAAAATCAACTTCAACACGAAGAAAGCAACACAAATAATGGTATCAAAGCCTAAGTTCTTTCGGACCATGTATCACTTCTAGAGACTTCCAAAACTTTTAGAGAATAGACTTCTTGGAACTAGCCTCCCAATTTCCTGTCAAAAAAAATTATTACTTCTAATCAACATAAACATAGTTGTTTTGATATATCTTGTAAATTTACTCACTATTTACATAATGATGATCCCCACTTAAACACCATCATAAATTTACTCGGAGTATAGGAACTGCCTTAGAATCTCACCAGCAATAGACTAAAAATTTAGTGGAACACGTATCCAATACTTTAGACCAGCAAACACATATAATAAACAAATATAGACTTCCTAAAAGAAGCCCAAGACTCATTAAATTTTAAATTGACAATTTAGTTAACTTAATCTACTCAGTATTCTCACTAAAAAAGAAATTTTAAGTCATTCAAAACTTATTGAAGAAAACAAACATAAGAATTTTGAACTTCAGTCAAGCATTTTGAACAACAGTCTAAAACTGTCCTACTTCATATTAGAGACCTAATTATCACGCATACATAAAACTCAGATTGAAGGAGAACTGAAACTCCTACATACTACATTCAAGGAAATCAAATTTAAGTAAATAAACGGCACTACGAGAATACACATTACGAAGAAACCCTAGCTTTCTGCCAAAGCATCGATTTTTTATGTGGCAACTTGCGAACAACAAGATGAAAACAAAAGACAGTTCCTAATTATTATTTTTAACTGAAGAATATTTTTATAAAAAATAAATTAATGCTCCATTATTTTTTTATGTAAAAAAATATCTTTAATGTAACAGTAGTAGCAGGTATATAGTTGCTGCTTTAAAGAAAATTATTATTTTTAATTCAATTTTATCAAAAACAAATTATATATAAAAAATTCGTAAAATGATAAATTTTAATCAAAATTGATTAAATTTAATTAAAATGCTTAAAATGATAAAAAAATAACTTAAACTTATTATAGCTAGTAGGTATTTATTAACCGCTACAATATTATAACAGTTGTATAATAATTTTAAAGGATTATTTATTATATTTAAGTGATTTTGATAATTTAAATATTTTTTATTAAATTAATAAAAAATTATATAAAAGTACTTTAAGTATAATTTTTTTTAACTAATTTAAATTTTTTTATTTTAATTAGTCGTAGCAACTAAGAAATAGATGTTATAATAAATAAAGATATTTTAAGATGAAAAATCTTATTAGTATTTTTAAGATGAAAAATATGCTAAAATACTGCTTTAATGTTTAACAAGTAATATCTTTTTAATGATTTTAATAATTAGATACATGCTTTTGATTTTCGTCCGGTCATTTTTCATGAAAAACTTGCGTTGAAGATTCTTTTATTTTAAAATAAAAAACATCTGGCCTTCTAAACTCCATGTCAGATTCTAATTAATTTTATTTTACAATAAAGATATTGACCTTCTAGAACTCCATGTACTCTAATAATTTGTGGATGCTCTAGAAGACGAGCATGAATGTTTGGTTACTATTAAGTACTTCATTTTAATTTGTTTTAATTGGACTTTGAAGAACTCAATTCCTTGTCTGGATCAAATTGTATTTTATTTAGTGAAGACCTATATTTTTCTTCACAATTTATTCCAAATTTAATTAATTGAAAAGTAAACTTTCAACTATATAAATACAACAAACACGTATTCTAATTAGTTAAATTTCAAGTCAATGAAATAGCCGAGTCAGATGCAACTTCGTCAAGGAAATGTATTTTTCAAACTTGGACTGACGATCCAACTAGTCAAGGAAGAGTTTGTTGTTCCAAACAGTCGGTTATAAATTTATTTAATATGGATTAATTAATTGATTAATTAAATTACTATATGTTTTAGAGCAACAATTACTGACGAGGGAGGGAGACGAGAGAGCTCCCTCCCAATAGTCTGACCGAGCCGCTCCTTCATTGTTTTAATTTTTTAATAAATATTTTAAATAATTTTTTTTAATATTTATAAAAAAAATCAACAACAATATTCCATGTTAGTAATTTATGAATTTATATGTTATAAAAATTTAATTATATATAATATAAAATACGAAAGAGATAAGAAAATATATAAGAAAAAAGTATGAGACCATGAAAAAGTTGTTTAGAGGCTTTTTTTAATGATAAAGAGATATATAAAAAAATTTATTTTTTACGTGGCTAAGATGTGACAACGAAGGAGCTAGCTCCAACGACAGTAGATGCCTTTACATCTTACAATTAATTTAATATAATGCAACTCTATTCGTGTCCATTGGATTGGGCTTAAGTACCCGTGCCATATGAAGAGAGGTTCAACAAGAACACAAATGACATGTATGGCAGGGTGTTTCCATGAGATTCAATCCTTGCCCAATCTAAATAAAATATCATGCGTCTACCATCTATGCCAAGTTCTAAAAGAAACCCCGGGGCCTTCAAACTTGCACAATGTGACATCTTTAATTGTTCATACATGTGGTCCACCTATTATTGAGTTACCCTATTCTAGTGTACATCTTGCTAGAAAATTTTAGTTCTTGAGTGCTCCAAGCCATTAATGTCCACTTATTACTTATATAATCTCCTCATTACAAGTTTATGGCTAGGATGTTGAACCGACTACCACTTCATGCTCATTGTCTTGTATCCACCTCACTAAGAAAATTCTAATTCCTCATATGCTTGTTGTCATCTTTCATCAATCACCCTTAAATCTACCTTTACAAATCTTTAGACTATGAGCGTAATCTAGTCAACTTGACTGCAATAGTTTATTTATTTCCATTTCAAAATTATATAGCCTCTTGACAAAATGTATTAATGTATTTATGGTTTTTTTTAATGACAATAGCTGCCATAAATACTAATCTACCACAATTAATTTATCCCTGATATGTTTACTAAAACCATTATGACTCTCGAGATCAATGACGCCATTAAAAGGGGGTGAATAATTATTCTCTTCGATTTATTATTCTTCATATGCAGCAACAAAATGTTAATGTGTAATGGAAACAAACATAAACAAAACACACAAGCACAATAAATGATTTTTACATGATTTAAAACTCTCGGTTCCTATATCACGACTTAACAGTCTAGCATTAAAACTCTCGGTGTAGCTCATGATCAAGCTATATACATGGAGTATCGTCGGGTACCAACTGATAACAAATGGATATATGTGGGAAACAATTTAAGAATTTAAGCTTTAGGAATTGATACTTGCAAACTCAACCTTCGTGGTGGATGTACCTTATTTCTGCATGATATCCTGTATATTCCTGAGATTCGACGAAATTTAATTTCTGTTAATAGTCTTCTTGAATTGGGTTATTGTATGAATTTTTATAGTGATTGTGTGGAATTGAAAATTAACTCTATATTAATAGGATATGGTTATATATCGAATGGTTTCATGGTTCTTAATATAAAACTATATGTTAATTACGAAAATAATGGTTGTTTTTCAAACATTACTCTTACTAACGATGCTAATGTTAATGATGAAGTTTGACATACTAGATTGGGACACATAAGATAAGAATGAATGAATATATTAGCTTGAGGGAGTCTACTCGGTACTCGTGCTAAAGTAAACTGATCTATATGTGAGCATTGTCTTGATGGAAAAACAATTAGGAAGTCGTTTGGTAAGGCTATTAGGGCTTAATTACTATTGCAATTAATTCATTCGAATATTTGTTATCCAATGAATGTGAAGGCTAAACATAAAAGTTCTTATTTCATTACATTTCTTGATTACTTCACACGTTTTGGTCATGTGTATTTGATTCTCATAAATCTAAAGCATTAGATTACTTCAATCGTTATTTAAATAAAATTGAGAATTAATTGGAACGTATGGTTAAAGTCTTTCGCATTGACCGTATAGGTGAATATTTGTCTGATCAGTTCAAGACAATATGTAATGAGAAATGGATCATTAGACTGCTAACTATCCCTAGAACTCCATAGTAAAATGGGGTTGCTGAGAAAAAAATCGAACTCTTCTGTATATGGTTAGATCTATGAAGGCTCAAGCTAATTTGTCTATTTCCTATTAGGAAGATGCATTATTAGTCACAATCTATATTCTTAACTAAGTATTTTCTAAATTTGATCTATCTACTTCATATGAATATTGGACAAACAGAAAACCAGATATGAGTAATCTAAAACCCTAGGGGTCAGCTGCTTATATTCATGATAAAACTCACAAATGTGGAAAATTAAAACCTGGGGTAGAAAGTGTATTTTTATAAGATATTCTGATACCTCTAAGGATTATGTTTTCATTTGTGAGCAATAAGATGGAACCATCTCTAAAAAAAAGAGTCTTGAAATGCTACTTTTCTCGAAACTGAGTTCTCAATAAGAGGTGAAGTTGATAAAATGATTCCTCTATTTGTAATAGTGGAGGAGGATACTGTTCCTTTATCAACAAATCCGGAATCATAGTGGATGTCTGAATTTAGTCAATCTAGTGGGAGTGAATTGCCTATAAATGAGTTTGTTTCTCAATAATTTAACCTACGAATAAGTAGTGATCAGATTATTTCTTAGAGAATGTTTGACATTGAGAATGAGACTTTAATAATTCTCCCAGTTGATGATGAGAAACCTCGAACAGTTGAGGAAGTATTCAAATGCACAATTAAGGAGAAATGGAAAGTTGCAATGGATGAGGAAATGGAGTCTATAATAAAGAAAGTTTGGGATTTAGTCGATCTTCCTCTGAGCTGAAGAGCTATTAGGAATAAGTGGATGTGGGATCGTTGTAATCGATAAAGAGGGGTGAATAGTGATTACTAAATTTTTTCGAAAAAACAGAAAACACAGCGGAAGACAATGTTAACACGTTTCTTTTTACATGGTTCGGAGTCTTTAACGGCTCCTACTCCAAGGCCCATGGTCCTTGACCGTTTTCGTTGGGTATTTCTATAAGTCGAATAAAAGTTACAAAAATATGTTTCGAGTACAGAATTGAACAGCAAATTTAAATTACACTGACTACACCGGAAATGTTGCAGAGCGTCTTGGGTGGTGTGTCATCGATCTTGAACCTTGGCGATGCAGAAAACTCGAGCACGGAAAAGATTCGGAAAGCGTTGGAGTGCTTGAGTCGCAAGAAAGCTGTTCTGAGTTGGTCTGAAAATTATTATGGAAAGCAAAGGGGTGAAGCCCCTTATATATACTATTCTCGGGCGCCTGCCATGTTTAATGAATCGGGCGCATGCTTATCCACAGACTCAGCCAAACCTCTATCCTTCGGTCTTGGGCACCTGGGACACTTGAGGCACCTGATGGCTCACGGACGCTTGAGTTGCTGACGTGGCAACCTGCCAGCTCAGCCGAACTCACCCACTGGAAACGCCTCTACATAGGCGCTTGTTACCTGTCAAGCGCCTAGTATCTCGGGCGCCTGAACCCTTTTAGGCGCCTGAGATGCAGCAGTAAACTCCTTTCACTCCTGCAACCAGGGTTAGTCCAAGAACAGTATAATATAGATAATAAGTATGTGAATAACAACCAGAACAGTCTTGGTTCTGACTTTGGATTTCAAAATGAAACCCTAGGTCGAATCGACGCCTATTGTTCCCTCTTCCGGGAACACGTCCTCACCTACTCCTCTCAGGAGAAATTACTTTTTGGCAACCGGCTTCTCCGGTTGGACTTTTGCTCGGCCTCCGAGACTACCGGATCTCGAGAAGTCCGTACCTCGACCCGCCTCTACTTCTGTCCGCAATCCTCGCTCGGCTAAGACTTCTGCCCAATCTTCCGGATCAGGACTTCGGTGCCCAATCCACGACCAAGACTTCTTGCCCAACCCTCGGCCAGGTCTTCTTGCTCAACCCTGCAGGTCAAGATTTCATGCCTAGGTAATCTAGGAATTTTCTGCACACTTGGTAAATCCATTAGATCACAATATAGAGTTAACTTTGAACCCTTTGCCATTATCAAAACCAGGTTTGATTTGGTGCTTCTTGTTGGATCTTGTACGTACGCTAGAGGGGTGTGAATAGCGATTTTCGAACTCTTTCTTTCTACACGGTTAGTTGCGCAGCGGAATATACAATAAAACCAAACTAACAATGTAAAGAGCAATGCTAACAAACCTATTTTACTTGGTATCCACCCCGGACGGGTGACTAATCCAAGAATCCGTCGGTGGATCACTCCCCGGATAACCTCCGGCTAGCTCTTGTCGTTCCTTGTGGGTGGAGAAACCTCGCCACAACACCAAGCACACCTCTGAGCCCAAGGAGACTACTAACAAGCCTTAACCAAGCTTGTTTCGCCAAACCTTTCAGCCAAGACGAAGTCCTCTTAAATAGAACTAAGTCTGAAACCCTCGCCACCAGTCGACTGCCCATTTACCCGTCGACTGGTCTAGCCTTAATTGCTAGCCAACGGCTAACCCAACGGCTAGTTTTCGGGGTTACCAGTCGACTGCTCATTTACCAGTCGACTGGTCCAGGCCTGAAAGCATTCTATGGATTTTATCAGTCGACTGCCCCAATGGCAGTCGACTGCCCCACTCACACACCTAGGGTTTCCCTTCCCGAGTACACTTTTCTCAGCACTCTACCCCTAGGATTCCCAGAGTATAATCATACAGCACTCGTACCCTCACAACTCGACTGACTCCTCATCAGCAGCCTCGACTATTGTCTTCGCGCCCTCTTCATCTTCGGCTCCCGTCCCTCGGATGCACGCAAGCCTCCAGCTTGCCTCCATGCCATCATTCACGCATGCCTCGAAGTCCGCGCCCCTCAACTCATCATCCCTGCTCTCCATAGTCCCTCAGGTGCGCACATAAGCCTGCGGCTTGTCTCCATGCCACCCTTCACCGTACTGAGGCCATCCAGTCAAGTCCATATGTGTAACATGTACATCCTGCACACTCAACATACACATATGAGAACACAAGGGAAACCTAACTTAAACCCTTTGCCCAAACATCGAAACTCATGGTCACTCCGAACCACAGATTGTCTCAACAATCTCCCCCTTTTTGATGTTTGGCAATACGTTTAAGTTAGGGAAAATAAATAGTAGTCAATAGCAATAACAATGCTAAATAAACATTTGGACTTACATTGCCAAGACTCCATCTTGGACTTACACCGCCAATGCATATGCAATGCATGGATCATATCCCAAGGCATCCTACACCTAACCCTCCATGTTAGGATTTTTCGAAACGGGCTTTTTAAAACCTATCCCAAGGCTCCCCACACCTAACCCTCCAAGTTAGAATTTTCTACACCTAACCCTCCAAGTTAGGACTTTCACACCTAACCCTCTAAGTTAAGACTTTTCACACCTAACCCTCCAAGTTAGGACTTTCACGGGCTTTTTAAAGCTTCTCCCAAGCTCCCCCTACATTGGACTTACAAAGGTTTTTTAAGAACCTCTCCAAGGTTCCCCTTACGCCAAGAATGGAGCAATCATGCTCCCCCTTAATCTCAATTCCCCCTAAACCTAGGGTTTCCCGCAAAGGCGTGTTGTTTGGTTTCCTCCAATGTTCCCCTTACGCCAAGAATGGAGCAATCATGCTCCCCCTTAATCTCAATTCCCCCTAAATCTAGGGTTTCCCGCAAAGGCGTGTTGTTTGGTTTCCCAAATTAAACCAAACACTTCTCCCCTTTTGCCTAACATCAAAAAGAACTCAACAATATCTCAATTATTGGTTCTTTAAATTCCTAATGATCATAAACACAGTGTACTAACCCCCCGTACACTTGTTTTACATCATTTGGACACAAATCAGCTGCTGGATACCCACACCAGCCCTGACCAGTCGACTGCCCCTGTTGGCAGTCGACTGATACTCTGAAAATCAGTTTTTCAGGCCACATTCAGAAATGCGCCAGAAATTTCACAAATCTCCAAAAATTTCCAAATTTTGTGGAGAAGTTTGTGGTACATATACCTACTTGGGAAAAATACATTCCATAATGTATCTATCACCATTCCCAAGTTTGACACAAAACCCAAAAATTTTCTATGAAAATTAAGGCAAACAAGGAGGCAACCTCCCCCTTAACCTATGTCTTCTCCCAATTTTCATTTTACCAAGGTCAAGTTCTACCCAACTTAACCCACTAACACCATATTGAGTTATACCCAACCCAACACCCGAGTTCTTCCCCCTTTGACACTATCAAAGGATTGCCCCAAGCAACCTTTCCCTTAGTGCCAAGAAGAACTCAACAAAACCCAACAAAAAACCTAAAGGTTTGCAAGCACATTTGCTAGGATATACCCTATCTTAGAAAAATATGGTTTCATGAAGATTATCAAATGTGCTTGACTTTTGGTACAACTTCTAATTTCCTAAAAAGGTTTGACATTTGGTATCAATTTTCAAATCCATCTAGAATTCCATGTGTTTACTAAGGCTTATTATTATAATTTGACACATGGAATTGTCCTCAATTTTCTCCCTTTTTATTTCTTAATCTTAGATGCATATGGGCTTCTTAATTTTTCTTGAATTCATCAAAAGCTTCAATATCATCCAATGAACTTTAAGCACTCATTAATCCTTATAATATCAACCTATGACATAGAATCTCATAAGGCAATATGACCCTTTCCTATGTTTCCAATTTTGTAATTTCTTATCACCTAATAGGCCCTTTTTGCATACTCTCACTTATCAGTCGACTGCCAAAACGAACAGAGAGTTTCTGGGCTGAGACCAGTCGACTACCCCTGGTACCTGAATTTCAAGTTTTTCAGTCCAACTTCAGTAATGCCTAAATAATTCCACAAATCTCCAAAAAAATCTGAAATTTCATGGAGAGATTTGTGGACCCTTAGTCTACTTGGGAAAAATATGTTTTGGAACAAATATACTCCAAATCCCAAGATTGGTACGAAATTCTAATTTCTCTAAATTGTATCATTGAAACCTTGTCCAAAGGTTCTAATTTCGACTTCTCCTCAATGTATCTTCTTAGACTTGATCATAATTCATTTCTATTACTGAATTATATGGTATTCACACATTAAATCTCAATTTTCTCGAATATAACCCTATTTTCATCCTTTTCTCCCTAAATTTCCTTTTAATGTGTCAATTCTCTAGGCTTAAGACTTACCCAAGTCTTTTAACCTTTTTGGCACATTTAACCTAATTTCCTAAAGAAAACCTCTTGAGATCCATTTACTATGGATCCCAAAGGCTCCTAGAGCTCCCCCTTGAGCTCTTAGCCCTAGCCACCTCCCTAGGTGACTCAATCCATACTAGACCACACCGGTGAGCCCCAGGTGATTCTTGGCCTGCAAAATGAACTCTTTTAACCTTAGACACCTTGTCTTTGGTTAAGTCATTCTTTTTACCTTTGAATGACACCCCCTTGCCATCCTTGGGCTTTCCCTCCTTGCCATAACCATATGCTACCCTAGCATTTTTCTTTC
The DNA here is from genome assembly GCA_024364735.1 of Boesenbergia rotunda. Lineage (NCBI taxonomy): Eukaryota > Viridiplantae > Streptophyta > Magnoliopsida > Zingiberales > Zingiberaceae > Boesenbergia > Boesenbergia rotunda. The sequence goes on along the minus strand of JAGFNQ010002612.1, from coordinate 193,373 downwards.
CATTAGCCTTGGAGGTCTTAGACCGGTATCCCAAACCCGATCTATCATAGTTGGATTTTAAACTACCCAACACCATATCTAGACCCTTAGATCTAACCTTAAATCTTTCTAGGGTCTTTTCTAATTTATCAAGCCTTGCCCTCAAGACTTGATTTTCCTTTCTAAATGTTTAACCTTTGAGTCCATATGTCCACTTTGGACATTCCTAAACCTACCCTCTTTTCTAGGCATATGTCTCCCCTTCTTGGGGTTAATGCCTTGATCCTTAGATACAAAAGTCTTAGGTCTATCATGATGCATGCTTTTCCTAGGATTTTGATCTAACTTGTTAACCCTAGTCCTATCACTGTATTAAAACCAAAATTATGCACCATTAAGCAATTTTCCCTAATTCTAGCCTGCATGGATGAATAATTAACTTATTTTTATCATGCATAGAGGAACTTGAATTTGAATTACATTTTGGCTTAAGGTTAGGAGTTACCTTCCTTACCTTTGGAGTTCCTCCTTGATGTGGGCTTCTTCTCTTCTTCCTTTCTTCTTTCTCCCATCTCCTCAAGTGCTCCATTTTCTTTAGCTCACCTTTTCTAGGGCATTTGGTGTGGTAGTGCCCTAGCTCTCCACATGTGAAGCATCAAATCTTCTTCTTTTTAGCTTGGGCTTCTTCACTCCTACACCCCATATTAGATTTAAAAAGAATTGAACTTGGTTTAGATTTTACCTCCGCTTTACCATTTGGACACTTATCCTTGTAGTGTCCCTTTTCGTTGCATCCAAAACATGTGATATGGTCCTTGGTCTTGGCTTTGGTGGAGGTTGAAGCTCTTTCTTGTTCTTGTAAGGATGAGGGTCTCTCCTCCCCCTCAATTCTTGAGATTAATACCTCCTCTTCTTCTCTTGAGGAGGTGGATGATCTCTCACTTAATTCTTCTACTTCACTTGATGATGTTGATACTTCTCCTTCTTTTTCCTCTTCGGATGTCGAACTCCTCTCCTCATCCGAATGGTCATTCTCCTCTTCTTGGACCATTAAGCCCATTTCTTTGGGCTCTTCTTCTTTTTCTACTCATGTAGGGTTCTCATGAATTTCTTGCAATTTGTTCCACAATTAATATGCATTTTGGTATGCCCCTACACCACTCAAAATGTTGTTAAGCAAAATATTAGTTAATACACTAATTACCTTCTCGTTTGCCCTAGAATAAGCTTGTTGCTCTTAAGTCCAATATCTAGGACGAAGCTTCTTTCCGTGCTTGTCCTTTGGAACTTCGAAAGGCTCTTTTATCATCATCAAGCACTCCCACTCCATGCCAAACCACGTTTCCATTCTCGCTTTCCAATAGCCGAAATCCTCATGGTCGTAGGCCGGTGGAGTGTAGATGTCATCCCCAAGTTTGTCTTCCATTTTCTTCTCCTCTAGCGTGTGCTTCCTCGGCGGTTAGTCCAATGAGAGCGGTCCTTCGCTCTGATACCACTTGTTGGATCTTGTACGTACACTAGAGGGGGTGAATAGCGATTTTCGAACTCTTTCTTCCTACACGGTTAGTTGCGTAGCGGAATATAGAATAAAACAAAACTAACAATGTAAAGAGCAATGCTAACAAACCGATTTTACTTGGTATCCACCCCGGACGGGTGACTAATCCAAGAATCCGTCGGTGGATCACTCCCCGGATAACCTCCGGCGAGCTCTTGTCGCTCCTTGTGGGTGGAGAAACCTCGCCACAGCACCAAGCACACCTCTGAGCCCAAGTAGACTACTAACAAGCCTTAACCAAGCTTGTTTCGTCAAACCTTTCAGCCAAGACGAAGTCCTCTTAAATAGAACTAAGTCTGAAACCCTCGCCACCAGTCGACTGCCCATTTACCCGTCGACTGGTCTAGCCTTAATTGCTAGCCAACGGCTAGTTTTCGGGGTTACCAGTCGACTGGTCCAGGCCTGAAAGCATTATGTGGGTTTTATCAGTCGACTGCCCCAATGGCAGTCGACTGCCCCACTCACACACCTAGGGTTTCCCTTCCCGAGTACACTTTTCTCAGCACTCGACCCCTAGAATTCCCCGAGTACAATCACACAGCACTCGTACCCTCACAACTCGACTGACTCCTCATCAGCAGCCTCGACTATTGCCTTCGCGCCCTCTTCATCTTCAGCTCCCATCCCTCGGATGCACGGAAGCCTCCAGCTTGCCTCCATGTCATCCTTCACGCATGCCTCGAAGTCCGCGCCCCTCAGCTCATCGTCCCTGCTCTCCATAGTCCCTTAGGTGCGCATACAAGCCCGCGGCTTGTCTCCATGCCACCCTTCACCGTACTGAGGCCGTCCAATCAAGTCCATGTGTGTAACCTGTACAACCTGCACACTCAACATACACATATGAGAACACAAGGGAAACCTAACTTAAACCCTTTGCCCAAACATCAAAACTCATGGTCACTCCGGACCACAAATTGCCTCAACACTTCTGGCACCAACAGTAGATTCTCAAAATAAAGAGGAAAGCAGATGCATCGATTAATCGATACAATACTCGTTTAGTTACAAAAAGATATACCCATTAGGAGGGTATTGATTTTGAAAAGATATCTCCCCTGTTGGGAGTTTGTGATAGAAGTCAAATCATGACTATTATCATAATTTGACATAATAGATATGGGAGAATCTGAGTACATCTTAGGAGTAAAGATCATTAGAGATCAATCAAAAAGACTTTTGGGTTTGTCTTAAAAAGCATATATTACTAAGATGAAATTACAACATTGAACAAATACCTGCAGTGAGAGATATTATTTTGAGCCAAAATATATATCCCAAAACTTCAGAACAGATAGCCGAAATGAAGAAAAAATCATATACCAGTGTCATTAGTAGTTTAATGTATATTATGTTGTGTACTCGTTCTGATATAAGCTATGTTGTTGGCTTAGTTAGTCGTTTCCTGTCAAACCCAAGATCGAGACATTGGGATGTAGTGCAAAGGATATTAAGATATCTTAAAGGGACAGTAGATTATTATTTTTACTTCTAAGGATTAAAGCTAAACCTAAAGGGTTACACAGATGTAAATTGGGTAGGGGACCTTGATGACAAAAATTCACATTTGGCTATACCTTCTTACTAAATGATAGTGTCATCTCATGGAACGGTAAGAAATATGCTTGTGTAGCATTGTCGAAACAGGCTTGTGTAGCACTATCGATAATGGAAGCTGAGTATGTAGCTTGTGCAACAGTTGTACAAGAAGTTGTCTGGTTAAAAATATTCTTAAAGCATTTGAAGATTGCTAAGGATAGTAGGAGTCATATTAAATTATACTGTAACAATCAAGCTGTCATAGCTTTTTCCAACGATTACAAATATCACAGTAAAGGCAAGTACATTGAAATTATGTATAATTTTGTAAAGAATATTATTGATAAAAAATAATAATTCTTGAGTATATCCCTACACGTGGTATACTTGCAAATCCTTTTACTAAGTCATTCACTAAAGAGTCATTTCAAGGACATGTGAAGTCTTTGGGACTTCGATAAATATAACACAATTGGTTATATATGAAATGTCATGATCTATTCAGTGTATATGTCTTTATTATATTTGGATAAAAGTCTCAGTGAGTATGTTGTCTTGGGTATGGCTTCGCGGGTTTCCTTAGCGAAAACTTGGTCGTCCTTGAGAGACCTCTCCATATCTACGGATTAAAAATTAATCCTAATGGAGACCCGTCTCCCAATGACCATCTCGTGCCGTATCGAACGATCCAAATTACAACTCGGCCAATCGCAAAGATCGAGCCTTGTAATTTGCTTGACCGTTCGACCGCGGAAAAGGCGACGAGTGGATCGCCGACTTTTGTGTTTATGGTCGGGGTCCAATTAGTTAATTATTAACCATGACAAACAATCAAAATAATTAACTAATTAACATGAAATGACGAGGCAAATAAACAAGGCACAAAATAAACAAAGGAGCTTAGGAAGAGACGATACCTTCCGTTACCTTACGATCTTCTACCGTATGACCCTCCCCTCTTGGACGTCGTGTGAGCGACGATTTACCAAAATCCATGGTCACCAAGTCAATCCCTTCTCCTTGCGCCAACCAATCCCTAACCAAAGGGATGTCGTCGGCCACTCCGAGGAAGAAGATAATCCAAACACAAACCCTACTACTCCTCTCCTCCCAACGTTGGCGCCCGAACAGCAAGTATCTTGGAGCTCCTGTGTTCTAAGCGGCTCCAAGTTGCATTAGCAACTTGTGTTCTGAGCAACTCCACAACTCCAACTTGCTTTTCTCTCAGCCGCCAACAAGTTGCGCCCACGCAACTTGCTCTCTCACTGCCACCAATCAAGTCGCCCTTGCAACTTGTTTTCTCCACGACCGTGAGCATCTTCTCCTCAGTCGGCCGCTTTCACTCTCCATCGAGCGCTGAAGTTGCGTAAGCAACTTCTCTTCAACGGAGAGTATGAGCGCTGCCAACTGCTTGGAGAAGAAACGGTCTTGAACTCTAGCCCCAGCGTTGAAGTTGCTCTATTCCATTGGAGAACGCCGAAGCAACTTCTTCAACGGAGCTCTTGAGTTTCGTTTGCATGGACATCCATGCATATCCCGTTGCAGCTCACTCGTGGAGAAGGAGAAACAGCTTCTGCTGTTTCCCGTCGGTGGTTTTTCTCGACGCCGCTTTTGCATGCATAGCCATGCATGGCTTCCTTGCGCTTCACACGTGGAGGAAGAAAAGAAACAACTTCTGCTGTTTCTATTGGTGCCGCACTCCCCAGAGAGGAAGTTGTTTTTCTTCTCTTCGGCGCCGATGAACCGAGAGGATGAGAGGGAGAGGGAGAGAGGAGAGAATAGTCTAGGGTTTTCTTGGGTATCCTTGGATTAATTCCATCACCTGGTTTTATGCCATGTGGGGTATATATAGGGCTACGATAGGGACCATGAGGAGGAGTTGGATCTTGGCCTGCTAATGGATCCAAATCCGATCCATTAATGAAGATTCATTCCACTAAAGGATTCTCATTGAATTACCTCACCAACCCCATATTTACATTTGGGCTCCACTTATTACGAGTCGTCCATCCCCCCGTGTTTAAGATATCGAATGCCCGTTAATTAATTTAAATTACTGACAATTCAAATTAATTAACTTCTGGATCCTTGATTAGTACCACTCAACCTTATCATCATGCCGGATCAAATCCACCTGCAGGGTTTAACAAGATGAACCTTTTGAGCTCATCAAGGGGGCATCATCATCCCAACTCACCAGGATACGGATTCCGTCAATAATCAACGGCACACCATACCATATTATTAATATTATCTCCCAACTTATCGGGCCTATCGATCTAACAGAATAGATCTCGCCCATTGGTAAATCAAAGAAATAATAATTAATATTACATGCCCGTTATTATATCGGGATTAAAGGATCGTACTCCATAATAAAATCTGAGGTCCTATCCAATTATCGAGTCAGTACAAATTGAATAACCTCTGGTTTTGGTCCTGCTCAATGTACTCAAAGCACACTAGTGTAATTTTATGGTCAAGACCAACTGTTGGATCGAGAGAAACAATAAAGGGGGGTGAATATCGTAAAACGTTCGGAATAGAGTTAGAGAAATTACGCAGCGGAAGAAATAAACATTCAACGCGAACACAAGATCTTTTACTTGGTTCGGAGTCGCGGTCGGCTCCTACTCCAAGGCCCACGGTCGTTGACCGTTTACTGCGGGCAATTCTATATGTGCGCAAAACTAGTTTACAAGATGTATTACAAAATTAGTACAGTAAACTAAAAGTAGCTCTTCGTTACCGACGTCCGGTGTAGATTATGTTTTTGGAGCAGAGGGACGTCGTCGGCGCTTGTATCTCGAGTAGGGAGGTTTCCGGAGCAGAGCGCGGGAGTAGAAGAGCGTGAATGCGTTGAAAGAATTGTTGTTCCAAGCCTTGGGGTCGAGGGCCTTTTTATAGCCCCTGGGGGCGCCCGGAACATCGGGGGCGCCCCCCCCCCCCCACGTGTCAACTGATCCGAGTTCCTCTCGGTCAGCTCTGATCACTTCAAACTCGGGATCAGGCTTTGACGGGGCGCCCGGGATGCTGGGGGCGCCCGGGTTGACCGGGTCAACTCTTATATGTTGGCTTTGCTGGCTTCCGCTTCGTTAGATTGATCTGGGGGCGCCCGGACCATCCGGGGCGCCCGAGAGCATGGGGGGCGCCCGGGAGCACGGGGGCTCCCCGCCCATGAGCTGTCAAAGCATTTCACTTGCTCTCCTTCTTTTGTATTGACCTTGGGGGTGCCTGGGACACTCCGGGCGCCCTACTCAGCTTCTGCCTCACTCCTTTGAGGCTCTCTGAGCTGCAGACACTTGTTCCTTCGGTCCTGCATCCAGGGTTAGTCCAAAATAACATAGAGCAATAATATGTTAGTTTTATACAGCCTTAGCTGTCTTGGTTCTGACTTTGGGTCTCCAAAATGGAGCCCTAGGTCGAACCGACGCCTATTGTTCCCTCGACGGGGAACGCGTCCTCACCTACTCCTCTCGGGAGAATTTACCTGATGCCAACCGGCTCCTCCGGTTGGACTTTTGCCCAGCTGTCCTTCGTCAGGTGCCTAGCTGTCCTTCGCCAGGTCTTCAGTACCAAGTTGTCCTTCGCCTGGTGCCTAGCAGTCCTTCGCTAGGTCTTTGGTATCAATCTGTCCTTCGCCTGGTGCCTAGCAGTCCTTCGCTAGGTCTTCAGTACCAAGCTGTCCTTCGCCTGGTGCCTAGCAGTCCTTCGCTAGGTCTTTGGTACCAAGTTGTCCTTCGCCTGGTGCTTAGCAGTCCTTCGCTAGGTCTTTGTATCCTGGCATTCCTTCGCCAGGTGCCTAGCAGTCCTTCGCTAGGACTTGGTATCCTGGTATTCCTTCGCCAGGTGCCTAGCAGTCCTTCGCTAGGACTTTTCCTGCACACTTGAGTAACATGTTAGATAAACATTATACCTTAACTTTTGAACCCTTTTGCCATTATCAAAACACAGGTTCGACTTGGGTGCTTTCTGCACCAACAATCTCCCCCTTTTTGAATTATGGCAACCTTGGTTCAAAAAGTTCAGTTAATCAGAACAAGTAAAATGAAATTTTGTTTCCTCCCCCTAGATTTTTCAAAAGTTCGTGGGGTTTTTGAAAATAAATTCTAAGTCTAAAGATGGATTTAATTTTACTTAGAACAATTTTCAAAAGACATATTTTCCAAAACAATTTTCGTTGTGCACTTTGGAAAATTTATACTTGTAGGAAAATGTAAGTTTAAATACTTAGACAAATTTGAAAACTTAAGTTTAAAGTACTTAAAAAATTTTTGAAAATTTAAGTTTGAAGTACTTAGAAAAATTTTGAAAATTTAAGTTTGAAGTACTTAGAAAAATTTTAAAAATTTAAGTTTGAAGTACTTAGAAAATTTTAAAAATTTAAGTTTGAAGTACTTAGAAAAATTTTGAAAATTTAAGTTTGAAGTACTTAGAAAAATTTAGTACTTTTGAAAATGAATTAAGTACTTTTTGAATAAAGGATAGAGTTTGAAATTTTGGATTTTGAAAAAAAAAATAAACTCTCTCCTTTCCTATCTCTCCCCCTTTGCCATATATCAAAAACAAAGCAGTATAACAGAAAAAAGGATAATTAAATTGCATAAAAGCAAATAATAAATTGCATAATTTGCTGTACTGAATCAATTCAGGATATTAACTAAACCAAATCAGTTTCAATTATCTCTTTTAGGGTCATATCTAACCCTTCTACTTGGTTGAATCCCTTCGCTACTAAGCGGACTTTGTTTCTGACTATTTCTCCTTGATCATTTAGCTTATTCCTAAAAATACACTTAGTGTCAATGACGGATTTGCCCTCAGGTTTAGGTACTAATTCCCAGACTTGGTTTCTTTCGAATTGGGCTAGCTCTTCTTGCATAGCTATGATCCAATCAGGATCAGGTAGGGCTTCCTCTATAGTCTTAGGTTCTATTTTTGAAATCATTGATATTTGACTAAGGTTTCTATAGGAAGATCTAGTCCTGACTCCTAGAGTTGGATCACCCACAATTTGATCGGTTGGGTGACTGAGTATGAGTTTTTTGGTTTTTCTAGAACTTGGTTCAGCCTCAAGTCCGGCTGGTTGGTTTGGTTCAATATTTGATTCAATTCTTTGAGCTAGTTCAATTATTGGTTCAATAATTGGTTGATTTGACTCATTAGTTGGTTCAATAGTTAGTTCGTTTATGGGTTCAATTAAGGATTCACCAATTTGTTGATTATCTTCTTGATCAGTGTTTGATGAAGTTAAATTTGGATTTGAGTTAATTTCTTCATCAAATATTAGGTTGGTTGTTTCTTCGATTTTCTTGGTTTGGTTGTTGTAAACCCTATAGGCTCTACTTGTTGTTGAGTATCCTAGGAAGATGCCTGGGGTTGACTTAGACTGGAATTTTCCTAAGTAGTCTTTGGTATTTAGGATATGGACTTTGCATCCAAAGACCCTTAGGTAGTGTAGATTTGGAAGTCTATGGTAATATAGTTCATAGAGTGTTTTGTTGTGTCGCTTGTTAATCAGGACCCTATTTTAGATGTAGCAAGTCGTACTAATTACTTCTGCCCAATATTGGTTGGCTAAGTTAAATTCATTGAGCATAGCCCTAGCGGCTTCCTGTAAAGTTCTATTTTTTCTTTCGACTATCCCATTTTGTTGGGGGGTTCTAGGACACGAAAATTCATGTATGTATCCATTTACCTTACAGAATTCCTCGAACCGTTGATTTTCAAATTCTCCCCTGTGGTCACTCCTAAGCCTTTTGATTTTAGTATCGTTTTGATTTTCAATTAACTTACAGAATTCATTAAATAGGTTTAGGGTTTCATCTTTGGTCTTTAGAAATCTAACCCAGGTAAACCTTGAGTAATCATCAACTATTACTAAGCAGTACCGGTTTCCGCTTAGTGACTTGGCTCCATGTGAATCAAATAGGTCAAGGTGCAGGAGCTCAAGTGTGGTTTGAGTTAGATCAGATTGAATTAGTTTGTGATTAGATCTGGTTTGTTTACCTTGATTGCATGATTCACATATTAAGTTTTCATGATTTTTAATTTTGGGAATACCTTTAATTAGGCCAAATTGGGTGATTTTTGAAATAATTCTTAGGTTAGTGTGACCTAGTCTCCTATGCCAGAGGTTTGATTGTTCTAACTGAGTTAACATGCATTTAGGTACTAGGGGAAGGTTTATAGTGTAAACATTATTTTTCCTAGTGCCCTTAAGTATGATTTCTGAGTCATGCAAGTTTCTAATCAGGCAGTTAGAATTGTTAAAGGTAACTATATAACCAGAATCACATAACTGACTTATGCTAAGTAGGTTAAATTTGAAATTTTTAACCAAAAGGACTTTTTTAATAACAAAGTCAGATTTAAGTTCAATATTACCTGACCCAATTACCTTGAGTGTAGCATTGTTGCCAAATGCCACTGAGCCTAGGTTCTTGAACTTGAGTTCGGTGAATTTCAATTTGTCTCCAGTCATGTGTCTGGAGCAACCGCTATCCAACATCCATTGGTCCAAATCTTTATGTTCCTACACATAAAGAGTTTTGTTGATTTTGATCCAATTAGAGTCAGGAATAGCCTAAATTGATTTTCACAGCCTAGTCTATCTCACTCAAATCTAGGGTTATCAATCACGTTAGCCTTACAAGTTTTGTGAGACAGGTTTTGGTGGGTAAAGTTATTTTAAAAATTTATTTTGAAAAACTTGAATTAAATTTGAAAACAATTAAATTTATTTTGAAAAGAATGTTTGAATCTATAACTAACTGAAAATTTGTGTTAGATTCGAATTTGGCAAAGAATAATTTGAATTTGAATTTCAAAGATTGGCTTCCAGGTCTTGGCGAGGCACTAGGCCTTCTTTGGTCGTAGCCTTATTGGATCATCAACCCTTTCCTTAACAAAGTCTTTCAGTGAAATTTCATTTTCAAAATTAATCTTTGAAAAATTCTGGTCTAACTAGTTTGGGTCTTGGATCGGTAGCTTCGGCTAGTTTCACCAGTCTAAAGAGACCAAGTAGAGAATACTTGACCTTATTAGAATTGGTTTCCCTAACATACTATCATCTCACCTTCACCCAATACTATGTTGTCAAATTTCAGTTAAGTTAGTTCAGTCCTTAAACTAACCATTCCTAAATCTAAGCATGGTAAATTGCGGGAATTAAGTAAACAAGCAAACAAGCAAATTGAAAGCAACAATTTTATCTAACAATAAATATTGTTTTCAATTTGGCTCCCCCTGGACTAAAGCCACGATAATGGTTTGGCAAGATGTGAATCTTGTCCTTGGGAATCCAATATTGATTTGATCCAGTTTGTTTGTTCAAGCATAGTTTGGGTACCCATGCCTGAACTTTAGGTCTGGACTGGTTCAGTACAGCAAAGTAGGATCTTTGTCTAGATTTGGTTCTATAGCCTAGTCCGGATCGATTTAGAACCGATTTCTATTTTCCAAGAATCATGTCAAGACCCTTGGAACCAGAAGTGAATCGTTCTAAGGCAGCTCTAAGATCCTTGACTTGAGTTTTCAGGGAGGAGTTCTCTTTCTCAAGTTTTTCAACTTGAGTAGAGGTTCCTTCTTGAACCTTCTCAGTTAAGGGTCTAGAATCAGCTCCCTCTTTCAGGAGTTTTACTTCCTGTCGGAGGGATTCGACTCGGAGTTTAGCTTTCGCCAAATCTCGAGAAAAATAAGAAATTAACTCATTTAACTGACTTCTAGTAAAACCACTTACCTTGATTTCACCGTCCTCTGAAAATGTCAGTCTGCCGTCGTCCTGTTCCGATTCTGACTCGGTCTCGATTTCTTCTGAGGCGGTTAGTGCGAGCAGGTTCGACTGTGGGACCTCTTCTTCTTCTTTGAAGGAGGAGGACTCGTCCCACGTTGCCTGAAGAGCCTTTTTCCTTCTATTCTTCTTGGTCTCCTTTAGGTTCGGACACTCCGTCTTGTAGTGACCCTTCTTCTTGCACTCGTAGCAGGTCACGTTGGGCTTGTTCTTTTCATTTGCGGGTTCAGCTGGTTCATCCTTTCTTCGGCTGGCTTTTCGTCTGTTGGTTTGGTTCTTCAATTCCTTGTAGTAGTTTCGGGCCAGTCGGACCAGCTTAGGTCGATCTCCTTCTTCGTCTTCTGAGTCTGAGTCTGAGTTAGACTCGGGTTCAGGTTGAGGCTTCTTCTTGGTTGTCCTTCCAGTTTTACCTGCAACAAAGGCAATACCTTTCTCGGCCAGATTGCAGTTAGTCTGTTCATGTAATTCTAATTCAGAGAATAATTCATCTAATTTAATTTTTGAAAGGTCCCTTGAAACCTTGTATGCATCTACCATAGATGCCCACAAGGTGTTTCTCGGGAAAGCATTTAAAGCGTATCTTATTAGGTCACGATTTTCTACCTTGTGACCGATGGTGTGTAGTCCGTTCATTAATTCCTGAATTCGGGCGTGGAGTTGAGTTGTTGTTTCGTTGTCGTTCATCTTGATCGTGTACAGCTTGTTCAGGAGGAGATCTCTCTTGCTGATCCGAGTGTCTGAAGTTCCTTCGTGCAGCTCGATCAGTTTCCCCCACAGCTCCTTGGCACTGTTGAATGGACCCACCCGGTTCAGCTCCTCTTTTGTTAAGCCGCATTGGAGGGTCTGGGTCGCCTTTGCATCAGCTTCAATCTTCCGTTTCAAAGCGGTGTCCCACTCTGTGTAGGTCTAAGGTACTCCTTCAGCATTCTTTGGAATCTCCAGTCCGGACTGGATGATTATCCACATGTCCACCTGAGTTTTCAAGTGGACCTCCATTCTGCACTTCCAGTAGGAGAAGTCCTCCCCACTGAAGAGAGGTGGTCTTGCGGTGCTGAAGCCTTCTTGCATGGCCATTTTATCTAAAAATTAAACTAAAAGGAAAGAAATGTCCCAAGACTTGGTCTTGGATTAGTAGTGCGGGATAAAGAGAAAAATATTTGTCGAGGGGTGTTGCACCAACCTCGATTAACGAGAAGAATTTCGTACGAAAAATTATAAAAAAAATTCGTAAAAATCCGAAAAATTCTCAAACTGGTGGTTGCACCAAATTTGAGTTTCCCCGCTCTGATACCACTTGTTGGATCGAGAGAAACGATAGAGGGGGGATATCGTAAAACGTTCGGATTAGAATTAGAGAAATTACACAGCGGAAGAAATAAACATTCAACAGAACACAAGATCTTTTACTTGGTTCGGAGTCGCGGTCGGCTCCTACTCCAAGGCCCACGGTCGTTGACCGTTTACTGCGGGCAATTCTATATGTGCGCAAAACCAGTTTACAAGATGTATTACAAAATTAGTACAGTAAACTAAAAGTAGCTCTTCGTTACCGACGTCCGGTGTAGATTATGTTTTTGGAGCAGAGGGACGTCGTCAGCGCTTGTATCTCGAGTCGGGAGGTTTCCGGAGTAGAGCGCGGGAGTAGAAGAGCGTGAATGCGTTGAAGGAATTGTTGTTCCAAGCCTTGGGGTCGAGGGCCTTTTTATAGCCCCTGCGGGCGCCCGGAACGTCGGGGGCGCCCCCCATGTGTCAACTGATCCGAGTTCCTCTCGGTCAGCTCTGATCCCTTCAAACTCGGGATCAGGCTTTGACGGGGTGCCCGGGACACTGGGGGCAACCGGGTTGACCGGGTCAACTCTTATCCGTTGGCTTCGCTGGCTTCCGCTTCATTAGCTTAATCTGGGGGCGCCCGAACCATCCGGGGCGCCCGGGAGCATGGGGGGCACCCGGGAGCACGGGGGCACCCCGCCCATGAGCTGTTGAAGCATTTCACTTGCTCTCCTTCTTTTGTATTGACCTTGGGGGCGCTCGGGACACTCCAGGCGCCCTACTCAGCTTCTGCCTCACTCCTTTGAGGCTCTCTGAGCTGCAAACACTCGTTCCTTCGATCCTGCATCTAGGGTTAGTCCAAAATAACATAGAGCAATAATATGTTAGTTTTATACAGCCTTAGCTGTCTTGGTTCTAACTTTGGGTCTCCAAAATGGAGCCCTAGGTCGAACCGACGCCTACTGTTCCCTCGACGGGGAACGCGTCCTCACCTACTCCTCTCGGGAGAATTTACCTGATGTCAACCGGCTCCTCCGGTTGGACTTTTGCCCAGCTGTCCTTCGCCAGGTGCCTAGCTGTCCTTCGCCAGGTCTTCAGTACCAAGCTGTCCTTCGCCTGGTGCCTAGCAGTCCTTCGCTAGGTCTTTAGTATCAAGTTGTCCTTCGCCTGGTGCCTAGCAGTCCTTCGCTAGGTCTTCAGTACCAAGCTGTCCTTCGCCTGGTTGTCCTTCGCCTGGTGCCTAGCAGTCCTTCGCTAGGTCTTTGGTACCAAGTTGTCCTTCGCCTGGTGCCTAACAGTCCTTCGCTAGGTCTTTGTATCCTGGCATTCCTTCGCTAGGTGCCTAGCAGTCCTTCGCTAGGGCTTTGTATCCTGGCATTCCTTCGCCAGGTGCCTAGCAATCCTTCGCTAGGACTTGGTATCCTGGCATTCCTTCGCCAGGTGCCTAGCAATCCTTCGCTAGGACTTTTCCTGCACACTTGAGTAACATGTTAGATAAACATTATACCTTAACTTTTGAACCCTTTTGCCATTATCAAAACACAGGTTCGACTTGGGTGTTTTCTGCACCAACAATCTTCCCCTTTTTGGTTTATGGCAACCTTGGTTCAAAAAGTTAAGTTAATCAGAACAAGTAAAATGAAATTTTGTTTCCTCCCCCTGGAAGGAATCTCCCCCTAGATTAGACCTTGGACTTGAGCCGCCTCTTGAGGCGCCTCAGATGGGAACTGAGGCGCCCTCAATGTCCTTTATAAGGAGGCTGAGAGCTTATCTTTAAACACAACTTCTCTCCGAGTTCTTCGGATCTTTCTGCGACTCCGTCTTCGTGCTGCAACCCTGCTACTACTCGTCTATAACCGACCGCTGCCAGAAGATCGACTCTAACACATGAACAAATCCAGATATCTACAATCATGTTGATAACAAATTTAGTAATTTCTATACTCATTTCTTATATCTGCTTAAGGATGGCGTGGGGTATTACACTAATCCTATTTTCTTATATCCGACTACTCTACCAGCAGTTTATCAGTAGAGAGATTTAGTGGATTACCCGTTAGAAAAATCCGAGGGTCCTAGGAATTGGAGTTGGAGTCGTTAAAGGCTTCGAACGAAGTAAAACTGAATTATATTTGACTTGTGTTTTTCGTACGTTATTTTTCCGTTGTCCACTCGAGATTTCGAAAATACGAAAAATGTCAAGTTTTTAAATACACATGATTCATTCACTGCAACAATCCTATAATAATCAATTAATCGGCCTTAATATAAATTTGACTTATTAATCGATTGATAGCGTATGTTAATTGATTGATACAATCCAACTAATTATTTTAATTGATCTAAAAACCTCATATGTAAGAATCATTTCCAGGTTCGATATTTAATTCGTCAATCGATTGACATTTCAGAATAATTGATTTGATCTCGTCAATCGATTATCTTCATCGATAGCAAAAAAAACAAAATACTTCTTTAGCGGGACCCATCGGATTTTTTCTTTGATCGATTTTGATCTATTAGAGAACCTGCTTTCGTTTTAACTGGGACCCATCCAGATTTTCTTTTCTATAATCGATTAGAGAAGTGCATTAATCAATATAATTAATTAGAAATATATCGAATCCATTATTAATCGATTCTATAAAGTTTTTAATCGATTGGATATAATTCCAATTGATTAATGTCGGTCGTGTCACAAAATTAAAACGGTTAATCAATTGGAAATCAATTTTAATCGTTAAAAACCATATCGATTTCAATCGAATTTATTAGTTATTTTAGATTTAATAATCGATTAATTAACTAAGTCAATCGATTAAGTTATCACGATTTGACATAATCATTCTGTATGTTCTTTACAAAATATGAAAAATACAAAAATAAATTTATCTTAATTTTTTTACATATTTTTCTAGATGAAAAATTATATTATATCAAAAAAAACTTATTTTAGAAAAAAAAATAAAGATTGACGCAAAACTCAACTTTACTATCATGAAAACAAATAAACAGAGTAAGATTCTGATACCAATTGAAACATGTTGCATGAATTCTAAAAGTCAAATAACAACAAAAGTATGTATCTTGATCTATGAATCATAGCATAATAAAATAAATACATAAGCATGAAGATAAGAAACTTGATTAAAGAGTTATTTTCCTTATCCTAGCATCGTCGGCTTAATCCCCATAGAAGAAGATGCAATGGAAAGAAGAATGAGGATCTTCCAAAAGACTTAGAATTGACGACGCTGAAAAAAGTCTAAATCAATGGGGATCAAAAGCTATACTAAGATGATGCCCTAAACTCTTAAAGACCTCCCCTTTTTATAGGAATTCAATCCCCATTGATAATAACGGATTGGGTTACACAACAAAAAAAAATTGAGATTAGCGATGAAATTTTTAATTGTCCGTCGCTAATAGCGACGAATAAATTAAATCCGTCGCTAATTTTAGAATACAGGTCAAATACCCTAAATTAGTTACGGAAAAGGTCAATGTCATCGCAAATAGCGACGGACAATTAAAAATTCCATCGCTATTAGCGACAGACAAGGCATTTTCGTCGCTAATAGCGACAAACAAGCCATTTCCGTCGCTATTTTAGATTTATTTTGCACTCTCCTCTCTCCCCCACCGTCACACGTTCAGAGGGTTTCCCCCGGCTTCTTCGTCGTCCCCGGCATCTCCTCCTCCGGCGATCCCTCCTCTGGTCATAGGTACGCAAATAGGTTAGTTAATCACTCCTCCAGCGTCCCCTGCGGCCGCCGGGCGCAGCTGGCGCCATCGGCTGCCGACCGCCAGCCGAGCCGCTGCCGGAGTTGAGTCTTCTTAATTAATTAATTTAATTTTCTTAATTAATTAATCTTCACAATGAAATTTACCCAAATATACTTATAAAAGTATTTCAAGGCGCTAGGGATTGTTAGGTTACTCAAAATTGAGTTAACTGACTGAAAACAGACAGTTTCAGTCGTGCCAATCGATTGGTGTTGGGCCCCAATCAATTAAGCTATGTCTTAATCGATCAGGTGATCGATTACGGCTTCCCTTAATCGATCAATGGATCAATTATGCGAGCTTCTGTGCCCACAGAAAAGGGTTAACAATCGATTGACCAATCGATTGATGTTGTCCTAATCGATCACCTGATCGATTAAGAGTTTCTGATTTCTGAAAATAATTTCAGTCCGAATTTCAAAAACTCCTAAATAATTCTACAAAATTTGAAAAACCCCTAAAATTTTGTGTAGACATTATTTATGACATATACTATTAAGGAAAAATAATTTTATACGAAAATACCTCTCTTTTTCAAAGATTGACACAAAAATGGAAACCATTGAAATATTTCAATGTTTCATTCTATTTTGTATCCAATTCATCAATGATGAGATCTATCAAAAGATAGTTTTCACCAAGGTTTTTCAAGATAGTTTTGAAATAGGTTTCAAAAATAATTTCCAACCATATTCCTTGGGCTAAATGCACATGATTTGTACATTAGCTTTCCCAATGATTGGAGTTCATTTATATTCATGTTTTGATGAACCTAAAACTCAATAGGATGCATATTAATCAACACCTTGAGTTTCATTCATCACCCTAACATCTCACTTATTTCTAATGCATCTCAAAATACACGCAAGTCAACTTATGATTTTGGTGAGATGTGAAAGTCATGTTCTCCCTAAACTAAGGGTTCATGCATTTCTACTTAGGCATTATAAACTTTGATCATTCACCTAGAATGTCAATTAATGTCAATGTCCTTAATTTCAATAATAATTAAATTAATATATGATAATGACTATGACATGCATCATATTAGAATTTTAAAAAAAAATTATAGCTAGATGATGCATGTATGACATGACATGTAATATTTTCATAATAAAATATGAATGATGAATCATGATGTCATGACATGTGATTGGGTATACAAAACATGACATAGTAGAAAAAAATACCTAGATTTCCTATCTAAGTATCAATAACTCATCGCTAAGTCATTGATAATCCTAATTTTGCCCCTAATTTTCAAGATAATGTCAAAACTCTCCAACTTGGCATATATTTGGATTTTAACCTAGTTGTGCCAGCTTTATTTAGTTCAATCTTTCAAAAATATAGTTTGACACAAATTTTACTCCTAGAGTAAACAAATGACTCCTTCATTTTCAAGGATAGTAACTCCTTGAAAATGCCCCAAAGTGCCAACTTCATCAAGGTTGGGTTAACTACCCGTCCAATTTGAGTTGATACTCCCTAGGCCTATCTAGGGTGTGGCGAACACACTTTTAGGAACCCAAAACATATTGGTGCTCCTTGGGTGTTCTAGGTATTCATTAGGGATAACTTCCCTTGATACCTTCCTAATGACTTTTCTAGGCTTCTCCAAATTCTTAGTCATGTTGGTCTTATCTTGGTCAACTCTAGGAATGACTTCCCTTGTGACCTTGACTTGACCCCTAAACCTAGATTGAGTTCCATACCTATATGGAACTCTATGATAAGATGGATCATCCTTCTTGGTTTTAGGTTTGTATCCCAAACCTTTCTTGCTCCTAGAGGGTCCTTGATTTCCTAAATCTAGGTTTTGAATTTTTGATCCCTTAAATAGATTTTCTATTTTCTTAAGGGATTTTTTCAATTTATCAAGTTTTGACCTCAAAACTTGATTTTCCATCATTACCTCATCAATGCTTGGTTTTCTAATATAACCTTGGTGATTATTCTTCTTGGCCTGTGTTGGGTAGGTCTACCATGGAAAGTTCTAATTTGTTCCCTATCCTTAGATGTGGTAATCCTAGCATGGAAGACTCTATAGTTTTCCTTAGATTTTTCATGCCTCCTATTTTCATAATAAATAACATTAAAATGATAATAATTATTTCTAGCATGCATATTATCATGATGAAAATAAGTATCATTTCCTAATGGTACCTTGGTCTTGTTCTTGGAGACTCTCCCTTGATTTGAACTCTTTCTTTTTGCCTTGGTCGGATCCTTCCCCTTTGGACATTGATTCCGATAATGCCCCTTTTGTTTGCATGAGAAGCACACAATATGCTTTTTATCCTTCTTTACCACGGGGCCGACCTCCTTTGGCTTTTCCTTGGTCTTGGGTGTCACTTGCATCTTCTTCTTGACCAAATTAGGACACTTACTCTTATAGTGTCATTTTTGCCTACACTCAAAACAAATAATGTGATCTTTATTTTTACAAATTGAAATAGTTATACCTTCATGGGGTATAGAGGTGGTACTCGATTCTTTTTCTTTTTTATTGACCTCGGATGATGATGTTGAAGCTTTTCTTTGATCCGATGTCAATGGCAAATTTTGCTCCTCCTCAATCCTTGAAGTGGAGGCTTTTTGAACTTCGTCTTCGGATGTTGAGCATCTCTCAACTTCCGAATTTTCTTCCTCCGATGAATCTCCCTCTTCGGATTTCTCTTGATTTGGTACAGTGGAGGGATCTTCTGTTGGGTATGGCTTGCGGGTTTCCTAAGCGAATACTCGGTCGATCCGAGAGACCTCTCCATGTCTACGGATTAAAAATTAATCCGAATGGAGACCCGTCTCCCACCGACCATCTTGTGCCGTATCGAACGATCCAAATTACAACTCGGTCAATCATAAAGATCGAGCCTTGTAATTTGCTTGACCGTTCGACCGCGGAAAAGGCGACGAGTGAATCGCCGACTTTTGTGTTTATGGTCGGGGTCCAATTAGTTAATATTAATCATGACAAACAATCAAAATAATTAACTAATTAACATGAAATGACAAGACTAATAAACATGGCACAATAAGATAAGTAAAGGAGCCAAGGATGAGTATATATCTTCCGTTATCTCGCGATCTTCTATTGTATGATCTATCCACTTTTTGAACGTCGTGTGGGCGACGATCCTCCAAAAAACGAAGCCATAAAAATCTTCTTTTTTCTCCTCATCAACCTTGCATGCAATTCTCCTTGATCAACGTTGATGAACTCTCCTTGATCAAAATTTCATGCAATTCCTTGCATGGAGGCCGAAATGTAAAATTGCAATTTCTTGCATGCAAATTGCCGAATTGCTAAGTTGCAATTCTTTTGCATGCAAATTGCAATTACATGCAAATTGACGAATTGCAATTACCGAATTGCTAAATTGCAATTCCTAGCAATTCTTTTGCATGCAAATTGCAATTACATGCAAATCGCAAATTGCAATTACCGAATTGCTAAATTGCAATTCTTTTGCATGCAAATTGCCACATGCAATTACCGAATTGCTGAATTGCAATTCTTTTGCATGCAAACTGCAATTACATGCAAATTGGCACATGCAATTACCGAATTGCTGAATTGCAATTCTTTTGCATGCAAACTGCAATTACATGCAAATTGGCACATGCAATTACATGCAATTACCGAATTGCTGACTTGCAATTCTTTGCATGCGAGTCCACAGTGCATGACGCCGACGCACTTCCATGCAGAGGCCGACGACGCTCTTCCATGCAAGGGCGGCGTCTCCATGCACAGGTTGCATGGAAAATCAAGAGACTTGATTAAGTTTTTTTTTTAAATGACTCATGAGATATATATATATAGGCTATAATAAAGATCATGAAGAAAAGTTGAGTCTTGACCTACTAATAAATTCAAACCTAATCCATTAATGAAAATTCCACTAGAGGATCTCCATTGAATTACCTCACCAACCCCTATATTTTCATATGGACTCCACCTATTACGAGTCATCCATCCCCCGTGTTTAAGATTTCGAATGCTCGTTAATTAATTAAATTACTGATAATTTAAATTAATTAACCTTTGGGTCCTTGACTAGTACCACTCAATTTTATCATCGTGCCGGATCAAATCCACCTGCAGAGTTTAGCACGATGAACCTTTTGAGCTCATCAAGGGGGCATCATCATCCTGACTCACCAGGACACGGATTCCGTCAATAATCATCGGCACAACATATTATTAATATTATCTCCCAACTTACCAGGCCTATCGATCTAACAGAATAGATCTCGTCCATTGGTAAATCAAAAAAATAATAATTAATAATATATGTCCAATATTATTTCGGGATTAAGAGATCGTACTCCATAATATAAACTGAGGTCCTATCCAATTATTGAGTCAGTACAAATTGGATAACCTCGGGTTTCGGTCCTGCTCAATGTACTCATAGCACACTAGTGTTATTCTATGGTCAAGACCAACCATACCTAATTACACTACAACCATCCCGATGGGTTGTCCAATTCCATCTCGGTTGTGGGCCTCTTATTTATACTAAGTAAGGAACTGATAACACGATCTTCCGTGTGACACCACACACCATGTTATCTACAATGTAAAGTAATTGGACTTCATGCGTGTACTAATGTAAATAAGCACCTAGTGTAGTTGTGATTCTCTTTTCAAAATGAAGATGTTCATATATATAAAAGAAGCAAATCTTTTCAGTATACCCATCTTACATCTTCATGAAGCTTTGCCAATTTGCTCCAAAGTTCTTTGACATCTTGAAATTTTCCAACTTTGTCCAAGATGGTGTTTGGCAATAGATTGACCAATAATTTGGTCACTTTGTTATTGGTCTCACATCTCTTGATTAGCTCCTCACTCCATTTGCTTTTCTTGAGGAGCTTTCCTTTGGTGCTTGTTGGAACTTTAAAACCCTCCATTAGAGCAAGTCATTGCTCTATCTTCATCATGAAGAAATTTTCAATCTTTGACTTCCAAAGATCGAAATTTGCTTTATCGAATGGTAGAGGTACCTGAGTGTCGTAGCCAAATTCCATTTTTGAATTTTAACCCTCTTGATGATGGCTTCTTGAAATTTGGGCTTCTTCAAACTTCTTCTTCTTCCTCTTGCTCTTACACTCTTGAATTTTAACCCTCTTGATGATGGCATCTTGGTGGGTGATTAGCTCCGATTTGCTTGTAGAAGATTTGTCGCCACGGAAGACTCCAAGCAATGCTAACACTCAAGGATTTACTTGGTATCCACCTCCTTGAGTTGACTAATCCAAGGATTCACTCTCCTCACTCTCTCATACACTATGAAAGATCTCCTTCTTGAGGTAGAGAAACCTCTTACAAGCTTACAAAAAGAATACAACAAGAGGAAGCAAATACAATAGAAAATCTTACAAGATTTACAACAACAAGCTTTCTTTGCTTTCCTTGCTTTCTTCAAGCTTAAGATCACCTCTAGAACTTTGGAAGTGTAGCAACACTGTGCCCCAAAGCCTCTCTTGAAATGGCGAGGAAGGAGGAGAAGAACTGTGCAAGCCCTATCGAGCAAATCCCGCTTCAAACCTGCGTGAAAACCCAATATACCCGACGCCTAGGGTTTCCTAATCGATTACCCAATCGATTACCACGTCAGACTTAGCCGTTCAACGGCTATTTTTTGAAGCTTAATCGATTAGCCAATCAATTAAGAACAACCTTAATCGATTGCTAAATCGATTCAGCATCTTTCTGTGCTCTCGCGCAATACTGCCGTAATCGATCGCCCAATCAATTACTAGACCTCTTAATCGATTAATCAATCGATTAAGAGAAAGCTGAATCGATTGCCCAATCGATTCAGCCACCTTCTGTTCTCACAACTTATTTCTCCCAATCGATTACCCAATCGATCCACACCTTCCTTAATCAATCACCCAAACGATCAAGAAGGCTTCTGTTTGCGAGAAACCAAACTTAAATCGATTACCCAATCGATTGAGTCCAACCCTAACTTGTGTGCACAAGTCTAAGGTTCCCTTGCCTAACCTTGGTCAACCGTGACCTGTTAGGACTTCCCTACCAAGTGTCCGGTCAACCCCTTTGACTAACCTAGATTTCTCCTGCCTAGCTCCAAGCTAGGACTTAACATGATTCCCAACCAGGTTTGCCTAACCCTCGAGTTAGGTCTAGTCTCTCGGTAGACTTCCACCTTACCAGCGTGTGATGTCCCCGATGTACCTGGACTTCACCTAGTCCCCACTAGTCCCACTAGGTCTTTTCTCATGTCAGCGTATGATCTCCCCGATCCACCTGGACTTCACTTAGTCCCACTAGATCTTTTCCCAGTCAAGTCTCCAGTCAACCTTGACCCACTTGACTCACACGATATTCAAATATCATGCGATATTCAAACATCATTATCAAACATCGAAACATCCAACCTTAAGCTTACCAAGCTTACCAGACATAAGCTCACCCGAGCCTAGTCAAACTAGGTCAACCCTGACCTAATAAAGATTGCACCAACACAAATACCTACTCCTGAAGTTCAGAAAATGTATGACATGTTGAAGGCTAGTGAAAGAGAAGTATAGGAAAGTATTCCTTCTGGTCATTCCCAATTATCTGTTACTGCAAGATTATTGAATATGAAGGCGGAACATAAATTCTCAGAACAATGTTATGATGACATATGTCAATTGATGTCAGAGTTGCTACCAACAGATAATTGCATGACTGATAATTTATAAAATACTAAAAAATTAATTAGAGACTTGGGTATGCCAGTGGAGAATATACATTATTGTATCAATAATTGCGTGACCTATTGGAACGAAGATAGTGAGTTGATGGAATATAAAATGTGTAAGCATCCTCGTTACAAGCATAGTAGTCGTATGGTTGGGAAGAAGAAGAAAAATATTCCCTACAAAGTCATGTATTACTTCCCTTTGACTGATAGACTCCAACGCTTGTATGCATCAGCAGTAACAACAAGTCATATGATCTGACATCAAAACCATGGACATGAAGGGGACATAATGTGTCATCCTTGAGATTCCCCTGCATGGAAACATTTAGATTCAATATTTTCTTCCTTTGTTATGGAACCACGTAATGTAAGACTTGGACTTTCTGCAGATGGATTTCAGCCATTTGGAAGTTAGGCACAACAATATTCATCATGGCTAGTAATTTTAACACCATATAACTTACCACTATGGATATGCATGAAAGATGAATTCATGTTTCTTACCGTGTTAATTCCAGGTCCTCATAATCCAAAAGGGCAAATAGATGTATTTTTGCAACCTTTGATTGCTGAGCTGAATCATTTATGGATTATAAGTTCAGAGACGTATAACATCGCAAATAATCAAACTTTACAATGCATGCAATATTGTTATGGACCATTAGTGATTTTCCCACATTCTTAATGTTATTAGGATAGAGTACGACTGAAAAGTTAGCGTGTTCATATTGTATGAGTCAGCCTGATGCATTTTCTTTGCCTTGCAGTGGAAAGATTTCTTGATTTGATAATTATCAAAAAAATTTACCTGTTGATCATCCGTTCAGAAGAAATAAGAAAATTTTCAAAAGGAATGAAGTGGTTAGGAAACTACCCCCAGTTTGGATGTCAGGTGAAGAAATATTTAATGAAATTATTAGTTATGGATTTCTACCAGTATATTAAGATGGTTCAGATGATATCAACAAGTACATTGTTAGAGTTAACAAATGCGGTTGGAGGAAAAGAAGTATTTTTTGGGAGCTTCTATAAAAATTTCTTTGATAACATCATCAATACTGTGTTGAATGTTCATGGGAAAACTAAAGATATAACAAAATCACACAAAGAATTAAAACAATTAGTAAGCAGGCCTGAGTTGCATCAGAATGAAACCACTGATAAATATCCGAAGGCATGTTATACATTGGACAAAGAAAGTAAGCAAGCAATGTATTCTTGGTTGAAAGTAATCAAATTTCCAGATAGATATACCTCTAATATGTCTTGTTGCATGGATACAAACAGATTAAAAATGGTTGGAATGAAGAGTCATGATTGTCATGTGTTCATGCAAAGATTAATTCCAATAGTTTTCCAAGAATTACTTCGTAATAATGTTTGGCGAGCACTTACAGAATTAAGTTTTTATTTCAAAAATCTGACTTCCAGGGTTATTACGGTATCAGATATGTTACGCCTTCAGACAGAGATTCCATTAATAATATGTAAGCTTAAACGAATATTTCCACCAAGCTTTTTTGATTCAATGGAACATCTACCTATTCATTTACCTAATGAGGCACAAATAGGTGGTCCTGTACAATATAGATGAATATATCCTTTTGAAATGTTTCATAAGAAATTAAAGAATAATGTGCGTAATAAAGCAAGAGTTGAGGGATCAATATGTAATGCATATCTGGTTGAAGAAGCAAGTTCGTTTTGCTCGTATTACTTTGCTAAAAATGTGAAAACCAGACATCGAAAGTGTTCACGCAATCAAGATGACATTCAAATAGTTGACCTAGACATGCTTTCTATTTTCAAGTATCTTAGAAGAGCAATGGGTGCAACTCTATATAGACGGTTAAATGACCAAGAATATTATGCTGCCATGACATATATACTCCTGAACTGTGAAGATGTCAAACCATACCTAGATAATAGCTCCAGTTTATATATTTATTTGCATTAAATTACTATCTGATAATATAATTAAAATTCTTATATGATATCAAATTACCTTATATGTCAGGTTATACGAATAATAGTTGTACATTCAAAATCCATCTATAAGTGCAAATGAAGTAGATCAGAAGATAGATGATGAATTTGCATTTTGGTTTCAAATATATATAAGTCAGTTAATTAATATTTTTATATTTACAACTCTTTATTATATATTAATCTAATTTTATCAACGACCACTATTATAGGTGAATGATCATAGAATTTTAAATATAGAAGATGAATGAATAAAAAATCTCGCATTTGGACCTCTGCGTACTGTGACCATCTTCTCTGGTTATTACGTGAATGGATACAGATTTCATGTGAGCTAACATGATTCACAAAAGCTAACGTATAATTCTGGTGTTTGTGTCAAAGGATCAGCAAACAATAATGATATTCAATTTGACTATTATGGCAGACTAGAGGAAATTATCAAGGTTGAATACCCATCGTTACCTTTCAAAAGATGTGTATTATTCAAGTGTTTTTGGTATGATCTAACTCCAAGGACGGGCACCAGGTAACATCGTTTATACAATTTAGTTGAGGTTAATTCAACCAAAAGATTCAACAAGTTTGAACCTTTCATCTTTGCGGTGCAAGCTGGTCAAATATTTTATCTTGAATACCCAACTAAGAGAAGACGACCAAGTGAATGGCTAGCTATTTGTCAAATTAAGCCTAGGTCAAGCATTGAAATGTCAAATACGATAATTGTTCATAACCCCGATGCTTATCAAAATGAAGAAGCCATAATGAACTCCGTTGATTCAAAAATACAATTAGCATTACAATTACTTATAGATGATAATGTCACTTATGAGAAAATAGATGATGGTGAGATATCTAGCAGTGAGGAGGTTGATGTATCAACAGACTCAAGCGATGAAAACTTTCATGTTAATTTAGTTCCATCGGAATAAGATCAGGTGATTAAATATTGAATATTACTAGTTATTTGTATTTCATCTTCGTTAATACTAATTCGTTGATAAATGTGTATATCTAATATTATGATTTTGGATTTTTATAGTCATGCAGTCGGGACAGAGACCATGTGGTGACAAGATTACTTTGAGAGTAGTGAGTGACTGGTGTGTCAATATGTAATTCTTATATATTTCAAGTCAAATTTTACTAATGTATGATATTTTTGCTACAGCTTTATCCCAAACGGTCACCAGGTCTTAGCTTACATTATAAAAAAATTTAAAGAACAATTATCCTCTACTGCTACCACATGGGGCCATATAGAGCAAGATTTGAGGAATTTTTATTACAGTGATTTTTTGATAAGTAGTTTAGATATATATTTAATTTAATGTTAAAACTAACATGATACTAAACATATATTTATTTTTTTACTGAAGAGATATATTTGGGAGGAGGGTCAAGACGAGGAATTTAAGAAAACCTAGAATGCCTATTACTCCAAATTGTACAGGGACATGCTATACAAGTGAAGAAAGAAGGCAAATAGGCCTTTTGAGATCCTTGAGATAGTTTGGGCAGCATGGAGAGCAGTCTGGGATGCCAACATTGGAAAGATAATGCCGTGATTGGTTGAGCCAATCGCAACTTGGAGCTTGCTGGCACCAGCACCGGATCCACAAAACACATTGCTGGATCCCGTTCGATTGTCCAGCATGCCTATGACTTGGTAAGTTTTTATTTAGGTTATAATAAATATTCATTATATTTTTTGGATATATTTAAACACTGTATTTTCTGTATACATGCTGCTTAGTTACAGAGACCTCCCACTAGTTGGGAGGTATTCAGCAAACCCCATAAGAAAAAAGATGGGTTATTTGTCCATAGAGGACGCTTTGAGGGGGCAACAACCAACATAGAGGACACTTTTCAGAAGGTCCAGATTCATGTGCACCGGTTCGTGGACCTCACCTCTACATAACCTCATGATAGAGTAAGCAAGTGGAGATTACTATGTGTTGTTATGCTCCTGTTTTGAGCAGTTTTTTCCTTGATGTTTGCTGTGAATTTCACCCAATATGGCCTGTTTTGTGAGTGTGTTGTGCCCATGTGTGGGTTGTGATCTGTGTGTGATGATGTGCCCGTGTGTGGGCTGGGATTTGTGTGTGATGTGTTGCCCATATGTGGTTGTGATGGTGTGTAAGATGTCGCCCATGTGTGCGCTGTGAAAATGAGTAAGTGATGTGAGTTTTTGATGTACGCCCATGTGAAGGGGTTGATTTAATGTGTTTTGTTCTCATGTGCTAAGTGGAGGATCTCCCTCACTGCACTTTTTAATATATGAACCATTTCAAAAAAAAAAGATGGGTTATTTGTCAATCGACGCTCCTTAGCAATTAATGTAAGTATATTAACTATAGTATATTTGTTTTGACATTTTATAGAGATTAATTTAATTTTTATTTCACATGAAGCAATGACCACTAGAATTGCAGAGGCGTCTCAGCTGTTGCAGAGGGGAGAATTTACAACCTCTTTCCACCGACCAGGTGAATGACATTTATTATGATATCGTTGGTGGAAGGAGGAAGACCGCCCTATACGGCCTAGACTCTCAAGCAAAAATCACATATGATTAGATGAGAGCTTCAGGGGTAGGGGACGTCCAAGTTCCTCCTCCTCCTCCTCCTCTTCCTTTAGTGAGGTTCATTAATTGCGGGAGGAGAATGATGCTCTGCGGACTTGACTCACGACAATGGAGACAACGTGGGTCGAGAAGGACGTAGAGAGGGATGCAGAGTTGAGGGAACTGCGGGCCCGCCAGGCACACACTGAGGCGTTAGTGCGTCACATGCAACCTTTTGCAACCCTATTGCCTATGATACAGATGCCCGCCCCTCCTCGTTTTGAGTCTCAGGAGATGCAGGATCCTAAGGATACCCTAGATGAGTAGAGACATTTTTGTGGTATGTTATATTTTTTCTCTACATTTAAAAATCAAATTATTATACTATCTGGTTTGTTATTATATACATCACTAAATATTTTTTATTTGTTCATTTTCGTTTATAGATTTTATATTATCAGAGTTGAATTCAGACATTGGTTTAGTTGAAAGGTGTGTATATTGGATATTTTATATATCATTCAATATTATTTATATTTTCTATATCAGTTACGATAACTAGTTATATTTTCACTAATATTGTTTTATCATTATATTTCACTTTTATTTATATCGTTTCTCTTCTTTTATGCAAGAATGTTGTTCCTTTTGATCCAGTTTTGACGTGTCTGTCTTCTATTACACTTTATGTTCATGTATGTATTCACTACTATTTTTTGGATATGAATTTGATACATGTGTTTAGATATGAATATGATGTGTTTGGATATGGAATTTGAATATGTATTTGATACATGTGTTTGGATATGTGTTTTGTATATATGTATGTATTATATGTATTTGGATATGAATACTATTGTTTTGTATGTGTTTTATTTGGATATCTGTTGTGTTGTTATTTGAATATATTTGTATGTATTGAATGTAAATATGGGAAGGGGAAAAGAGGAGAAAGGCTGCTGGAAAAATTACAGAAATTAGCGACGTATCTTTTCTAAATCCGTCGCTAATAGCGACGGATATCGTAAATATCCATCGCAAATAACGATGAATATTTGACTTTCTGTCGTTAATTACGATAAAATAGCGATGAAACTTTTTGATTCCATCATTATTAGCCCCGTACACGTCACTCTGGTTCCGGTATTTTGCGACGAGGGGTTTATGTATCCGTCGCTATTTGCGACGGATTATTTATTTAAAATCCGTTGCTAAATAGTGAGAGATAAACAATTTCCGTCGCTATCCTCGGCTACGACGGTGCGGTAGCCGACGGTGTTGTTTCCGTCGCTATTATCGTTTAGCGACGAAATAACGACGGAATTGGTCAGTTGTTAATCTCGATTTTTTTTTGTGTTAAAGGATTCTGATATTGAACATGCATTCAATAATCCAAATTCTAATAAACATAAGTAAGGTCACTTTAAATGATTCAGATTATATTTATATATATAACTTATAAATAAGTTCATTTAATAGAAATAATAATATTCAACCCTTTTAAATTTATCCGATAAACAAATTAGAAAGTTCATTTATCTTCAAAAATTAATATCAGATTTCTAAGAATTTAAATATTCAACCCTTTAAATATATATCTGAATTAACAAAATAAAATATATATATATCAAACATACATGCACCGTCAGCATGATGTAGCATTGTGTCACAGGGATAATTTCTGCCTTAGAAATTTTCCTACGCAGCACCAAATCCACCACTTGATTCAACCCCCGAATGCGCACAGAAATGCAAGAGAATTGAAATTCACAAGCAAGGAACACACCAGCATACAGGAAATACTCTCAACCTTTATAATAACAAAGGATTACAAAGTTGAATCATTACAGAATGCTCATAGATTCTCCCACTCTCTCTTGCCAATGCCCAACCCTGCCTATTTATAATGCATAGGCAAGAGTTGGTTCTGGCAGTTACAGTGGTTGCAAGCGGTTACAAGTGGTTGCATGGTAGTTTGCTCAACTACCTTGCCACATATACATAACTGTTCATCCACCTCATCGCTGACTTGGCACCATGCTAATTCTCATCTGCACCCATGTGCTTGGCCCAGGCTCGGCTCCACAAAATGGTGCTTTGGCTCCATGCCATTGCTAGCTGCGCGCCTCGTTGACTGGCCCAAGTCCTGCACCACGGACTTGGGCATGAGCAACTTCCTTGTTGCTCCATCCCTCGTGCTATCATGCGCCCACCACATGCCATGGTTCGCATTTCCTCCGAGCCATGCTTGGCAAAATGCTTGGACTCCGCACGTCCCATCTTCGCATCTGTTCGCCACGATCCAAGTCGATCCCTGCTCAACTTGTGTTTGGGCAGTCCCGCGCACTGTTACAAATCCTGCCGCTGCTTAGCATGCCTTGCGCACATGCCCCATAAGCTAGATCAAAGGAGCAATGGACGAATCCTTGTGCCCAGCTGTGCTATCAAACTAGGGGGCTAACAAACCACCCCCACCAGAAGAACTCGATGTCCTCGTTGAACGCTTCTGTAGATATGCCTGAATCTATTTTTCAAATTGCCAAAGAGTGACATCTCTTTCCCAAGTGGCCTTCAATTCTGATTTTCCCTTCCAAAGGATCAAGAAGTCTATCTTTCTATTCTTCTTGCTCATTCCAAAGGTTATGTGGTCAAGGATCTCTTTGACATCATCAGTGAATTGCTTCCTTACCAATGGTGGAGCCTTCTTGGTATTGTTTCTTGAAGGATATGTTTCATCTGCATGGAATTTCTTCAGGAAACTTACATGGAAAGTTAGATGTACCTTTAGCCTTTCAGGTAAGTTCAGCCTGTAGGCTACATTTCCCACTTTATCCATGATCTCGAATGGCCCATCGTTGGGTGTTGCCAGCATGAGATCTGGGGGTCAAAATTTGACAAAGTCAATGTGCTCGTCCTCCCCATGCACAAACCACAGCATCTGGGCTAGTAGCCCTCGTGATTTACCTCCTCTGTGTTGGCCCTGGGACGGATTGGCGAGAGCGCTAGGGGCAAGCGAATTGCCTTTGCTAGCTCGAATAGCCCATCGTACTTGGCAATTAGTCCCCGACGAGCATTCTTGCTACTAATTCTCTTCCATATTGAGGAGTGAGTTTCAGCAAAACTTTCTCCCCAACAGAGAATTCTATCGGTCTTTGCCTCTTGTCAGCATACTTTTTCATTCTCTGGGCAACTTTTCACAAACTATCTCGGGCCTCCTCAAGTAATTCTTGCTTTCCCCTTGCATATTTATATGCTGCAGGATATTTCCCTCCAAATTTTTGCTTGGGAATCTCTATGGGAGTTGTTGGTTGCTCCCCCAACACTATCTCGAAGGGACTCTTTTCTGTGGCTGAAGACTTGTGCAGATTATAGCAAAATTGTGCGCTGTCCAAGAGCTCAACCAATTTTTGTGACTTGTCGTGACATAGCGCCGCAAGTACTCTTCAAGTAGATGATTGATCCTTTCGGTCTAGCCTTCTGTTTACGGATGATTAGTAGTAGAGAATTTAAGATCCATCCCCATCATATTGAACAATGAAGTCCAAAAGCTCCTTGTAAATCTTGTGTCCCTATCACTCACAATATCATTAGGCAAGCCAAAATATTTCACCACATTCCGATAGAAGAGTTCAACAGCTACATCGGATGGACAAACCGAAGGAGTCACAATGAACACAGCTTACTTTGAGAATCTGTCCACCACCATCATAATAGTAGACATGCCATTAACTTTTGGAAACCCGCTGATGAAGTCCATAGAAATCGAAACCCATGATTTTTCTACGATGCGCAACGGTTGAAGCAATCCTACTTCCTTCTTCCACTCCGTTTTGTCTTGTTGGCACACAAGACAAGTTTTTACATAAGCTTCCATGTCTTCCTCCATTTTAGGTCAGATGTAAGAACGTGCCAAGAGAGCAAGCATTCCTTCAACTCCAGGATGACTCGCCCAGTGTGGTCATGAGTTTCCTTCAGCAACTCTCTTCGCAAGTCGCCTGCTGTAGGTACAAAGATCCTCCCGCCTTTGTACACCAAGAGATCGTCCTCGATCCAGTACTGTCGTATGGTTTCATCTTTTACTTGCTGCACCAACTTTCCATAAGTTGTATCACTTACAGCAATAGCCTTTACCCTTTCCAGCATATCCGATTCTACTCTTGCCATAGAGTAGAAAGTGGCAAAAACTTCTTTCCGACTTAGTGCATCAACAACTTGATTATGCCTGCCAGGTCTGTGCTACCATGCAAAGTCATATTCTGCTAAGAATTCTTGCCATCGAGCCTGCTTAGAAGACAATTTCTTTTGGATGACAAAGAAAGTGTTAGCAACATTATCAGTTTTCACAAGGAATTTTGTCCCCAATAAGTAAACTCTCCAAACCTGCAGGCAATGAACCATAGCTATCATTTCTTTTTCATGTGCTGAATATTTTTATTCCACAAGATTAAGTTTTCTGCTTTCAAAAGCAACTGGATGGCCTTCTTGCACCAACACATCACCAATTGCTTTATCAGAAGCATCCGTATGCACTTCAAAAGGCAACTCAAAGTCTAGCAAGCGCAACACCGATTCAGATGCTATGGTTGTCTTTAAAATCTCAAAGGCTTCTTTGCATGCATCAATCCATTCCCACCGCTCATTCTTTTTCAGTAAGTTTGTTAATGGGGCAGCCTTCTTTGAATAACCAGCAATGAATTTGCGGTAGTAATTTGCTAGGCCCAAGAATAATCGAAGTTCAGGGACTGTTGAAGGTGTTTGCCAATCCACAATAGCTTGTACCTTCTTCAGATCCATCCGCACATGGTGATTGCTGACCATATGTCCCAAGAACATTATTTCTTGGCTAGCAAATTCGCACTTTTCTTGTTTCACATAAAGTTGATGCTGCCTTAGCCGCATCAACACTGTCTTTAAGTGCTCCAAGTGCTCCTCCAATGACTTGCTATAGATTACGATATCATCCAAGTAAACTACAACAAAGTTGTCAAGGAAGTCATATAGCACTTGATTCATTAAATTGCAAAGGTAGCAGGAGCATTTGTCCAACCAAACGGCATGACCAAAAATTCATAGGAGCCATATCGAGTCACTCAAGTTGTTTTTGCTTCGTCCCCTTCTGCAATTTTGACTTGCCAATAGCCTGATCGCAAGTCAAGTTTTGTGAACCATGATGCCTTGCACAATCTGTCCAGCAAATCTTGCACCAACGGAATAGGATACTTGTTTTTCACCGTCACTTTATTTAAAGACCGATAATCTACGCACATCCTCAAGCCACCATCCCATTTTTTCCAGAACAACACCGGTGCACCATAGGGAGCTTTGGATGGGCGAGCATATCCTGCCTCGAACAATTCATTCAACTGCCTCCGTAATTCAGCAAGTTCCAACGGAGACATTCGATATGGGGGTCTTGCGGGAGGGACAACCCCATGAATCAACTCGACTTTGTGGTCGATGGTTCTTCTTAGCGACAACCTTTTTGGCAACTCTGGAGGCATCACATCAACAAACTTTGTTAGAATATCTTTGACACAACTAGGCAACTCACTATCTTTGTCAAGTTTGTTGTCAGTCAAGGCTGCCAGGTAAGTTATTTCCCCTCGTTTCAAGCCTTTCTCTAGAGAAATAATGGATATAGTGTTGGTTTTCTCCTTTTTCTGGCCCGTGCCATAAGGGTGTATTCAAGGAACAAAGCATGGATTTGATTCCTGCATTACCATCACTCCATCCAAGTGAGGCATTGGAACTGTTTTCGTCTTCCATAAGAAGTCATACCAAGTATCAGTTGAAATTCCTCGAAAGGAATCACCATCATATTTGCTTTTCTCACACAAGAGCCAACAGATAAAGGAACATTGTAAGTCATACCCACAACTGCATGCGCCTTTGCATTCACGGACTTGATATAGCTTGGACATTTGCTCACTGGTAACCCATATTCCTTCACCAATTTGGCAGACACAAAGGTATGAGTTGCCCCTGTGTCAACCATCACATGGACGTTTTCCCGTTCACTTCCACTGAAATGTGCATGAGAAGAGAATGTGCCCGCACCATGTCTTCTGACATATTAGTTAGCAATGCAACAGTCTCATATTCAACAATTGGATTCAACAATTGCAAAGGGTTAACAGGAGGGCATTCAACTTCTCTTGTTTGGGGCAATTTTGGCAAAATGAGGGCCATTGCACAAGAAGCAACCCTGGTTCTTTGAGTTATCTTTTCCCTAGGTAGCAGGGTGATTAGTCCTTCCTTTCCATTGATTGTTTCCAAAATCCTTCTTTTTTTCATCCTTCTTGCTATCCTTCTTCCAATCTCCCTTCTTTTCCTTTCGAAATTATTGGATTTGGAAGATGATGAAGTGTTCAGATTGTCCTTGTTCATGCAAAGGTCCACCAAGGCGTCAGCAGCAACAAGTGCACTAGGCAAATCCTTCACATTTTTCCTTCGAAGTTCAATCTGTGCCCAAGACTGCAAACCAGACAAGAAATTATACAATTTGTCCTCCTCGGACATGTTTTGAATGTCCAACATCAAAGAACTGAATTCTTTGGCATAGTCCCTCACAGAACCATTCTGTTTGAGACGTTTTAAGCCATCTCGTGCAATCCATGAGGTGTTGCCTAGAAGGAATTAATCCTTCATTTCCTTCTTCAACCGATCCCAAGTGTCAATTTTCTGTCGACTCGCATTTGCATCGTCTACCATACGAGTTCGCCACCACAACTTTGCATCCCCAACAAGGAACATGCTTGAAATTGTCACTTTATCCGTGTCAGGCACTTTAGCAGCAACAAAGTACTGCACCATATCCCACAGAAAATTCTCGAGTTCCTTGGCACTCCGTGCACCACCAAAGATTTGGGCTTAGGAACTTGTATCACCGAATGATCAGGAACCCATTCTCCACTAGAAGTCATGGCCCTTCGCAGGACAATAACTTCATGGCGGAGATCTCGTTGTTCTTCCGAATTTGCAAAATTTCCTCCATAAGAGATTCTCGAGTGTGCTCCAAATTGGCCTCAAGATTGAAAATTTTCGCAATAAGATTGCAAGCATCTTCTCCCTCAGGGACATCACCGATCATGGCTTCAAGAGTGCCAACTCTTTCTCTTAATTCGTGATTGCCTCCAACCATCTTGAACGCTCTGATACCAGTTGTCACAGGGAAAATTTTTGCCTTAGAAATTTTCCTGCACGGCACCAAGTCCACCACTTGATTCAGTCCACGAATGCACACAGAAATGCAAGAGAATGATCAACACAAAGGCACCACGAAATTCACAAGCAAGGAGCACACCAGCATACAGAAATACCCCAACCTTTATAATAACAAAGGATTACAAAGTGGAATCATTACAAAATGCTCACAAATTCTCCCACTCTCTCTTGCCAATGCCCAACCCTGCCTATTTATAATGCATAGGCAAAAGTTGGTTCTAGCGGTTACAGCAATTGCAAGCGGTTACAAGTGGTTGCATGGTAGTTTGCTCAACTACCTTGCCACATGTACATAATTGTTCGTCCACTTCATCGCTGACTTGACACCATGCCAATGCTCAGCCTGCACCCATGTGCTTGGCCCAGGCTCGGCTCTACAAAATGGTGCTTTGGCTCCATGCCAATTGCTAACCACGCGCCTCATTGCCTGGCCCAAGTCCTGCACCACGGACTTGGGCATGAACAACTTTCTTGTTGCTCCATCCCTCGTGTTATCTTGCATGTGCCCACCGCATGCCATGGTTCGCATTTCCTTCGAGCCATTCTTGGCAAAATGCTTAGACTCCGCACGTCCTATCTTCGCATCTATTCGCCACGATCCAAGTCGACCCTTGCTCAACTTGTGTTTGAACAGTCCCCGCACACTATTACAAATCCTACCACTGTTTAGCATGCCTTACGCATATGCCCCATAAGCTGGATCAAAAAAGTAACGGACGAATCCTTATGCCCAGCTGTGTCATCGAACTAGGGGCTAACACATTGCATCATTCTCAAGCAGTTTTGCGTGGCAAAGCATTTTAAAAAATAAAAAATAACTCAAATGATGTTTTTTAATTAAAAAAACACCTACTATATTTCTCATTTGAATATTGTTGTAACAATAATGATGTGACTGTTCTAATGTATAACAATTACCACCATAGTTTGTATAAAGTGTTACTGTAAATTAATTTAATTTAATCAAAATTATTTTATATAACTTAATAGAATATCAAAATACTTTTTTATTAATTTGATCAAAATTATTAAACATAATCAAAGTCACTCAAACCTGTTAATTATTACAATTATAGTTAGAATTGTTATAATAATTTTAAAATAATTTTGATCAAGTTAAAGTATTTCGATCACGTTTGAATGATTTTAATAAAGTTACTAAAGAATATTTTGATTAAATAATATTTATATGTAATAATTTTGATTAAGTTACTTTGTATTACAGTAGCTAGCTATAACTGCTATACAATGGTAAAATAATAAATGAAAATATATTTTAATATTATTTTCTTAAAAAGGAATTTTAAAATATTCGATATGACTGATCTCTACGGTTCATACTGGGTAAAAAAATAGGGCCCTCGTATATATGTCATGTCTAACATGAACCAAGCCAAGCCACAGTTTACATGACTTATAGATCGTTAAAAAATTATATGCATACTCTTATAAATTGTAAGTATCTAATGATCAAACATTGGATACTATTTTAAGCAATTTATACATTATAAATGGAAAAAAAAAGATTCAAAAGGATGATTTCTTTTACACAATTCAAACCAAAATATCGATGTGTCTGGCAACTACAAACCAGGAATAAACCTAAAGAGGGATGCTATGTTAGACACTTCATGTTGCACAACTCATGAACATTTAATATATTTTTTTTAACTTAAATATTATATCTTAAATCCTAAGATCTCAAAAAAAAAAAAACATAGTCTGATGCTCACGAAATATGCACCATAAATTATCCTAACCTAAAACCCTTTTCACTATTTTAATTTCATCCATTTTATCCTAGACCTAAAACTTTGATTGTTCTGTCTTAATTTCATGCTCATCACTCGAATGCATAGTAAAAAATTAAATCAAACTCGATACTACATGCACAACATTAAAATTTTACTTAGTTCATCACCTCCCAAGGCAACTACTCGAAGGTGTAATCCTAGCAATCTATCACCACTAAACCTTCCATAGGGCTAGGTCGATTATCCTATATTCGACGCTAACTGACATGGTTAATCATTTTTTATAAGAACAAAATAACAAAACAAGAATGTAAATACAAATAAAAGTAAAAAATAACTTTACACAAGGATCTTTACTTTGTTTTCTCTTTTGTCATTTTGAATTGTTTCCTGATAGTAAGAAATACAACAGACTTCACTTCTAATCTCTTAAGAATCGGCATGTTCAAATGACCTCGAAACCCTCTTATATAAGGGTATATTTGAGTTGATTTTCATAGAGCAATTGATTATCTTGTTGTAATTCGATCATTGATACTTATAAAATAACTATTTTTATCCTAATAATCAATGACTAGGATTCAACAATCAATTATCAATGAGCAGTCAAACTGCCTAATCAATTTTAACATATTTTATTTGCTACTATAGTGTCATCAATCGATTATAAGAATTAAGAAATCGATGGGATGCCATCAGTTGAAATAGACAGTTCCAAACTAGTTGAGTGGCAGACCATCTTTTTCACCTCAAGCCCTGAATTCAGGATTAGGATTAGCAATATATTGTTATTTCCCAGCAATTGATTGTTATATATATTTTAGCCTTTTAAGGCTAAACTCTTGCCTAGCATAGTATATGATCCCGACCTAGCTCACGTATAACTCGGTCGGTCCAGCCTGGCACTACATAAGGATAGGTCAGGGTCACAGGATACAGATAGATCAATATAGTTGGCTGGGCTAGGGGCCTGAGGTCTACTCGGGCCGAATCGCCCGATTGAGTGGCCAGTCAGATATACCCTGACCTGGTCCCACCTGGAAAGCACCGACGTCCGACTCCGTCCGTCACCCGATACGCATTCTACATTAGTCCCTAGCGAGAGATATCGATTGTCGAGCCTAAGGTCGTATGGACAACATCCGTTTGGCATACAGTCGGCGGTCTCCCTGTACCCTAATCACACGACCCTAGGACGAGTCGGATTGGCCAAGTCTAAGTGCTCCTTGACTCGGGAAGTACCTTGTTCCAATCTAGGAGGTATTGGTTGCACGGCCAGGTTTCACTCAAGGCGGTCGGTCGGCATTCCAGCTCTAGATTTGTCGTTTTCTTAAGGAACATCTACTTCCTGACACTATACTGCAAAAGTGGTACAAGGATCGGCGCAGAACGGCTCAGGTCTGACACCACTCGTGTCTGAATCGCGAATATCCCGCTGACACAGCACTTTTCTGACATACCCTGGCACTCCGTACCACAACGACCCCTGCCCGTGTCAGACTGGGCGGCGTCGGTCGGGACTAGTCGGCGCTAGTTGGTAAGCTGACAGTGCCCTTGATCCTGTCCCCGCATGAGACAAAAGGGTAGCAACGCAGGACAGAAACTGTTGGCTCCCTCGGCTATATAAGGTCCTTCGCACTTCATACGCAGGTACGCGCGATAGAATTTTCTACAGTTCTTCTTCCACTTTCATTCCTTCCACCGGAGACTGACTTGATCGTCGGAGTACCTTGCCGGGGACTCTTCCTGACGGGTTATTGACGGTCATTTTCTTTGCAGATCGGAGCCAGTATCAGCGGTGCTCGGGTCCACCTCACTCTTGGGAGTCCACCTTGCTCTGCGACAGGATCATATTTGGCGCTAGAAGGAGGGCTTCCACCTGATCGAGAGTGTAAGATGGAAGATCCCAACTGAGTGATGATGACAGTTACCCCAAAGGAGTTCGAGCTGCTGTTGGCTGCCCGAGCTCAGAAGACCCCGCAACTGCCTTTGCATGCCAGTAGCCCAGCGACCCGATTTCCTGAGCCCTCGGCACTCGGCCACTTGGAGGGTCGGGGAAACGTTACCCGACCGGAAGGTGGCTCGGTCCCATTCCCCGCTGCTTTCTATCGAGCTCGAGGAGACGAAGCTCACTTGATTCCTGCCGAGGCGTCAGCATCCAGTCAGACGCATTGACTGCGCATGGATAAGGGGAAAGCCCCGGCCGACCCGCCACCGGCTTCCCTGGTACGCTACCCCTTTTCCTCGCAGATCCTCGAGGACCCGGTTCCCAAGCATATCCGATTCTTCACTATCCCGGAGTACTCGGGAATGACCGATCCTGAGGAACACCTGATGAAGTTCGAGAGTGCCGCCCTGCTTCACCAATTCCCAAGGGCGTGAAATGCCGAGCTTTCTTGACAACATTGTCGGGGTCGGCTCAACGATGGTTCGACCGACTCCCAAACGGATCCGTGTCAAGCTTCGAGGAGCTCAAAAGGATATTTCTGCAGCATTTTGCCAGCAGTCGGAGGCATCACAGGACCAGCCTCAATTTGTTTGCCCTAAAGCAAGCCCCGAAAGAATCGCTCCGGGCCTACATCAAGAGATTCAACGGAGTGGCCCTGGACGTGCCGACCGCTACGCCCGAGGTGTTGATTAGTGCATTCTCCCAAGGGATGCAAGAGAGAGACTCCTTCCATTCGTTGATCAGGAAGCCGTCGAAGGACTTCGACAGTCTGTTAGGAAAGGCTGTCAAGTACATCAATGTAGAGGAGGCACAGGCCGCCCAGAAGAAGGAGGTAGTCAGTACGCCAACCCCGAGTTATGCCCAGAACAGCTGCTCCCCGGATGGGCCCATCCGTAGCCCTCGGGGGGCAATCGACCGAGTAGGGATGGAGTGCAGACATGTGCAGCAAGTGGCTCAGGGATGTCTGCCGATCCGCTAGAGACCCTACTACGCTTTTCACCGAAGCAACACACACAAGACTGAGAAGTGCCGACAGGCTAGAAGAGGTCGGGCTCCTGCCGCGTGGGGACGTGGGCGCTAGATATCCCCTGGATGCAGTTTGGGTAGGGGAAGTCCGACGGCTACCCCGGCAGCAGGGGAGCCTAGACGGAACCCACCGGCTGCCCGTGACCTATTCCCTCGGGAGGAGCAAGCCGAGTCCGAGGAGATGGATGAGGAGCAAGCTAACCAACAGAACGTTGTCCGGGGAGGGGTCCATGTGATCTCAGGCAGGCCGACCGGGGGAGACTCCAACCGAGCTCGGAAGGCATAGATACGCCGACTGGAGATTCATCAAGTCGAGACTAGTGTCGCTCAGGCACAAGGGCCCCAGATCAGCTTCAGGCCGCAAGACTTACAGGGACTAGAGGTCCCACATAATGATGCCTTGGCGATCACAGCAGTGATTGCCAACTATCAGGTCCACCACACCATAGTGGATACGGGCAGCTCGGTCAACATCTTATACAAGAAGGCCTTCGACCAATTGCAGATTGAGCCATCCCAGCTGGAGTTGGTGGTCACCCCATTGTTCGGGTTCACGGGAAATCAAGTACAGTCGATCAGGCAGATTCGCCTGGCTGTTTCCTTAGGCGAGGAGCCCTTGAAGAGAACCAGATGGTCTACTTTCTTAATAGTAGACGCCCCTCAGCCTATAATGTGATTTTTAGACGACCGGCTCTCAATGAGTTCCGAGTTGCGATCTCGACTTTCTACCTCAAGATCAAGTTTTCGATCAGCGATAAGGTCGGGGAAGTCAAGGGAGACCAGAGGGTGGCGCATTGATGTTATGTGAATGATGTCCGGACCGAGAGCCAAAAAGCCCAACGCACGTCCACCAGTTGCAATATGGTACAGTCCTCTCCATGGGTCGAGATGCACAAGGATAAGGAGGAAGTTCAAGTGCTCCCCGACTGGGTAAAGTCCCGAATCAAAATAGCTACAAGCCTTCCTAATGAACTGAAGGAGCCACTGTTGTTGGAATGCTTGGCAAAGAACCAAGACGTGTTCGCGTGGTCGGTAAAGGAATTGCAGGGTGTCCGACCGGAGGTGGCCGAGCATCACCTACATGTGTATCCTAACGCCAGGTCGGTCAAGCAACGAAAGAGAGATTTCAACCATTGTTAAGAAAACAGGACCAGACCGGCCGGTCGGACCGGTTGAACCGGGAACCGGCTGGATTTCCGGTCCGGATTAGTGCTGAAACCCGCTCTCCTAAAACCCGGCTTTGAACCGGTTTGAACCGGCCAGGAACCAGGTGAACCGGACAACCCGGTTCACCCGGTTTGATTTTTAAAAAAATTTAAAAAAAACCAGCGTCGCTCCGCCTTCTCGCCCCGCTTTGCCAACGTCGCCGCGCCTCCGCCAGCATTGCCAGTCGCCGCACCTCCGCCAGCGTCGCCGCATCGCATCGCCTCCGCCAGCGTCGCCGCATCGCATCGCCTCCGCCAGCGTCGCCCGCCTCCGCCAGCGTCCCCACATCGCGTTGGCTCCTGAATCGAGGCATCCAAGGTCTCGCGGTCGTCCTTCCTTGCAAGGAGCTTCAGCTCTTGCACCACATGTATGCCCCACCCAGTCTTCAGATCCGGCGAGTACAAGTTACGGATCGCCCCATCCGCCGCTTCCCTAGCTGCCCCGTCCCTCGCTCGGTAATCCTCCATGAAACGCCGCACTCCCTGCTGCCGCAGTTCACGGGCGCAAGGCGCCTTCGGCCCCAGCACTCGCCTCGCCGCAGTGAACAAGCAATTCCGATCCGCCTCGACATCTCCGCCGTGTTCCAGACGGAAAGCCACCCCCGGCGCCTCAGCGTCCCGTGGGTTCTTCCAGAAGACCCCCCCCCCCCCCCGTGCATGGATCTTCTCAAGTCGGCGCCGTTGCTGCTCCTCCAGCCCCGACACCGCTGCCCACACCGCGGCGTCATCGGCCGCGCACGTCAGATCCGTCGCATCCGGCGTCGAGACCGTAGTGGGCCTTGACCACTGAAGCTTCGGCGATGGGCTTAATGTTTCGGTCGAGCCAGCTGAGTCGGATAGGAGCTTTCCCATCTAGGGTTTTGATCTCGCTGCTCTCGCTCTCCCCCTCTTCCCGGTTTTCTTTTTTTTTGGTTTCTCTCTCCTCGATTCGTGCAGTGAGAGGAGGCTACAAAGTGAGGGAGAATTCCATATATTTATATAATTATAAATACATACTTTATATTTATATAATTATAAATACATACTTTATTATATATATATATATATATTCCGGTTGAACCCCCGGTTAAACCAGTTGAACCTCTGAACCCTTACTCCGACCGATTCGATGTCCGGTCCGGTTTTCAAAACCTTGATTTCAACACGGAGCAGAACAAAGTCATCAGAGCGAAAATCGAGAAGTTGCTGGAGGCCGGACACATCAGAGAAGTCCAATTCTCGGCCTGGCTAGCCAACGTGGTCCTAGTGGCTAAGCTCGACAACAAATGGAGAGTCTGCATCGACTTCCAGGATCTCAACCGAGCATGCCCGAAGGATTGCTATCCTTTGCCCCGGATCGACCAGATAATCGACTCGACCGCCGAGAGCGAGCTCATATCTATGTTTGATGCGTATCAAGGCTACCATCAGGTGTCCCTAGCGGCCAAGGATCAGGAGAAGGTCAGTTTTATCACGGCAGACGGTACGTATTGCTATACGGTTATGCCGTTCGGACTGAAGAATGCAAGGGTCACCTACCAACGGATGATGAACAAGGTCTTTCGGTCGTAAATCGGGCGGAACATAGAAGTATACGTGGATGACATCTTAATTAAGTCGGGTCGAGCGGCCGACCTAGTGTCAGATGTGGAGGAGACCTGTCAAACCCTACATAGGTATGGACTAAAGCTGAACCCGGCCAAGTGTCTCTTCGGAGCT
Organism: Boesenbergia rotunda; assembly: GCA_024364735.1. Classification (NCBI taxonomy): domain Eukaryota; kingdom Viridiplantae; phylum Streptophyta; class Magnoliopsida; order Zingiberales; family Zingiberaceae; genus Boesenbergia; species Boesenbergia rotunda. The sequence continues at coordinate 151,318 of JAGFNQ010002612.1, read as the reverse complement.
CGAAGTGGAAAATTCTTCGGGTATATCATCACCGAGAGGGGCATTGAGGCCAACCCGAGCAAGGTCCAAGCCTTGCTCGATATGCCCCCACCACGGAATGTCAGGGAGGCATAGAGGCTCACCGAGTGAATTACGACACTGTCTCGTTTCATTTCCCGATCTGCCGAGCGAGGGTTGCCCTTCTTCAAGACCCTCTGTCGAGCTATTAAATTCCAGTGGGACGCCGACTGTGACAAGGCATTTGAAGAACTGAAGGCCTATCTAGCCGAGCTGCCAGTTTTGTCCAAGCCGGAGGTCGAAGGAAGTTTTGTATGTGTATTTAGCGACCTCGGTTGAATCGGTTAGTATGGTGTTAGTCAGGCAAGAGGAGGTTGAACAACAGCCGGTGTATTTCTTCGCTCATTTATTAAAGGGTGTCGAGTGCCGATATATGACACTCAAAAAGTTAGCTTATGTTCTATTGTTGGTTGCTCGACGACTCCGACCGTATTTCCTAGCACACCCAATAGCGGTCCTGACTAACAATAGTCTGGGCAGGGTGGTGTCAAATCCAGAAGCGTCGGGACAATTGATCAAATGGACAACCGAGTTGAGTGAGTATGACATACAGTATCAAACTTAGTCGGCCATCAAAGCACAAGCCTTAGCCGACTTTCTAAGTGAGCTACATTCAGAGGAAGCTGAAGGAGCTTGGCGAATCTACGTGCATGGGTCTTCAGCTCGGCAAGGCAGCGGTATCGGCATTCTGATGGTCTCTCCAAAAGAAGAACAGCTGCATCTATCCGTCCGACTGGAATACTGAGCCATCAACAACGAGGTCGAGTACGAAGCCCTCATCGCTGGGTTACAAGCTACCAAGCATGTAGGAGCCACTCAAGTCTTGTTATACTCGGACTCGCAGTTGGCCACTTAACAACTCGCCGGTCGGTTCGAGGTCAATAGCGATCAGTTATAAGCATTCGTGGAAGCCTATGAGAAGCTGAAGGCTGGGTTCCAGGAAGTTCAGTTACAGAAGATCCCGAGAGAGAGTAACCTACGAGCAGACGAGTTAGGCAAGTTAGCTAGCTCGGTAGGCTCCTAGGTGCTTCCCCAACCAAGCAGTCAGACAATGATGGTGATGCACATAGAGCAGCAGGCCGAGTTGGAACTTGGGACAGACTGAGAGCGCCACTCATCGCCTACCTAACAGGCAGGACACTCCTAGCCGACTGGGAGGAGGCCCAACTTTTAAGAAAGTGAGCAATCCAGTATTCCTTGGTCGGGGACGCGTTGTACAAGAGAGTCTTTGCTCGACCGCTACTTAAGTGTCTGGGTGAAGAGGATGCCGAGTATGTGTTAAAAGAAATACATATAGGGACTTGTGGAAGTCATGCTGGAGCTAGGGTTGTGGCTCAGAAAGCGCTGCTCTCAGGGTATTATTAGCCGACCATGTAGAAGGATGCCGACCGACTGGTCTCCACTTGCCTATCCTGCCAGAAGCACCATAACCTCCCCCACCGGCCAGTCGAGATGATGAAGGTGTTAGTGGTCTCTTGCCCGTTTGACCAATGGGGTATGGACATAGTGAGACCATTCCCGATCGCTCCCGCTCAGAAAAGGTTCCTACTAGTGGTCGTGGACTACTTCTCTAAGTGGATAGAAGTCGAGGCACTGGCACGCATCACCGAACAGGTTGTGATCAAGTTCCTGTGGCAGAACATCTTGTGCCGCTACGGAATTCCTCATAAGCTGGTCTCAGACAATGGAAGACAGTTCCAAGGCAGGAAGATCCAGGAGTGGTGCTCGACTTATGGCATTCAGCAAGCCTTTACATCTGTAGCATATCCCTAGAGCAACGGGTCGACAGAAGTGGCCAATCGGGAAATCCTGAGATGCTTGAAGACTAAGCTGGACCATGCGGGGGGCATCTGGGTCGACGAGTTGCCAAGCATCCTGTGGGCTCAGCGAACCACACCGAGAGAGACTACGAGTCACACCCCTTTCCAGTTGGTCTATGGAAGCGAGGCTGTAGTATCTGTTGAATTCGGATGTGAGTCCGATCGGCGAAAAGCATACGATGAAGAGAACTCGGAAAGAAGACGGTTGGAGCTGGACCTAGTTGAAGAAATCCAGGAGAAGGTTGCCGCTCGGATGTTCGCTTATCGCCAAAGGATGAAGCAAAGATATGACCGAAAGGTGTTGACAAGGACATTTTAGGTCGGCAACCTCGTCTGAAAGAGGGTAAAGTCGGTCGATGATGTTAGCAACCTGGAACCCTAGTGGGGAGGACCTTTCAAGGTAACCCAAAAGCTGGCGTCCGGTGCATACTATTTGGAGAACGAGCAAGGAAAGAAGCTGGATTAACCCTGGAGTGTCATTCATCTCTAGCCTTACAGAGAGCCATAGTGAGGTTCTGAGAGTCGGCTGTATTCCATAACTGTAATATTAATGAAAAGCCAAGATCCTCACCCAATGTGCAGGCAGTCCAGACTCTCGCCATTATAAGTGGGCATACCCCCACGCCACCACTTGGCTCGGCCCCCTGATCGGACACATGGTGACCCACGCTCCCTGGGATCCAGCCGACCGAGTGTCCAAAATCTAGCCTCTGAGCAAGTTATAAGTGGGCATGCTCCCACGCCACCACTCGGCTTGACTCCCTGATCGGACGCATGGTGACCCACGCTCCTTGGGATCCAGCCGGCCGAGTGTCCAGACTCTCGCCTCTGAGCGAGTTATAAGTGGGCAAGCTCCCACGCCACCACTCGGCTCGACTCCCTAATTGGACGCGTGGCGACCCACGCTCCCTAGGATCCAGCCGGCCGAGTGTCTAGACTCTCGCCTCTGAGTGAGTTATAAGTGGGCATGCCCCCACGCCATCACTCGACTCGACTCCCTGATCGGACGCGTGGCGACCCACTCTCCCTAGGATCCAGCCGGCCGAGTATCCAGACTCTCACCTCTGAGCGAGTTATAAGTGGGCAAGCTGCCACGCCACCACTTGGCTCGACTCCCTGATCGGATGCGTGGCGACCCACGCTCCCTAGGATTCAGCTGGCCGAGTGTCCAGACTCTCGCCTCTAAGCGAGTTATAAGTGGGCAAGCCCCCACGCCACCACTCAACTTGACTCCTTGATCAGACGCGTGGTGACTCATGCTCCCTGGGATTCGGCCAACCGAGTGTCCAGACTCTCATCTCTGAGCGAGTTATAAGTGGGCAAGCCCCCACACCACCACTCGGCTCGACTCCCTGATCGGACGCGTGGCGACCCACACTCCCTGGGATCCACCGACCGAGTGTCCAGACTCTCATCTCTGAGTGAGTTGTAAGTGGGCAAGCCCCTACGCCACCACTCAACTCGACTCCCTGATCAGACGAGTGGCGACCCACGTTCCCTGGGATCCAGCTGGTCGAGTGTCCAGACTCTCGCCTCTAAGCGAGTTATAAATGGGAAAACCCCCACACCACTACTTGACTTGATTCCCTGATCGGACGCGTGGCGACCCATGCTCCCTGGGATCTGGCCAACCGAGTGTCCAAACTCTCGTCTTCTGAGCGAGTAATGCTATACTTGGCTCGACTCCCTAATTGGACGCGTGGCGACCCACACTCCTTAGGAGTGGACCGACCGAGTGCTCATAGCCCCCCTTGAGTGGGCAAATAACAGAAGGGCTAGTTCCGTGCCTTAGCCTAACTCAGGGGACTCAAATGAGTCTTATGTTCTTTGGCCGGGATAGCAGTTGAGTCACTCGAGCTAACTTCACGATGGTTGGAATAATTTAAGAGGCCCCGAGTATCAGCCAAGATTGATAGTACTTAGAAGTGAAAAGCAATATATATAACAATACACAGACAAAGATTGAAGAAGAAATTTGCATTAAGTCATCCAGTCGTTACAAAAAGGAGGCAAGCCTCTACAAAGGAAAAAACAAGGAAAGATAAAAAAAAAAACCCGACCCTCACTTGAAGGGTCGGAGAGCCTCCTCTGGCAGCTGCTGTCAGGCTAAACAGCTTGACCGTGCTGATCGGGAGGTCAGGCAGAAGGTGCCCACCCTGCTTAAGCTGCTGAAAGGTGCTGAGCATTTGTTGCTTAAGCATGGGATGCAACCTCTGGGACAGCTAGCGGCTGAACTCCAGAGAGTTGATGTATTCGACTCTCCGAGCGTTCCACCGGCTTGTACGCCCGAGTTCTTCAAGCTCTGATTGGGCGGTTTCCCAGGCCGATTGTTGCGCCTAGAGCCGGCTGAGTTCCTCAGTCTGAGCATTGAGCTCCTTGTCTCGACTCGCCGGATGGGTCATAAAGAGTTGACCTTCTCGGCTTGGGCTGACAGCTCTTGCTCCTTAGTCGCCAGGTCAGAGCGCAAGGACCCAGAAGATTGGGTCATCTCGAGGAGATCAGCCTTCATCTTGTTTGGCTCCTCTTGAGCCTGAGTCTGGAGAGCCCAGGCCTTGCGCTCAGTATACTCAAATGGGAGACTCAGAGATGCGACTGGGCAACCGCTGTATCCGCCGAGTCGACCTGGGTCTTGGCAATCTCCACCTACTCCTCTGAATGAGCCAAGCGGTCCTGTAGGGCAATGATCTCTGACCGCAAGTCATTCAGAGTGGCCTCATTGGAGACCAACTGCGTGTACTGGAGTCGGGTCTCCAATTGCTCCACCAGGCGCTCGGCCCGCACTCGAGCTTTAGAATGGGCTATCATGGTCATAGCCATGCTATAGCAAGAGCCCTAAAGCTGCAAATAACAAAGCACGTATTATCATTAGCAAGAGCCCTCTGAAAAGAATGCGTTAACCCTACTACTAGGGCCTCAGTAGTTAGACTCCCGGACCCCCTGGATGAAGTGGTCGGCCAACGGTCCATAGAGATGGAGCTCTTGGGACTGCTCGGGCAATTCCTGGTCGGCTTCTCCATGCCCATGCGAGGGTTGGAGCGCGAAGGCAGGAGAAGGTGCATGGGTGGCTAATTGATTTAACCCTTCGCGGCAGGAGGCCTGAGTCCTGCTGGAGGGGTAGTGCAGGAACGCTAGAAGAGGTCGCCCGAGTAATGGCCGTCGGCGGCGCTGAAGGTCTGACCGTCATTTTCTTCTTTTTCTTCTTGGGTCGGGAGCTGGTGGAGGCCCTGGCGGGAGTAGCAGTCGGTGGCGTAGGCTCTGGGATAGTGGCTCGGTCCCGTCGGCCCTTAGGATAAGAGGCTGGTCCTCTACTTCCCTTTGCTCTGAGTCGGCGGTCGGCGCAGCTTCCAGGCCAGAGGGAGACGACAGCGTAATCGGGACCGATGCGAGCGGAGTCGCTTCTCGTTGTGCTAGTTGCTCGACAACTCGCGACTCCAGCTCGGCATCATCCATGCCGAACCCCTCTTCCAGAGCCGCAGTGAACATCATAGTTGCTGCAAAAAACAGAACTTTAGTTAGCTATAAATATTCAAGGGACAGAAGAGAAAACTCACCGAGCGATCTGGGTCAGGGAACTGGCACTTGGCTGAGCCCAAATACATATATGATCTCCTTACGTAGCAAGTTCACCCCGTGGAAATGCCGACCCCCGATCTTAGACAGGGCCAACTGGTAGGAAGGTAGAGAGCGATAGTTTTTGGGGAGAGGAGGAGAAGGGGGCAAGTCGATAATCCAAGTAGTAGGCCAACTTGGAGCCAGGGTGGTGTTCATGAGGAAAAAGAACTCCTTCCAACCATTGTTCGAGGTCGGAAGTTTCGCTAGGAATGAAGTTTTGGCCTGGGCCTGGAAGAAGAAGTCGTCCGGCTCTTGTTTTTTAGGGTAGAAGAAGTAATAGAAGATCTCGGGTTGAAGGGGAATCTGATACAAAGAGAAGATAACAACCGATCCGCATATCAGGCGGATGACATTCGGGGCTAGTTGAGAAAGGGGGATTTGGAAGTAGCGGCAAATGGAGGAAATGAAGGGATGGATCGGGAAACGGAGCCCGGTCTGGAGGTGGTCTCCGGGAAAGATTAAGAAACTGAGAGGGGCGCTCTCAGGTCGGTTGGTCGGGTCGGGTAAACGGAGGCGATGGTCGGAGGGAATGTGGTAGTCGGATTGCAGTTGGTTAAGGTCGTGGAAATAGAGGTTGGACACCATGGTGGTATACCACGGGTCGGAAATTGAGGAGGAAGGATCCATGAGGCAGAAAAGGGAGAAGAACTAACCAAGCGAAGGAGAAGGTCGCCGGAGAAGAAGAACACAAGGCGGTCGTGGCCGGAGATCGCCGGAAACCTAGCAGAGCTCGCGAGCAGCAGGGGGGAGGCAGAGGTAAAAGGTAAAAGTAAAAGCAGTAAAGGGGGCGACCTATATATAGGGTCGAGCGACCAATGTCAGCCGTCCGATGGCGATCCGGGAAAAGGCGGGAATAGATCCGAGCCGTCCATTTGAGCAGTGTATAAATCTCGGGATAGTGCGTCACACGCACGCGGTGCCCATTCGCTGTGTCAGACGGCAGACATTTCGTTACTTGGGAGACCAACAGCTAATGGACACGTGGCTTCGACAGTTAATGAGGTAATTAATAAGGGGGATACGAATCGGCCCGACAAGAGTCAGGGATAAGACAGGAAAGACAGGTGGAGAGGATGATGTTGGCACGACGCTGGCCAGTCGGGCATTTAGTGGTGGAGACCGGTCGGGCAAGCAGCCTACTCGGGTGTGCCATACTTGCTCTGAATTAATGGTCCAGTCAGTCGAACTCAGCGCCTCTTTCGACTAGACTTGAAGGGGATGCTTATGATCCCGGCCTAGCTCATGTATAGCTCGGTCGGCCAGCCTGGCGCTACATAAGGATAGGTCAAGGCCACAGGGTACGGATACATCAATATAGCTGGCTGAGCTAGGAGCCCGAGGCCCACTAGGGTTGAATCGTCGACTGAGTGGCCAGTCAGATGTACCTTGACCTGGTCCCACCTGGAAAGTGCCGAGTGTCCGACTCCGTCCGTCACCCGATACGCATTCTATATTAGCCCCTAGCGAGAGATATTGATTGCCGAGCCTAAGGTCGTCCGACAACATTCGTTTGACATACAGTCGGCGACCTCCCTGTGCCCTAATCACACGACCCTGGGACGAGTCGGATTGGCCAAGTCCGAGCTCTCCTTGACTCGGGGAGTATCCTGTTTCAATCTAGGAGGTATTGGTTGCACGACCAGATTTCACTCGAGGCACCCGGTCGGCATTCCAGCTCGGGATTTGTCGTTTTCTTAAGGAACACCCACTCCCTGACACTATACTGCAAAAGTGGTACGAGGATCGGCACAGAACGGCTCAGGTGTGACACCACTCGTGTCCGAATCACGAATATCCTCGTTGACACAGTACTTTCTGACATACCCTGACACTCCTATACCACAACGACCCCTGCCCGTGTCAGACTGAGCGGCGTCGGTCGGTGCTAGTCGGTAAGCTGACATTACCCTTGATCCTGCCCCCGCATAAGACAAAAGGGTGGCAGACGCGGGCAGAAACTATCGGCTACCTGATAAGCATTATTTTATTGATTATTTTAATTGCTAAAATCCATGTTTGACCCATGTTTTTATTGCTTAATTGTGATTTTACCCTAGGTTTTAGGATTTCCTCTTATTTTGGACTTAATTGCAAAATTACATATTTTTGGATTAATTGGCCACTAATTTTCTGATATATTTTTGTAGGCATGAAAGGATCCTGGACCTAGGGAATACTGGGCCAAACCTGAGTCGAATGTGAACCGGATCGAATTATCAAGCCTACGATTAATCCGGGCCGTCCGATTCAAGAGCGGCTAGATCTGAGCCATCCGGGACAATCTGAAGCAATCCGAGCTAGGATTAGGGTTGATCAAGCTCTATGATCAAGATCTGAAGGTTTCATCCCAATCAGAGCTAAATCAACCGTTGGATCAAGCAAGGAGGGCTCTAGAGCGTCCATCACAGATAGAGTTGATCTGGACCATCCGTTGCACATCTGGAGGATCCGAGCTACCACAAGGCAGATCCTGACCCCAGATCATCATCATAAAGTTTGGCTCAAATCAGATCAAGATCAGCCGTTGGATTCATCCAAATCAATCTGAGCCGTCCATTGATATATTTAATCAAATCGCCCCAGCTCTTCCGTGTCGCGTCTCCGCCGCCAGTAGTCTTCTTCTCCATTTCTTCACTTTTTAGCTCATTTTTCTTCATCAAAGGAGGCGCGTCCACTCAATCTCCACCTTGGATCGAGTTCTGAGTCTTTGGGGATCGATTTTTGAAGAATTCTGTCATTTGCGCTGGAACAGAGGATTTCTTGGGGGTTCCGGCAGTTCTCAGTCCGACTCCTTCTTCTCAACCACAACCCATTTCAAGCTTCTGAACCATTTGTAGGGGTTCTCAGATGAGTTAGAAGTTCGCAATTCATCATCGCAGCTCCTCCAATTGAGATGGAGAGAATCGGATCAAAATTCCATCAAGCACAGATTTGAGCAGAACCACTTCAGAATGGATGTCCATGATTTGCTGAGCCTAGGGGTTCGAAGCCGGCTCTTGATTGACGACCAAGAAGTTCTTGAGCTTAGGGAGTGATTGAGTTTAGATTTCTTTGGTTAAATTCGTTTGTTTAGCTGTAAATTTCAATTACTGCTGTAATTCTTACTGTTTTCGAATTTTAGATTTGGTTGATCTCGTTTTCTTAATTGTTTAGCTGTAATTTAGTTTCAATCTTCAAGTCGAGTAGTTAAGTAACTTGTGTAGTGATAGATTGCATTTAATTTCAGTTTATTTCTGTTTAAAACCTTGCGTGCCAATTCCTGTTAATGATTCTGAATTTCTGTCCCTGCGTATCAGTGTTTCTTGCGTGCCAGTTTTCCTTTCCTTGAGTTTCTGATTTGTTTTGTGTATTAAGCTAGCTTAGTTTTAATCTTCTGTATTCCCCTTGAAGTTGTTTCATTTTCACAGCTCTTGAATTCGATTTCTGCACTTGGTCTTGTTAGTCCCGTATCAACTGGTTTCATTCCTGCATATCAATTTCTGCATTAATTGGTCTCTGAATTCGCATCAGTTCTTAGTGTATCAGTCTTCATCTTGAATTCCTGAAGTGTGTCTCAAACTAGCTCTGGTTTTAGCTTATGAGTTTAGGTTGAAGCTGGGTTCATTTACAAAGAACTTAGCAATAAATTCTGCATCTTGTTTGTGCCAATTCCTTTCCTGCATTTGTCTTCCAATTTTGCCACCCAGATTTAATTCTGCAAACCTCAGCTTGATTCTGATGAAGTTTGTATCGGTGAAGAGCTGAGTTGGAGTTCTCTTGCAGTCGGAAGAAGTTATTCAGTTTGAGTCTTGCATCTCATTTGCTGCTGCTTTTCAAATTCTGCATATATCCTGTTTTCTGCATTATAGTATCTGCAGTTCATTTCTGCACACACCAGAATTTGGCTTTTTCTTCAGCTCAATTCTGAATATGTTGACTTGGATTCCTGCACTCCATTCAGTTTATGCATTTGTTTTTCCAGTTTCTGCCAGGTTTTTGAATCCATCAGCCATTCGTAATTGCTAGGTTGCAGCTTAAACATTTAGTTTCAGCCATTGGCACATGGGTTCTCCTTTCATTGCATCAAGTTTATTTCAAATTCTATACTTGATAGCAAGGCAGCATGTCACTGAGTTCGATTGTTTCCAGACATTGCGATAACTGTTTATATTTATTTGCTTAGCATTTGGGCTGCTATTAAAGTCAGATTCGTTTCCCAAATTTAGTGAAGTTGCCTTGGTTAAGTAGCTTTTCATTGGTTGATGCATTAATTGCAACACATTTGTTTAGTTCATCAGTGAAGTGACTTCCTTTTCATTCCTAATCACCTTCAGAACCCAAAATCTTTACTTGAAACCCAAAAACACAAACGACACCTAAATACAAGCGCGAATCCAACAACGTCAACTAGCCCCGAGAAAAATACGACCTGTGGCCCCTATATTACATTTTCATACTTTTGATTGTAAAAGGGTTTCCAACTTTCATTGATTCATATTTAAATTTGATGAGCCCATACATTTCGTGACAATATTTATTATATATTTGGGCCTGTCAAATTTTTGGCGCCGTTGCCGGGGAAGCAACTAGTTGATTTGTTTGATTTTTGCTTGTATGCTTTTAGACATATCATTGGGTTCTATTTTATTTTGCTTTATCTTTCATATACGGTTGCTGCCATTTTTCTTGTTTGTTTTGTGAAGGGCTGAAGATCAAAATGTGGTCACCAGAGTTTGGACAGAGATAAAGAGACATTGGTGGAGTTGAAGTGTAGGGTTAAGGAGTGGACTACCAACTAGAACGTAAAGCTCAGTCATCTACTTACCAGAGGCCGTTCAGCCAAATTTCAGCAACCTCAGCCACAATTTCAGCCTCTCCAGAAATCCAGCACCATTCTAATTTTCAGCAACCAAACTTTCAATTTCAGCCACAGATCAACCATCATTCAAAACTTTCAGCCAAGACAATTTCAGAATGGGCAGCCACTATTCCAAGATTTCAGCCCAAATACAGCAATTCAGCCACCAGTACACAATTTGAGCCACAGCATTCCAATTTCAGCGGATTTTCAGCAATTCAGCCATTATTCCAGAATTTTCAGATTGGCAGCCATCATTTCAGCAATTTCAGCCCAATTTCCAGCCACAAATTCAGCATGGGCAGCCACCATTTCAGAATTTCCAACAACAAAACCAGAATTTTCAGCCCACTCAATTTGAGTTTTCATCACCACAATTTCAATCTCAGATCCACGATTTTCAGGGCTACAGTTTTCAGCCATCTCCACCAACTTGTGAACCAAATATTCAGCAATTTAATCAGTCATTTCATCCATTTGGGCAGCCCCAACAGTTTCCATTTCAGAATGCACAGCCTCCTCCAGGACTTCAGCAGCCCTATTTTCCATTCCAAGACCAACAGGTGTTCCACACTAACCAAGGAGGTTTTGGGAATCATGATTGGGATGAGGCTCAACAACAAGGATAATAGAGATGTGTCAACAAATGTTACAACAACAAGCTTGGCAACAACAAGAATCAATTGCAACAACAAGAACAACAACAACAATGGCTTCAAGACATTCAAGATCGATTGAATCAGATAAAAGCCCAAAGATCAGAACAGTTATCTTCTCAAGTTGCTTTTAATTCTGAGAGCTACGGAGTTGAGTTAATATCAATTCAAGGTGACCCTAGTGCATGGCCAAGTCCTTCTTCAAGTAATCTTGCAAATTTAGTAGAAGAAGAATACATTAAAGTCTGGGCACCTACAGCATGCAGCCCTCCGAAAATTCCTATTCAAAATTCATTTTCAAATTTTTCAGCTCCAGAAGAAGAAACTGAAACTCCCCAGGACCATTCTAGACTTTTATTTTCTAATGATAGCATTAGTGATGGTCCTAATTTTTCTAACATTATTGTTGCAGATATTACAGAGGAAACTTGCATAGGAGATGATTCCATAGGTGTAGGGGATTGCACTAAGCCCCAGGGACCACCACAAGATTTAGAAAATGAACCAGAAAGTGTAGGGACTTGCATGGTGGAAGCAAGCACCCAAGGATCACCAGTTGAGTGTCCACCGGAGTCTGAGGCTGAAGAGGAGCATGTACTTGACCAGGAGGAAGCCATGGACACATCTACCCTTGTAGAACCTCCAGGTATTCTCCAGCACGCTCAGGTAAGTATTTCTCCTCTTTCTTCAGAAAAATTCAGTGAGGTACCTAGGGATGACTTTATTGATTCTGATGAGTTTATTGATATACCTTGTGTAGAGATTGTTTGTGAAAATCCAAGAGAGGTACCAAACATTGATTTCATTGATCGTACTGCATTACTTGATACATCACTTGTTGATATGGGTTATGAAATAATTTTAGAGGCACCCATAATTGATGTAGTTTTTTATGATGAATCATTAATACATCTTTTGTGGATATGGATAGTGAAAATTTTTTAGAAGTGCCTGAAATGGATGTTATTTATTTTGATGAATCTCTTGCTATTCTTATGCTGAGGTTGAATGTGAAAAACTTATGGAAATATCTGATATTGATTTGATTGGCTTGATACATTGCTTGATATACCCTTGATTGAAAATAATTGTGAAATTTCTATTGATGAGCCAGAAATTGATTTCTTTATTTGTGATGAGTATCTGGATGCAAATTTGGTAGGAAATAATTTTGAAAATTTCATTGAGGCACCAGAATTTGATTTAATTGAACATGATGCAGTTTTGGATTTATTTGATGCAGAGACTGAACTTATATCATTTCTTTCTGACCCTGAACGCTTGAGAGAGGTATTACATTGTTTTGCAGGGTCCAGAAGACTTCAGGAGTGGGTGCTCCAACTGAACAGACTTCAGCCTCCTGGAAGGACTTCTGAAGGCATCAAGAAGGAGGAGATGATCTTGACTTTAATTAAAAGCACTCCATCCCTTGAATGGCTCTTGAACCTGAATCGCCTTAGGCCACCTGAACAAATTTGTGAAATTCAAGTGTGGGGGAGCCCAATTCACTCAGCCACCAGTCCTCCACTACCAAGATGGAGGCTACTTCTGGATAGACTCCGTCCACCAGAATAAAGGGGAGTTTATTTTTCTTGCATTTTCTTTTATCCATTTTTTCACTTTTATGTTTTCTAGAGTAAATTGAATAAATAGACATTGTAAATACCATGTTTTTCTTTTAGCACTTTTTCTTGCATGAGTGGAAATAAATGTATCCCTCTAGGTTATCTCATAGCATTTTAGAGTCTTTGAAAATAAATTAAATTTGGTTGTTAAAACTTAGGGTTTGAGCTCATGGATGAAATCTTGGATGCTTGAGTACTACTTTGCTTTAGATGCTTGATTGAGGAGTTGAGATGAATCATTTGACCTAGTGAGGTTAGCCTTATATTTGTGACACATACATGTTATTGTACTCTAGAACTTGCTTAAGTTCTTTCAAAATCATATTTCAATGATTGGATCACATCTATAAAAGCTAATCTATTTGTTTTCCTTTCCATATCAATATTGACAAAAATCATGTTCATTCCATTTTTCTTTACTTATTTCTTACTCTTACCTTCACTTTTCTTTGGACTTGTTGTTTGATTTGTTTCTAATGCTATTTTGCTCGAGACGGACAAAGATTTAAGTGTGGGGGAGTGATTAGTGTTTTGGAATGTATTATCATCAAGGAAGCACTTCATTTGAAAAAAAAAATTTTCATATGCCATTTGAGTTGATGTTTGGTATCAAGATCAAGCAAGAAGAAGTAGTTAAGGAAGACAACAATTGAAGCATCTAGATTCTTGCTCATCATTTGAAGATCCAAGGAAAACAAATGGAATGCAATATAAAAATCGGCAATGAGGAGAAAAATGACACCAAATGAAGAAAATTTGCGCCAAAAGAAGAAGAAGAAAGAAAAAAAAAATTCTGTGAAGCTACTTTTGGGCAGAAATGTTGGGATTGAAGCTGTTCTTTGCGATAGGAATCAGCCACTCTTTGTTGGAGGCCTGAAATGCAGCTGTACCATCTGAAGACAAGCTGAATTGAAGCTGAACCCAAGCTGGAAAAATCTGGAACTTAGGCAGAAATCTGTGCCAAGTTCAATGTGCAGAAATTGTTTACCATAACAAGTTGTTTCCTTATAAGCAGTTCGGTATAAATTGCTTTTACTGAATCTGATGTTTTCTAATTAGCATTGCATTACTGAATCAAGCAGAGGATGCAGAAATTTTCCTCCCTGAACTCAATATGTTTGCAGCAGATCTGAAATCTGAAGGCAGCATGTGAGAATCTGCTCAGTGTGGAGGTCGGAATCCAGCTGACTGAAATCATCAAGAACTGCATTGGATTGCAAGGGAACCACTCGATAGCTATCAGAGGTTGTGGAGAGCAATAAAACTGAGAATAAGCTGAGAAAGCAGAAGAAGAGAGGAGAAATCAGATGGAATGCAGACTTGGAACAGTTTGTATCAATCCAAACTGAATTTGGTTTTCTTAAATCAGCAAATGCATTGCTGGGTTTCAACAGAACTGGCCGAATGTTGCTAGCTGAATCCAACTTCTTGGGGAGCAAATTTCAGTGAAGAAAAGAAAAAAAAAGAAAGGAAAAAAATCAGAACATAAAGAAGAGCAGAAAATGGAAAGAAGTTGGCTAAAATTAAACTTGATTGAGCAGAATTTTTGAGGAAGTTGTTTAAATGCTCTACAACTCCTAGATGCCAACTGATATGAAGGAATCAGAGTTTTATGAAATCTGAAATGTTCCATTTGAACGATTGAAAAAAAAAAGAAAAAAAAACAGTTTGAGAAAAAGAAGAATGAGAAAAGAAGAAGCAAGTTGGCACACCATTGAAGTCTTGGTACTTTAAATCAGTGAAGTGCCCTCATCTGAATCAAATCTTCTTTCCAATACATTCTGAACCTTGCTAGAAGATAAAAGAAGAAGAGAAAAATCAGAAAAGACAAGAAAGAAGCAAGGTTGGCACAAAATTGGGAAACTTGGCACATTAGACCAAGGAAGGTTTTTATTCAAATTCTTGAAGGACAATGCATAGTTTGACTTCCCAACACTTTTGATATCACTAGAGGACTGTCAAGATGGGGCAAAGCACATTAAACATTTTTGAGCAACCAAGTCTCCCACTCCATCAAATTTTCCATTTTCTTGTTTTTATTCCATTTCTTACCATTTTCCATGTTTTCATTTGTTTTTATAGTTGTTGATTCCAATCATGATCAATGGTGGAGATTAGATAATAAGCAAGCCTATGGTAGTGCAAGAAGCATATGTGTAAGAGTGAGCTCCATTTCCATCATCAACTTAGAACTTAATGAGAGAGCCACCAAAACTTCCCTTGAAAGGCTAGTGATTTAAATTCATCTCAATGACTCATGATGGATGAAAAGGCTAAGTTGTTGATTTAAGGACAAGATACTAATCCATAGAGCTTAGATTTTTGAGAATTGACAACCTTAGGTAATTTCTTTTCATTTGCTTCTAATTATGCTTAAGAGAGCCTAAGGGATACTTATTTAGTTGTTTCGCGAGACGCTCAAGGTTAAGTGTGGGGGAGTTGATAAGTACCATTTTTGTGATTATTTTAGATGTTAAAATCCATGTTTGACCTATGTTTTTATTGCTTATTTGTGATTTTACCCTAGGTTTTAGGATTTCCTCTTATTTTGGACTTAATTGCAAATTTACATATTTTTGGATTATTTGGCCACTAATTTTCTGATATATTTTTGTAGGCATGAAAGGATCCTGGACCTAGGGCATACTGGGTCAAACCTGAGTCGGATGTGAACCGGATCGAATTATCAAGCTTACAATTAATCCGGGCCGTCCGATTCAAGAGCGGCTAGATCTGAGCCATCCGGGACGATCTGAAGCAATCCGAGCTAGGGTTAGGGTTGATCAAGCTCTATGATCAAGATCTGAAGGTTTCATCCCAATCAGAGCTAAATCAACCGTTGAATCAAGCAAGGAGGGCTCTAGAGCGTCCAATCACAGATAGAGTTGATCTGGACCATCCGTTGTACATCTGGAGGATCCGATCTACCACAAGGCAGATCCTGACCCCAGATCATCATCATAAAAGTTTGGCTCCAATCAGAGCAAGATCAGCCGTTGGATTTCATCCAATCAATCACAGCCGTCCGTTGCATATGTATTTAATCAAATTCCTGCGTAGTTCTTCCCTGTCGCGTCTCCGCCGTTCTTCATCTTCCTCGCGTGTTCTTCATTTCTTAGCTAATTTTTCTTCATCAAAGGAGGCGCGATCCCTCAATTTCATCATCAGAGCAAGGGCTAGGTTAGTGAAGAGTTCTCAGTGAGGTTTCAGATTGGATTTTTGCTCAATAGCGAAGTTGCGTGAGGTCTCGGCAGTTTGCTATCCGACTTCAACAAACTCAGCTGTGCTCCACTTCCACTGCATCCGAGCTGACCAGAGGGGTTCCCTGGAAGGTCTCGGTCATTCCCAAATCCTAATCGCAAGCCACGACAGCAAGTTTGAAGAATTCGGAGCTGAATTTCAGTTTGGGCAAAGTCTGATCAGATTCGGTAGCAGAGGAAGTCTTCACCAATTTGTTGAGCTTGCGGGTCCGAGGTTCTCCCTTGATTGACGACCAAGGAGCTCTTGAGTTGAGAAATGGTTGAGGAGTAGCTTTGATAGTTTAATTTTCGTTTGTAGCTGTAATTTTCGTTACTGCTCTAGTTTCGGTTCTGTTGTTGGTTTCAGATTTGGTTAATCTCGTTTTCTTAATTGTTTAGCTGTAATTTAGCTTCAATCTTCAAGTTGAGTAGTTAAGGAACCTGTCTAGTGGATAATTGTTTTAAATTTCAGTTGATTCCTTATTCTAATGCTTGCGTGCCAATTAGCTTTCAGCGTATCAGATAGCTGTCCTGTTTTCAGTGTGCGTATCAGCTTTTCCTTATTGAGTTCCTGCATTTTGTTCCAAGCTCGCTTTAGCTTTACATTATGAGTTTGTCTTGCAGTTTAGTCTAGCTAATTAGCACTCATTTTTAGCTTGCCCATCAGTTATTGCGTACCAACTTCATTTATGTAAACTAATTCTGCATTCCTGCCATCCACCATTTCTGAAAATTCTCAGCTCGTTTCTGAAATTTCAGCTCATTTACCTATGTGTTTCGAGTCCATTAAATAAGAATTCCACTTAAGCCTTGCAGTTCATCAAAATAGAAATTCATTTCAGTCGATTACTTGTTTTGTGTCCAAGTTAACTGCTTCATTTCTGCATTTTGATCAATTCTGCCAAATTCTGCTTATTTCTGCAACTCAGCTTAATTCTGAATTTTCAGCTCATGAATTCTGAGTTTTTGTGTCAAATAAACGTGAGTTCTATCTAGCCTTGCTGATCCTTAGGATTATGCATCCATTTCAGCTCATATTCTGGGTTTGTGTCCAAAACTGCTGCTGAATTTCTGCATTTGGTCTGAAATTGCAGATCTGATACAGTTTTGGCACAAGTGATTCTCTTTGCGTATAAAGCATGCTGTGGAATTGTTTTGCATCAGTTTAGCACATTAGAATCCCTTGCAAATGAATGCAGTGATGCGCTTGTTCTGTTTCTGAATTGTAGCTGCAGATCTGAATTTGAGTTTTGCAGTTTTTGTGTCTCATTTCTGCCTTTGATTCAGCTGGGCGCATCAGTTGGGGTTTGGGATTTTTGTTTCACCTTCCTTTGTTTATGCATTCAATGGCTACTGAATTCTGCAGTCGAATTATTGCTTCGAACTCTGTTGCTGTACACTAGATTAAAGCCTTGCAGTTTGTATCACTTTAGGCAGCAGTTTCATTTTCTGCAGGATAACTTGTAGCATTTCTATCAATAGTATCAAGTTCAGGATAGGAATTGTTTGGGACCAAGTCGAATGCAGTTTTTAGAGAGCTATTGTGTTCGAAATCAGTTTCTGAACTCCTTTGCATTTGTTGCTTCTTGATTTTGTAGCTAGCTGGAGTTGTATTTGTCTAAGTTGATTGCTGAATTTTATGGATGGCATTTGATTTAATCTTGCTTGCTGCTGAAAGTTTCCTGCACGGTTTTTGTTCATTTGCTTAGCAATTTGTTTTGCCAATTAGTATCAGAATTGGGTTCCAAAATTGGTTAAGTTCTCTTGGTTGATTCGGTCTCCCATTGATTGAGCTATCAATTGCATTTACTTTGGCTAGTTCATGAGTTTAGTTTTCTTCTTCTCCATTGATATTTCATTTTCGAATTGAACCCAAACCCAAATCTTTATTTGAAACCCACAAACACAAACGACACATAAATACAAGTGCGAATCACACAACGTCAACTAGCCCCGAGAAAAATACGACCTGTGGCCCCTATATTACATTTTCAATTTTTGATTGTAAAAGGGTTTCATTTCATTCATATCATTTTAAATTTGATGAGCCCATACATTTCGTGACAACTTTAATTAGTATATTTTGGGCTTGTCAGCCGTCTCTCCCTCGGTGATGTTACGACCGTGGTAATGTAAAATGGAAGTGATGATGTGGCAATAGGGAGTGCGTACCAGCCCCTGCGTGGTAACACTGGACGCATGTAGTGTTGGTGCAGAAAGCACCCATGTCGAACCTGAGTTTTGATAATGGCAAAAGGGTTCAAAAGTTAAGTCTTATTTGTTATCTAATATGTCACTCGAGTGTGCAGGAAAAGTCCTAGCAAAGGACTGCTAGGCACTGGCGAAGGAATGCCAGGGTAAAAAGTCCTAGCGAAGGACTGCTAGGCACTGGCGAAGGAATGCCAGAGTACTGAAGCCCTAGCGAAGGACTGCTTGGCACCAGGCGAAGGATAGCTTGGGACTAAAGACCTAGCGAAGGACTACTAGGCACCAGGCGAAGGACAGCTTGGGACTGAAGACCTGGCGAAGGAATGCTAGGCACCGGGCGAGGGACAGCTTGGTATACAAGACCTGGCAAAGGACCGCTAGGCAAAAGTCCAACCGGAGGAGCCGGTTGGCATCAGGTAAATTCTCCCGAGAGGAGTAGGTGAGGACGCGTTCTCCGTCGAGGGAACAGTAGGCGTCGGTTCGACCTAGGGCTCCATTTAGGAGGCCCAAAGTCAGAACCAAGACAGCTAAGGCTGTATAAACTAAAATATTACTGCTTTATGTTGTTTTGGACTAATCCTGGATGCAGGACCGAAGGAATGAGTGTCTGCAGCTCAGAGAGCCTCAAAGGAGTGAGGCAACAGCTGACCAGGGCGCCCGGAGTGTCCCGGGCACCCCCAAGGTGATCAAAAATAAAGCAAAGCAAAAGTGAGCTTCTGCAGCTTATGGGCGGGGCGCCCCCGTGCTCCCGGGGGCCCCCTATGCTCCCGGGCGCCCCCAGCGTCCCGGGCGCCCCCAGTGCAAGCCTACGAACCAGAAGCAAGAGAAGCTAAGGGATAAGATTTGACCCGGTCAATGCGGTCGCCCCCAGCGTCCCGGGCGCCCCCGTCAAGATATGATCCCGAGCTTGAAGGGATCAGAAGCTGACCGAGTGAAAGTTGGATCGGCCGACACGTGGGGGGGTGCCCCCGACGTTCCGAACGCCCCTAGGGCCTATAAAAGGGCCCTCGACCCCAAGGTTTTGGAGAATACTACTTCCAATGTTGTTACGTTCTTCTGCTCCTGCGCTTTACTCCAGAAACCTCCCAACTCAACACACAAGCGCCGACGACGTCCCTCTACTCCGAGAAACATCCCATACCGGAAGTCGGATACGAAGAACTGTCATTTCATTTCTGTTATACTGCTACTGTAATCTTTTTGTAAGAAGTATTGTGCACATATAGAATTGCCCCCAGTAAACGGTCAACGACCGTGGGCCTTGGAGTAGGAGTCGACTTAGGCTCCGAACCAAGTAAAACTACCTGTGTTCGTGATTGTTTTTATTCCGCTGCGTACTTGCTCTAGTTTTCATCCGAAAAGCGTTTACCGATATTCACCCCCCTCTATTGGTTCTCTCGATCCAACAAGTGGTATCAGTGCGGGGAAGTTCAAATTTGGTGCAACCACCAGTTTGAAAATTTTTCGGATCTCTTTTAAAATTTTCTTTTAATATTTTTTCGTTCGAATTTCTTTTAATATTTTTTTTCGTTTGAATTTCTTTTAATATTCTTTTTTCGTTCGAATTTTTTCTAATATTTTTTTTCGTTCGAATTTCTTCTCGTTGATCGAGGTTGGTGCAACACCCCTCGATATTTAATTTTCTTTATCCCACACTACTAATCCAAGACCAAGTCTTGGGACAAAGTTTTTCTTTCTCTTATCTCTTTTTCAGATAAAATACCTAATGACCATGCAAGAAGGATTCAGCACAGCCAGACCTCCTCTTTTCAGTGGAGAAGACTTTTCCTACTGGAAAAATCGAATGGAGGTCCACTTGAAAACTCAGGTGGACATGTGGATAATCATCCAGTCCGGACAGGAGATTCCGAGAAATGCTGAAGGAGTACCTCAAAGCTACACAGAGTGGGACACCGCTCTGAAACGGAGAATTGAAGCAGATGCAAAGGCGACCCAGACCCTCCAATCCGGCTTAACAAAAGAGGAGCTGAACCGGGTGGGTCCCTTCAACAGTGCCAAGGAGCTGTGGGGAAAACTGATCGAGCTGCATGAAGGAACATCAGACACTCGGATCAGCAAGAGAGATCTGCTCCTGAACAAGCTATTCACCATTAAAATGACCGACAACGAAATAGCAGCTCAGCTTCACGCCTGAATCCAGGAACTGATGAACGGACTGCACACCATTGGTCACAAGGTAGATAACCGTGACTTAATAAAGTACGCTTTAAATGCTTTCCCTAGAAACACCTTGTGGGCATCTATGGTAGATGCATACAAGGTTTCAAGGGACCTTTCTAAAGTTAAATTAGATGAATTGTTTTCTGAATTAGAATTACATGAACAGATTAACTGCAATTTGGCCGAGAAAGGTATTGCCTTTGTTGCAGGTACAATTGGAAGGACAACAAAGAAAAAGCCTCAACCTGAATCCGAGTCTAACTCAGACTCAGACTCAGAAGACGAAGAAGGAGATAGACCTAAGCTGATTCGACTGGCAAGAAACTACTACAAAGAATTAAAGAATCAAACCAACAAACGAAGAGCCAGTAGAAGAAAGGATGAACCAGCTGAACCCGCAAACGAAAAGAACAAGCCCAACGTGACCTGCCACGAGTGCAAGAAGAAAGGTCACTACAAGACGGAATGTCCGAACCTGAAGGAAACCAAAAAGAATAGAAGGAAGAAGAAGGCACTTCAAGCAACGTGGGATGAATCCTCCTCCTCCTCCGAAGAAGAGGTCCCACAATCAAACCTACTCGCACTAACTGCCTCAGAAGAAGTCGAGACCGAGTCAGAATCAGAACAGGACGACGGCAGACTAACATTCTCAGAGGACGGCGAAATCAAGGTAAGTGGATTTGCTAGAAGTCAATTAAACGAGTTAATATCTTATCTTTCTCGAGATTTGGCGAAAGCCAAACTCCAAATCGAATCCCTCTGACAGGAAGTAAAACTCCTGAAAGAGGGAGCTGACCCTAAACCCTTAACTGAGAAGGTTCAAGAAGGAACCTCTACTCAAGTTGAAAAACTTGAGAAAGAGAACTCCTCCCTGAAAATTCAGGTTAAGGATCTTAGATCAACGTTAGAACGATTTACTTCTGGTTCCAAGAATCTTGACATGATTCTTGGAAAACAGAAATCCGTTCTAAATAGATCCGGACTAGGTTATAGAACCAAGTCTCGACAAAGATCCTACTTCGCTGTACTGAACCAGTCCAGACCCAAAGTTCAGGCATGAGTACCAAAATTATGCCTGAACAAACAAACTGGATCAAACCAATATTGGACCCCCAAGGACAAGATTCACATCTTGCCAAACCATTACCGTGGCTATAGTCCAGGGGGAGCCAAATTGAAAACAATAGTTATTATTAGATAAATTTCAATTCTTGCTTGCAATTTGCTTGGTTGTTTGTTTATTTAATTTCTGCAATTTATCATGCTTAGACTTAGGAATGGCTAGTTTAAGGACTGAACAAACTTAACTGAAATTTAAACAACATAGTATTGGGTGGCGGTGAGATGATAGTACGTTAGGGAAACCAATTCTAATAAGGTCAAGTATACTTGGTCTCTTTAGACTGGTGAAACTAGTCGAAGCTACCGATCCAAGACCCAAACTAGTTAGACCAAAATTTTTCAAAGAATAATCCTGAAAATGAAATTTCATTGAAAGGCTTTGTCAAGGCTAGGGCAGTGATCAATGAATTTAAGTAAGCAAACCAATATTGGGCAGAAGCAATTAGTACGGCTACCTACATCCAAAATAGGGTCCTGATTAACAAGCGACACAACAAAACACCCTATGAACTATATTACCATAGACTCCCAAATCTACACTACCTAAGAGTCTTTGGATGCAAAGTCCATATCCTAAACACCAAAGACTACTTAAGAAAATTCCAGTCTAAGTCAACCCCAAGCATCTTCCTAGGATACTCAACAACAAGTAGAGCCTATAGGGTTTACAACAACCAAACCAAGAAAATCAAAGAAACAACCAATCTAATATTTGATGAAGAAAGTAATTCAAATCCAAATCTAACTTCATCAAACACTGATCAAGAAGATAATCAACAAATTGGTGAATCCTTAATTGAACCTATAAGCGAACTAACCATTGAACCAACTAGTGAATCAAATGAACCAATTATTGAACCAATAATTGAACCAGCTCAAAGAGTTGAATCAAATAGTGAACCAAACCGACCAGCCGGACCTGAGGCTGAACCAAGTTCTAGAAAATCCAAGAAACCCAGACTTAGTCACCCAACCAATCAAATTGTGGGTGATCCAACTCTAGGAGTCAGGACTAGATCCTCCTATAGAAACCTTAGTCAAATAACAATGATCTCAAAAATAGAACCTAAGACTATAGATGAAGCCCTACCTGATCCTGATTGGATCATAGCTATGCAGGAAGAATTAGCCCAATTTAAGAGGAACCAAGTCTGGGAACTAGTGCCTAAACCTGCAGGCAAATCCATCATTGACACTATGTGGGTTTTTAGGAATAAACTAAATGATCAAGGAGAAATAGTCAGAAATAAAACCCGCTTAGTAGCGAAGGGATTCAGCCAACTAGAAGGGTTAGACTACGACGAAACATATGCCCCAGTAGCTAGACTTGAGTCCATTAGGATGTTATTAGCCTTTGCATCTCATAAAGGATTTAAGCTATACCAAATGGATGTAAAGTCGGCCTTTTTAAATGGATTCATTAAAGAAGAAGTTTATGTAGGACAACCCCCTGGGTTTGAGGATTTAGAAAGACCTGACCACGTGTTCAAACTTACTAAATCATTATATGGACTAAAACAAGCACCTATGGCTTGGTATAAACGCTTGTCAACTTACTTAATTTCTAAAGAATTTAAACAAGGACAAATTGACTCAACCTTATTTATTAAAACCCTAGGAAAAGATATATTCATTGCCCAATCTACGTAGATGACATAATCTTTGGGTCCACCAACTCAAACTTTCTAAAAGAATTTGTTAAAATCATGGAAAATGAATTTGAAATGAGCTTAGTTGGTGAGCTTAATTTTTTCCTAGGCTTACAAATTAAACAAACTAGGGATGGAAACTATGTCCATCAATCCAAATATGCTAAAGAGTTAATAAAGAAATTTAAAATGGATAACTCTAAAAGCATAAGTACCCCCATGGCCACTAATATAAAGATAGACAGTCACCCTGATGGTAAACCAGTAGACCTTAAACTCTATAGAAGTATGATAGGAAGTCTACTGTACCTTACAGCCAGCAGTCCTGATATTCTTTTTGCTGTAGGGATGTGCGCTAGATACCAAACATGTGCTAAGGAAACGCACTTAGCAACCCTAAAAAGAATACTTAGATATGTTAAGGGCACCCTAAATGTAGGGATTTGGTATCCTAGGACCTCAACCTTTGATTTGTCAGGATACTCAGATTCTGACTACGCTGGTTGTAAATTAGATAGAAAGAGCACAAGTGGAAGCTGCCAACTGTTAGGAAATAGTCTAGTAAGTTGGTACAACAGAAAACAACACTGTGTAGCTCTATCCACAACTGAAGCTGAATATGTAGCTTTAGGAGAGTGTGTGGCACAACTCTTATGGATGATGCACACTCTCAAAGACTTCCAGCTTGACTACAATCAAACTAAGGTCTACATTGACAATATTAGCTCAATCAACCTGACTAAGAACCCAATCCAACATTCTAGAACTAAACACATAGAAGTTAAACACCACTTTGTAAGAGATCATGTGGCCAGGGATGAGATAGTTCTTAAGCATGTAGACTCTAAATCCAACTTAGCTGACATATTCACCAAACCCCTACCTGAGTCTAAGTTCAGTTCACTAAGAAGGCAGTTAGGATTATGCTTGGTAGAATAGGTTTACCTGGCTTTTTGATTTTTCTACTACTTTTGATTCTCTTACTGCTTTAAAAATCAGTTTCTAAAAGAATTTGAAAAACTGTTTTACCTAATTTCAAAATCAATTTTTTTAAATTTTTCGACTTAGTTTTATTCTCAAAACTACCCCTTTCAAAACTAGGACTTTTTCGAAAATGGATTTAACCTAGGCCCTAACCCTAGAACTGTATGCACCTATAGATTTAGAAGCCAGCATCTTACAAGCACCTTAGGGTACTTTTGATTGATAACCTAGAAAGGGTTGAGATGCTTAGGTCTTTGCCTTAATTCAAGATGCTTTAAGTCAGTGGATCTGCAGTAATTGGGGCACTAAATACAACTTACACAGTAATCAAGTTAAGTGTCAACTTTAGAAAATCAAACTTGAACAGAACACTTAACTTGACTAACCCTAGCAAAAACTACTATTTATAACAGTTAGTAAGTAGCTAATTGGGTTAGACAGGTCCCTAAAAGAGGAAATTGAAACTGATTTGATTTAATTCTCATCATGAATTGGTTCAGTATAGCAAAATCATGCAAGTCATTTTCCTTCATGCAATTTAATTATTCTGTTTCTGCTATATTTATTTGTGTTTGATATATGACAAAGGGGGAGAGATAGGAAAGGAGAAAGTTTAAATTTTTTTTAAATTTCAAACTCTATCCTTTATTCAAAAAGTACTTATACTAAGTTTTTCAAAGGACTAAGTTTTTCAAAGTACTAAATTTTTCTAAGTACTTAAGTTTTTCAAAACTTCCCTAAGTACTTATGTTTCTCAAAACTTCACTAAAGTACTTAATTCTTTCAAACTTTCCTAAATACAAACATTCCTAAATACTTAAAACTAAAGTGTTTTCCTAAGTACTTTGAACTGAAGTTTTCACTCAAAATTTTCCTAAAGTACTTTGAACTGAGATTTTCGAATTTTTCTAAGTACTTCGAACAAAAATTTTCAAAATTTTTCTAAGTACCTTGAACTGAAGTTTTCACCCAAAAATTTTCCTAAGTACTTTGAACTGATTTTTCTAAGCACTCAAACTTAAGTTTTCAAAAACCCTCTAAGTATTTTAAACTTAAGTTTTCAACTTTTTGAGTACTTAAACTTAAATTTTTGAAATTTTTTCCTTAGTACTCAAACTTAAGTTTTCAAAATCCTTCTTAAGTTTTCAAAATTGTCTAAATATGTAAATCTAAATATTTTACAAGTTTTCCAAAATACACAACCAAAATTATTTTTGAAAATATAAAGTTTCTGTTGAAAATTATTCTAAGTAAAATCCATCTTTAGACTTAGAATGTATTTTCAAAAACCCCACGAAGTTTTGAAAAATCTAGGGGGAGATTCCTTCCAGGGGGAGGGAACAAAATTTAATTTTTACTTGCTCTGATTAACTTAACTTTTTGAACCAGGGTTGCTATAAATCAAAAAGGGGGAGATTGTTGGTGCAGAAAGCGCCCAAGTCGAACCTGAGTTTTGATAATGGCAAAAGGGTTCAAAAGTTAAGTCTTATTTGTTATCTAACATGCTACTCGAGTGTGCAGGAAAAGTCCTAGCAAAGGACTGCTAGGCACCAGGCGAAGGACAGCTTGGGGCTGAAGACCTAGCGAAGGACTGTTAGGCACCAGGTGAAGGACAGCTTGGGACTGAAGACCTGGTGTAGGAATGCTAGGCACCGGGCGAGGGACAACTTGGTATCCAAGACCTGGCAAAGGACCGCTAGGAAAAAGTCCAACCGGACGAGCTGGTTGATATCAGGTAAATTCTCCCGAGAGGAGTAGGTGAGGACGCATTCTCCATCGAGGGAACAGTAGGCGTCGGTTCGACCTAAGGCTCCATTTAGGAGGCCCAAAGTCAGAACCAAGACAGCTAAGGCTGTATAAACTAACATATTACTGCTTTATGTTGTTTTGGACTAACCCTGGATGCAGGACCGAAGGAACGAGTGTCTGCAGCTCAGAGAGCCTCAAAGGAGTGAGGCAACAGCTGACCAGGGCGCCCGGAGTGTCCCGGGCGCCCCCAAGGTGAACAAAAACAAAGCAAAGCAAAAGTGAGCTTTCAGGCGCCCCCTATGCTCCCGGGCGCCCCCAGTGCAAGCCTACGAACCAGAAGCAACTGAAGCCAAGGGATAAGATTTGACCCGGTCAATGCGGGCGCCCTCGTCAAGATATGATCCCGAGCTTGAAGGGATCAGAAGCTGACCGAGTGAAAGTCGGATCGGCCGGCACGTGGGGGGGGGGGCGCCCCGACGTTCCGGGCGCCCCTAGGGCCTATAAAAGGGCCCTCGACCCCAAGGCTTCGGAGAACACTACTTCCAACGCTGTTACGTTCTTCTGCTCCTGCGCTTTGCTCCAGAAACCTCCCAACTCGACACACAAGCGCCGACGACGTCCCTCTGCTCCGAGAAACATCCCATACCGGACGTCGATAACGAAGAACTGTCATTTCATTTCTGTTATACTAGTACTATAATCTTTTTGTAAGAATTATTGCGCACATATAGAATTGCCCCCAGTAAACGGTCAACGACCGTGGGCCTTGGAGTAGGAGTCGACCTAGGCTCCGAACCATGTAAAACTACCTGTGTTCGTGATTGTTTTTATTCCACTGCGTACTTGCTCTAGTTTTCATCCGAAAAGCGTTTACCGATATTCACCCCCCTCTATCGGTTCTCTCGATCCAACATGTAGGATCGCATGGAACATGTGTAGTCCAATGTCGATATCAAGCTAATGAGTCAGTGTGTATAGGAGGAAGGTGTGAAATGGTCGCATGGTAGCGACGTCTCTAGTGGATAACGACAGAATACATCGAACTATAACTCTATATAGAGCGTAGTCCTAGACTTGAAGGTCAACAGACTGAAATCGTCTGGCCAAGGGGTTTCTAACATGTGTATAGAAATAGGAGTGTAGGGAATCTAGGGTGATGTGAGAGTAGGGAGCATCAAAGGGAGGCTCCCTAGGAGGGTAACAACAAAAGGTGGACTGTGAGGGTCGTAGTCCAAGAAATCGGTTGAGTAGTGTAGGTGTGATTGTCAAGGGAATCCCTTGGACGGTGGTGACGAACATAAGACCATCCTGTCTAATTATGTTATTATAGAATTCTGCACATAAGGATGTGTTAATTGGGTGAGTGCAGAATACGATATTGTCGAGTTGGTAGAAGTTTATAACATTCATTGCTAAGGGACATGATTGGGTGAAGAATTGCCTATTTAAGTAGCTCGTTTTTATAGGCTTGTATGTCGTTCGAGCAAACTTATTACACAGTTCTAAAGTTAGGAACCTAGGATCAGGACTAGGTTCGGTACCGGGTTTTGCCTGGTTTCCTCGGCGTTTTCTAAGATAAGAAATATGCATTTAAAAGAAGGAATTTAAGAAAAATAATTTTTGAATGCGTAAAAATTATACCGGGCAGCTCGGGGAGGCATTGTCGAGGATGAGAGCTTGAGAATGTTGCAAGGTCTCTTGGAAGGTAGGGAGTTGAAGAGAAGAGGAGTTTTTGGTGTGGGAAGTGAGTGAGGCTTGAAGGCTTTTTATAGGGCTCGGCCGGGCGCCCTGGTGTGTGAGGGCGCCCCGGCAAGTGAGGGCGCCCCGGAGAGTGAGGGCGCCCCGCGCAGAGCTGCAACTGCCTTTTGGCAGCTTTCAGCTTTTGACTACTCATATGGAGGCGCCTGCAAGGGCCGGGGCGCCCCGGTCAGGTAGATTTGGCTGTTGCTTTGCCTTGAGTGACGAGAAAGTCATGAGGGTGCGCCCTAGGAGTCACGGGCGCTCGCAGTATGTAGGAAATGACAAATTTGATGTTTTGTTGACCATTTGACCATGGTTTGATTATTTTGACCGAGATGTGACATGACCTGACTGCTTTGACTATGGTTTGACTGCTTTGACCATGGTTTGACTAGTTTAACTATGGTTTGACTAGTGTTAAGTTAATTCCGTTCTAAAATGTATTTAAACAATAATGTCGGTATTAAACAAATTTTGATTAAGTTATTTTTACAGTCTCACCCAATTCTAGGGTTATCAATCACGTTATCCTTACGGGTTTTGTGAGACAGGTTTTGGTAGTTAGAATTAGTTTGAAAATTTATGATTTATTTTTAAAAAAACTTCATTTAATTTTGAAAAACAGTTGATTTTGAGTTTGTTAAAAAAAGTTTGAATCTACAATTAACTGAAAATTTGTGTTAGATTCGAATTTGACAAAGAATAGTTTGAATTTGAATTTCAAAAATTGGCTTCCAGGTCTTGGCGAGGCACTAGGCCTTCTTTGGTCGTAGCCTTATTGGATCATCAACCCTTTCCTAGACAAAGCCTTTTAATGAAATTTCATTTTCAAAACTATTTCTTAAAAAATTCTGGTCTAACTAGCTTGGGTCTTGGATCGGTAGCTTCGGCTAGTTTCACCAGTCTAAAGAGACCAAGTAGAGAATACTTGACCTTATTAGAATTGGCTTCCCTAACGTACTATCATCTCACCTCCACCCAATACTATGTTGTTCAAATTTTAGTTAAGTTGGTTCAATCCTTAAACTAATCAGTCCTAAGTCTAAGCATGGTAAATTACAGAAATTAAATAAACAAGCAAGCATGCCATTTGAAGACAAAAATTGAATTTTATCTAACAATAAATATAGTTTTTAATTTGGCTCCCCCTGGACTAAAGCCACGATAATGGTTTGGCAAGATGTGAATCTTGACCTTGGGGATCCAATACTGATTTGATCCAGTTTGTTTGTTCAGGTACAATTTAGGTACCCATGCCTGAACTTTATTTCTGGACTGATTCAGTACAGCAAAGTAGGATCTTTGTCTAGATTTGGTTCTATAGCCTAGTCCAGATCGATTTAGAACCGACTTCTATTTTCCAAGAATCATGTCAAGACCCTTGGAACCAGATGTGAATCGTTCTAATGCTGATCTAAGGTCCTTAACCTGAGTTTTTAGGGAGGAGTCCTTTTTCTCAAGTTTTTCAACTTGAGTAGAGGTTCCTTCTTGAAACATCTCAGTTAAGGATCTAGAGTCAGCTCCCTCTTTCAGGAGTTTTACTTCCTGTCGGAGGGATTCGACTCGGAGTTTAGATTTCGCCAAATCTCGAGAAAGATAAGAAATTAACTCATTTAACTGACTTCTAAAAAAACCACTTCCCTTAATTTTGTCGTCCTCTGAAAATGTCAGGCTTCCGTCGTCCCGTTCCGATTCTAACTCGGTCTCGATTTCTTCTGAGGCGGTTAGCGCGAGTAGGTTCGATTGTGGGACCTCTTCTTCTTCTTTGGTGGAGGACTCGTCCCACGTTGCTTGAAGTGCCTTCTTCTTCCTCGTCTTCTTTGTTTCCTTCAGGTTGGGACATTCGGTCTTATAGTGGCCCTTATTCTTGCACTCGTAACAAGTCACGTTGGGCTTGTTCTTTTCATTTGAGGGTTCAGCTGGCTCATCCTTTCTTCGGCTGGCTTTCCTTCTGTTGGTTTGGTTCTTCAATTCCTTGTAGTAGTTCCGGGCCAGTCGGACCAGCTTAGGTTGATCTCCTTCGTCTTCTGAGTCTGAGTTTGAATCAGGCTCTGGTACAGGTTGAGGTTTCTTCTTGGATACTTTTCCAGCTTTACCTACAATAAAGGCAATGCCTTTCTCGGCCAGGGTGCAGTTAGTCTGCTCATGCAATTCAAGTTCTGAAAATAGTTCATCTAGTTTAATTTTTGAAAGGTCCCTTGAAACCTTGTATGCATCTACCATAGATGCCCACAAGGTGTTTCTCGGGAAAGCATTTAGAGCGTACCTTATCAGGTCACGGTTTTCTACCTTGTGACCGATCGTGTGAAGTCCGTTCATTAGTTCCTAAATTCGGGCATGGAGCTGAGCTGCTATTTCGTTGTCGTTCATCTTGATTGTATACAGCTTGTTGAGGAGGAGATCTCTCTTGCTGATCCGAGTGTCTGAAGTTCCTTCGTGCAGCTCGATCAGTTTCCCCCACAGCTCCTTGGCACTGTTGAATGGACCCACCCGGTTCAGCTCCTCTTTTGTTAAGCCGCATTGGAGGGTCTGGGTTACTTTAGCATCCGCTTCGATTCTTCTTTTCAGAACGGTATCCCACTCAGTGTATGGCTGTGGTACTCCTTCAACGTTCTTTGGAATCTCCAGTCCAGACTGGATGATTATCCACATGTCCACCTGAGTTTTCAGGTGGACCTTCATTCGACTTTTCCAGTAGGAAAAGTCTTCTCCACTGAAAAGTGGAGGTCTGGCTGTGCTGAATCCTTCTTGCATGGCCATTTAGGATTTTATCTGGAAAAAAGAAAAGAATCTGTCCCAAGACTTGGTCTTGGACTAGTAGTGCGGGATAAAGAAAATTAACTATCGAGGGGTGTTGCACTGGTCTCGATTAACGATAAAAATTTAAAAAAATGAAATAATTTGATGAAAAATCTAAAAAATTCTCAAACTGGTGGTTGTACCAAATTTGAGCTTCCCCGCTCTGATACCACTTATTGGATCGAGAAGAACGATAGAGGGGGGGTGAATTGTAACACCCGCTTTTTTTTTTTTTTTTGACCACCATAAAGCGGTGTTACGTTAACATACTTAGGGCATGTAGACATCATAATGCAGCGGAAAACATTAAACTTACACCTACATGCACTTTCTACCATTCCTAGCATCATAACATACTTAGCATCATGTCATACTTAGCATCATGTTATACTTTAGCATTCTGTCATACTTTAGCATCATATCATAGAGTCATAGTCATATTCAAGTACTTAGTAGTAAAGGTAAAGTTATATTATAAGGCAAGCAAACATATGGTCTCTTGGCCAAGTCACTATCACACACATTCTGCAAAGCCCTCCTGCTGCTTCCTTACTGTTCCTTTGCGTGATCTGCGGTATAAGATAATAAAACTATAAGCACACAGGCTTAGTAAGACTCTTTCCTACTCACTAAAACCATCCGTCACTTAATCATAAACATATGAAACATTAGCACTCTTAGCGCTTTACTTAGAACATCATCCTTAGCATCACTTAGCATTCATTTGACATGTCATGGACATAGCTTCACCCCATTCATAGCATGGCATAAACATAACCATAAACATTCGGGTATGGCATAATTATTGACATAACATAAACATCGTAAACAATCATAGCATGGCATAATACTTGATATAGACATAAATAAAATCATGGCATAAATCTAATTACAATCATGGCATCCCATACTAGCATGAGCATGAACAAAATAATGGCATTCTAACGTAACATAAACATAATTAAACCATGGCATCCTAAACTAGCATAAAATCATGGCATCCTAAACTAACATAAACATAGATAAAGTCATGGCATCCTAAACTATCATAAACATAAGTAAAGCATGACATTCTAAACTAGCATAAAATCATGGCATCCTAAACTAACATAAACATAGATAAAATCATGGCATCCTAAACTATCATAAACATAATTAAAGCATGGCATTCTAAACTAGCATCAAATCATGGCATAAACATAAATAACATCATGGCATAAACCTAAATAATATCATGGCATAAGCTTAAATAATATCATGGCATAAACATAAACAAAATCATGGCATAAACATAAATAAAATCATGGCATAAACATAAATAAAATCATGGCATAAACATAAATAAAATCATGGCATACAGATAAATAAAATCATGGCATGAACATATCTTCATAACATACTTTTCGTAAACATACTTTTCATAACATAATGCATAGCATAAATGGATGCATGTAGCAACTGTGCATATATATATATAAGGATGCTTAATCTTGAAAACATGCTTTTAAATACTTGAACATAATCATAACATGCATTGGGCCCTGGCTTGTACCACATACATACATCATAAGCGCGCATCCCTAAGTAAATACGAGGTAGCTAGCCTCGACCTACTAGGGTAAGGACAGCATAGTCGGTAGTCCCCGAACCGAGGCGTTCTTAAGGTGCCCATCCCTGTTGCACAGCTTCGGTAGTGCCAGAACCGTGGACAGCATAGTCGGTAGTCCAGAACCGGGGCATTCTTAAGGTGCCCATCCCTTGGACCCATACATCGGTCCGGTACAAGCCCATTCATAAAATAAAATACTTTTCATGCTTCATTATTCATAAGACATTCATGGCATCTTTATCATAACATAACTTGTTACGGCTCAGCCCGTCTACCGGCCCATTTACCGGTCCTTATGACCGTCGTACCGTTGACCATCGACCATGCCGTTTAGCATATTCATTCATTCATCATTCTTTCATCATCATTATGCCTTAAAGGCATCATCATTCATAGCATATTCATTCATTCACCATACTTAACTTTCATTCATCATTTTCATTCATAGACATGGCATAGGTACACATCATTCATATAGCATGACATACATTCATAAACATAGCATACATTCATATCATTCATAAGACATGACATACATACATATCATTCATACATCATGTCATACATACATATCATTCCTAATCATGGCATATGTCTAAACATTCTATGACCTAACGTATATTTCATGACATATAAGCTATAGGTTTAGTTAACATGGTATTCCTCCACCTTACTTAAGCATACTTCCTAATCACCTATACCCTAGGGTACTCTAGGGTACCCCAAAAATTCCCAAAAATTATATTTACTTACTACACATCATAAGGGAACATTAATCAATATTATCAAGATTTTTTGCATAATTATAGACCCCAAAATCATGGTGGCCAAAACCCACAAACCTAGGGTTCTTGGTTTCCTTTCCTTGTTGTTGGCCGAAACTCATAGGGTCTCTAGGGTACTCCAAAAATTCCCAAAAATTATACTTAACTTCTAAACATCATAAGGA
The DNA here is from genome assembly GCA_024364735.1 of Boesenbergia rotunda. Taxonomy (NCBI): domain Eukaryota; kingdom Viridiplantae; phylum Streptophyta; class Magnoliopsida; order Zingiberales; family Zingiberaceae; genus Boesenbergia; species Boesenbergia rotunda. The sequence goes on along the minus strand of JAGFNQ010002612.1, from coordinate 118,482 downwards.
AACATTAAATAACATTATCATGATTTTTAACATATTTTTAGACCTTTAAAACATGCTGGCCGAAACCCTTGAACTTAAAGTTCTGGGTTTTGCTTCCTTCATGTTGGCCGAGACCCTAGGGTGTCCTAGGGTACTCTAAAAATTCCCAAAAATTACAGTTAACTTCTAAACATCATAAGGGAACATCAAATAATATTATCATGATTTTAGCATAATTATGGACCTTTAAAACATGCTGGCCGAAACCCTTGAACATAGAAACCTTGATTTTGTTTCCCTTCAACATTAAATCCGAAACTAACCCATATATCATGCCAAAAATCCCCAAAAATTTCAATTTACTTCTAAACATCATAAGGGAACATCAAATAATATTATCATGATTTTTATCATAATTATGGACCTTTAAAACATGCTGGCCGAAACCTTTGAACCATAGAAACCTGGATTTTGTTTCCCTTCAACATTAAATCCGAAACTAACCCATATATCATGACAAAAATCCCCAAAAATTTCAATTAACTTCTAAACATCATAAGGGAACATCAAATAATATTATCATGATTTTTAGCATAATTATGGACCTTTAAAACATGCTGGCCGAAACCTTTGAACCATAGAAACCTGGATTTTGTTTCCCTTCAACATTAAATCCGAAACTAACCCATATATCATGCCAAAAATCCCCAAAAATTTCAATTAACTTCTAAACATCATAAGGGAACATCAAATAATATTATCATGATTTTTAGCATAATTATGGACCTTTAAAACATGCTGGCCGAAACCTTTGAACCATAGAAATCTGGATTTTGTTTCCCTTCAACATTAAATCCGAAACTCACCCATATATCCAGCCAAAAATCATGGAAAATGTTGGTAACTATTATACCACAGGTGAGGGAGTCTTACCTTAGATTTCTTGATTTTTAGACCTTGGATGGAAAGAAGGAAGAAGACTTGACCACACCTAGCCCTTGGAAACTTGAGAAGACCTTAGATCTTGGAGGATGAGACTTTTTGTGAAGTTTTCTCAAGGGAGAAGTCCTCCTTGAGTGCTCGGCAAGAATGGAGAAGGAAGAGAGGAGCAAATGCACTTGATGGCATGAAGAATGAAACTCCCAAACCCCCTTATTAATCAACCATTAAGGTGGTGAATGAAGAGTTTTCTATGGCCCTTCATCTTCCTCTACCATTTAACCACCATTCACTTCCTTTCCTCACAAGAATTCCTTGCTAGGTGAGTTGGTTAAAGCATTCATTGGTTGTTCAAGAGGTCCAAGGTTCAATCCTTGGCCCATGCACCTTTATTTTTATTTTATTTAATCCTTTTTCTTATTTTCGAAAATTTCCCTTTTATTTCGAAAATTCTCCAAAAATGACCCATAATTTTGCCAATATTCCTAAATAAAATTCTTTTATATTTATATGAATTTTACCCAATTAATACCTATTTTTCGGAGCCCATTTAAGGCCCATTAGTACCTAATTCCTCAAATTAAATAGGAAAATTAAACTAATACTTACCCATAATCATGCTAATATGTCCAATTAAATTCTATTTATTTTTATACTAATTTCCACCTAAAATCCACCGATAATTATGGTACTAGTAAGCCCATATAAGGCCCATTAGTGCCCTTTTTCCCAATTTAAATGGAAAAATATGGATTTTCTAGCCTAAAGCTCGTATCAATACTTCTAGATCCTTCAAAAATTATCTAAACATGCTCCATATTTTCATAGAATATTAAGAGAATTTTCCGGGTCGTTACATGAATATCGTAAAACGTTCGGATTCGTATAAGAGAATTAGCAACGGAAATAATTAAAACTAAAACACACGTGAACACCAAGGTTTTACTTGGTTCGGAGTCGCGGTCGGCTCCTACTCCAAGGCCCACGATCGTTGACCGTTTACTGCGGGCAATTCTATATGCGCAAAAAGTTTACAGGAATAGATTACAAGATTTAGTACAGTAAACTAAAAGAAAGCCGCTCTTAGTTAACGACGTCCGGAGTAGATCGTATTTTCGAAGCAAAGGGACGTCGTCGGCGCTCGTATCTCGAGTCGGGAGGTTTCCGGGACAGAGCGCTGGAGCAGAAGAGCGTGAATGTGTTGGAAGAATTCTTGTTCTGAAACCTTGGGGTCGAGGGCCTTTTTATAGCCCCTGGGGGCACCCGTAACGTTGGGGGTGCCCCCCCCCACGTGTCATCTGATCCGAGCTCCTCTCGGTCAGCTCTGATCCCTTCAAACTCGGGAGCAGACTTTGACGGGGGTGCCCGGGACGCTGGGGGTGCCCTGGTTGACCCTTTCAGCGGACTTCTTGGTTGGATGAAGTTATACGCTTCGTTGGCTTGAGTGCGGGATGCCCTGGGCACTGGGGGCGCCCTGGAGCACGGGGCGCCCTAGATCACGGGGGCGCCCCGCCCATGAGCTGTCGAAGCGTACATTTGCTCCACTTCTTTTTGTATTCACCTTGGGGGCGCCCGGGACACTCCGGGCGCCCTACTCAGCTTCTGCCTCACTCCTTTGAGGCTCTCTGAGCAGCAGACACTCGTTCCTTCGGTTCTGCATCCAGGGTTAGTCCAAAATAACATAGAGAAATAATATGTTAGTTTTATACAGTCTTAGCTATCTTGGTTCTGACTTTGGGTCTCCAAAATGGAGCCCTAGGTCGAACCGACGCCTACTGTTCCCTCGACGGGGAGCGCGTCCTCACCTACTCCTCTCAGGAGAATTTACCTGATGCCAACCGGCTCCTCCGGTTGGACTTTTTGCCCAGTAGTTCTTCGCCAGGTGCCTAGCTGTCCTTCGCCAGGTCTTCAGTACCAAGTTGTCCTTTGCCTGGTGCCTAGCAGTCCTTCGTTAGGGCTTTGTATCCTGGCATTCCCTCGCCAGGTGCCTAGCAGTCCTTTGCTAGGGCTTTGTATTCTGGCATTCCTTCGCCAGGTGCCTAGCAGTCCTTCGCTAGGACTTTTCCTGCACACTTGAGTAACATGTTAGATAAACATTATATCTTAACTGTTGAACCCTTTTGCCATTATCAAAATACAGGTTCGACTTGGGTACTTTCTACACCAACAATATCTACCTGCTACCTGAAACAAAAATGGAAGGTAGCGGTGGTGAGTCCGGACGGACTCTGCGGGTATATGAGTAGACAATAAGCATGACATAATAAAGGATAACGGAGTAGAGAAATCAACAGTGTACAATCCATAAGAATTATAGGATTACCTAATCATGCATAACAAATATAATACGATATGGTATAAAACCGAATAACAACTAAACAGGTATAAAACGATGCAATAACAATAAAGCCAAGATATACATGCATGTCAATCATGTGCAACAACCATATCTCATATAAATGCAACAATCACAGGAAAATGCATAAACGAAATACGTATGCACATGATGCAATGACATGTGTTACCCCTGACGCCAGTCAAGCCGTCAACACATTACATCTGTGTGACCGAGTGGGTAGGGCTGTGACAACTGTACGCACTCCAACATATAAATACTACAGAAGGCGTGATTGAGTGGACAGGATGCTGGGGAGCCCACACTCCAGACCCCTATACCTAGGGGGAGCTATCACAGCTACAATATCCCTTGAAAAACAACGGTGAGGGTGAGCCACCAATGACTCTAATATCCCTCTAAAACAACGGTGAGGGTGTCACTGTTTGGAATAACAGGACAGATGCTCACACTCTAATATCTACCACGACAACAAGTGGTTGAGTGAATCGAGCAACAATATGACTAACGACGGCTTAATCAAATATAAGCTCAACAGTCGTTAGTATGCAACATGCAAGTATGGTGCATGCTATACGATGCACAAACAACCGAAGAAACAACGATGCAACAAAATCGAACAAGTATACGATGCATCAATACAACCATCCAGAAATCGAAAACCAACGATTATGCACCTACACTACTAGGTAGGGTATATCTAATGTCAAATAAACCTATCTGTGTTTAATGGACTTCTATGTACTCGCGTACAAGCGGCACTTTACAGAACAGAAAACCAATAGAGGACTGTGCAGATACGAATTTGGGAATACTCGAAGATCAACGAAGAATAAGTCTCAACGGTGATGTTTAAATAACAAACGACAAAGAACAAGGTCAAGCAACCTATCAGACATAATATAGCCATGCTTTTAAGATAAAGAAAACTACTCGAGTACAAAGGAAAAATACCCGCCTTATAATTATAGAACGTATACGAACATAGCCTCCCACGATCAACTGTGCGAGGCCAACGTCAAGGTCCTGTATCAAGGACACAATTTATATATGTATATAATTTATTAAAATAGCTAATTTAACTACTAAGTATAATTAGGATATAACCCTAATTACCAAAATCCATTTAATTAAATCTAATCAATAATGAGATCCTGCTTAATTTGGTTTAGAAGGATAAACACCCAGTTTAACCCAATGAACAACTCCAAATTGGATTTAATTTCTGAAACACCAATAAACTAAATTGAATAGGTCTAGTTCATTAACAATGTACCATAAACAAGCTAAGTCGATCATCATCTACGTGCACAGACTTGTATCAAAACCAACACCTAATCAAAAACAGAGATGTTACTACAAAACCCCAAATTGATCAGAAAATAGGAACCCACAGATCTAATCAAAGACCAACAGTTCACGGCAGAGGAAAGAAAAAGAACCAAAATAAAAATCAATCCCAACCCTTAATCCAAACCGAAACCACAACTCTCATCCTACTGCCTTACACAATACATCATCAATTCTTACCAAAGTATCTATTGAACAGATCTACATCTAAATCCTCAAACCAAACTCTACAGAAATCAATAGTTAGGGTTTTTTTCAATTCCACAACGAATTCCAACACAAATCCAACCCTTACCCTGGTTTCGACCGGAGAGAAAAGCTAAGGACGGGAAGCCAAACAAGGCGACGCTTCCTCGGCTCACGACATCGGCGTCGGCTAGGGCTTCTTGCGAGGGCGACGACGCTCTGCTCGTGCACACCGAAGAAGAAGAAGAAGGGAAGGGAATGTCAGAGGGCGGCGGTGGCGATCGTTGGTCGCGGCGCGTGCAGCTGCGGCAACAGGGATAGCGGCGTCGGGCGAAAACCGAAAGGGCGGTGTAGGGGAGGAATCGGGAAGTTAGGGTTTTTTAAGGGATTTAAATAATGATTTGCCTTTTTACAATAAAGCCCTCTAAGTTTGATTAATCCAAACAAGGTCCCTATATTTCAAATTTTGTTTTTAAACCCTTTAATTTCGGTATTTAACACGTAAGCTCCCGAGACTACCTCGGGAGGACAGACCCCTGAGACCACCTTGGGATGACATGTGCCCGAGGTCAGGCCGGGTCGTAAGCTCTCGAGATAACCTTGGGAGGACAGACCCCCGAGGCCATCCCGGGAGGAGACACCCCGGGACAACTAGGGAGAGCGGAGCCCAAAGGTCAATATACTAGATAGCCTGACTTCAAGTAATCGTTCCTCTTTCCAGATCAGAAAAGTTGTCAGATAATTATTGTCCGTTACACACAACAATTAAGGCCTTAATTATCGTTGCGGCCGTTATCTTAAGGTTATCATGTAGCCGACGATTATGCAACGGCGAGGAGAACGTGGAGATACGTGTGACCAAGCCCTCATGTATATAAAGTGCTTCAACACGCAGGTAAAGGGGGTAGGCTCTCTGAACTCACAAATATTCTACTTTCTCGTCGTCCTCCTGCAAGTGACTCAGATTCTGACTTGAGCGGCGGAGTGGGCTCCGTCGGAAAACCTCTGGTGTGTTCCCATTAATGCGTGTAAATCTCGCAGGGTGTGGTCCTCTTCTCCTTGTCATCGTCCTTATGGGTTGCGCTCTAGTGACTCGTCGTCCGCGTCGATTCCTTTCTAGAACAAGTTTGGCGCCGTTTTTGGAAATTAAATCAAAGCACCAGAAGGAGCACCGTGATGGCAAATCCAGAGGAACAACCCATCGTCTTGACGAAAGAAGAGTTGGATCACCTTGTCTCCAACGTCGTCAAAGGAGTACTCGAACAACATCAAATCGAGTAGCCGCCTCACGGCGAGCACCTTCGGTACAAGGCGAAATCCCAAGGATGTCCGCCTCACACCAACGAAACTGAAGATCTGTCTCGCCACCGGTGGGATAGACATTGACAACCCCGGCACATCGGCGAGATTCCCTGGGAGATTTGGAGAAAGCCAACTCCATCGCCTTCAACGTCCTAAAGCAGGAGGAAGGACCGAGGAGGATTGAGGGGTTCAAAGTCAGTCCAAAGGCTCCGTTTACCCCTTTCTCCCCGGGCATAATAGAAAACCCAATGCCCAAGCAATTCCGTGGTCCAGGAATTGTTGACTATGATGGGAAGACAGATCCAGAGAATCACGTCTATAACATCGAGAATGCGACTCCTCTACACCAGTATATGGATGGTGTGAAGTGTTGGGTGTTCTTGACTACCTTGTCGGGGGCCGCCCAGAGATGGTTCCAGAGGCTACCTCAAGGTTTTATAAATTCCTTCCTAAAGTTTAGAAACATGTTCCTACACCACTTGGCCAGCTGCCAGCGGTATTAGAAGATGGTGTTAAACCTGTTCACCCTCAAACAGAAGGCGAAAGAATCACTGAAGGACTACATCCAGCGGTTCAATCGGGTGGCGCAAGATGTGCCAACCGCTACATCAGTGATCCTTGTCAGTGCCTTTACTCAGGGACTCTCCGAAGGTGACTTCTTCCAATCATTGGTGAAGAAGCTGCCAACCAGCTTCGACGGCTTACTGGGGCACTCTGTCAAACACGTCAATGTCGAAGAAGTGCAACACGCTCGCCGTAAAGATCCTGTCGGAGCCCCTTTGCAGATCTCGATATGATCTGAGAGAAGGGAACCACCAGCACCAGCCCGGGTGAAGGATCTATTGGATCAGGTTGGATCGGCTAGAGGGGGGTGAATAGACGGAAACTCATCTTTAAAAAAAGAAACTTGGTTGCAACTGAGAACGTTGCTTCCAAGGCAGTGGGCGCTCAATAAAAATCTCCTTGTGGCGGAGAAGCCTTACAAAAATAGCACGCTAGACTTTTAGAGATTTTACAAGAATGAAATAAATGAGTGATTGAAAAGGTTAAAACTCTAAGCCTATTTATAGCCTAAGAGAATAAATCTGGATTGTTAATTGTTGAGGAATTTTCTCTTGGTCGTTGATCCATGGATGTAATCTGGATGGTTGATCTTGGATGGGATTAAACTGCATCCATTGGATCTGATTAAAGGATAAAGTTATCCTTTAAGAGATAACTTTATCTTCTGCTCGCAACAGATAAATAACTTTATCATCTGCTCGCAACAACTTTAATCACATCTTTTCTTTATCCCAGTCGGTAAGGCTGGTGATATATGTAGGCGAGGTTGTTGGTTCAAATCTTCACAGCAACAAATAAAATTCTTTTTGTTTCAGGTGCCTGGTTTGACTTGGTCAAACTGACCAGTCTTTTGGTTCATCTTCTGGGTGATTTCCGGCCAACCGGAGTTAGGCTCACCCGAACCCGACTCCGACCTTTCGCCCCTCGAGCGTCCTTCCTCCCGGCTTCTCGTCCCTCAGACACCGCGCACGTCCTTCTCGCTCCACCGGCGTACTCTTCCGTAGCTACCGCGTCCCTCGGATTGTACCGAGCCCGTCGGCTCACTTCCCCGCACAATCCTTCTCGTCCGCTACGTCTTACGCTCGACTTCCTCCGTACCTAAGCTCCTGCACACTTAGCAGAGGGATTAAACATACCAGGACCTAACTTAAATCGGTTGATCACATCAAAATCAACCAGGGGTACTTACAGCATCCTCGCTCGAGGAAAGACCATTGGGCAGGTAAGAAGAGGCTGGTGGAAACAATCGACACGGCCGAACCAGAGCAACCAAAGAAGTATCACGACTTCCACAGCAGTAGATCGCACTCCATAAAAGAGTTCCACACCTTGAAGAAGAGTTTAGCTCAAGAAGTAGACGCCAAACCTCGAAAGCGGTAGAAGAAAGCGAGGTACCGGCAGAGATCCCCGCGGCGAAGTTCTTCTCCTAGCATGCGACAGTTAGGAGAAGATGGATCTAGGCGGCGATCCCGGTCACGTTCCAGGGGAAGGAGTCGGGAGATAGCACCCCGCCAATCTCTCTCCCCCGAACGAGATTCCAAGAAAGGCAAAGCTCCAGTGTGGAGGTCCCCTTCGGGCCATGTGGGAGTGATTTCTGGAGGTCCTACTCAGGAGACTCTCATCGGGCAACGAAGACCCACAATCGTCGGCTAGAGAATTATACAATCAGAACGAGAAGTAGTCAGCGTCAGGGCCCTGTTATCTCCTTCAGTCCTGAAGACCTAGAAGACGTGGAAGCACCCCATGAAGACGCACTGGTAATTCTCGCACGCATTGCAAATTACGAGGTTAAGCGCGTATTCATGGATACAGGTAGTTCTGTAAACATCCTATACAAGACGGCCCTGGACCAGATGCAAATTGATGAGGACGAGTTGCATCCGGTCTCCACTCAGCTCTTCGGCTTCACTGGATACCGAGTGTAGCCAATAGTGCAAATCTCCCAATCTTGTTATTGGGAGATGAGGCGCTGGAGAGGACAAGAAGGACTCCCTTCTGTTGGACCTTGGATGGCTAGAGAGGGGGGTGTGAATAGCCAGACACACAAACTTTTGCTTCATTGAAGTTTCTGCGATTAGGGTTAGCAGCGGAAGAAAACACAGAAAGACAGAAACAGAAGAACAAACAGAAAACCAACGCTAACTCAGAAGGTTTATAAGGTTCGGGGATAACTTGCCCCTACTCCTTGGCGTGCCCGTGAGGTGGGTGATCCCTTGATCGTTGGTAGATCAAGCCCCAGAAATTCAGATAGAATAGAACCTCCTTCTCGGTGGAGAAACCTCTCCACAACAGTCTCAAGAATGATATCAGATTAAGCACACAATGACTCGAGAAAGAACTTACAGACCAAGCTTAAGCATAGGCAAAGAAAGCGCAAAGAAAAGAGAACACTTCACAGAGCTCAACCCATCACAACTCTCACATAAGAACATTCAGCTTTTCGTGTCTGCTTGTTGATCAACTCGTGAAGCTCTCAAACGATTCAATGTTCAGAGTTATTTCTCTTCTTCTTCGTCAGCCTTCTTTTAAGTCTCTGCTCATCAGCAGGTCACCACCAGGCGCGTCTGCAGCTCACCAGGAGCGTCTGCAACAACCTCCGTCACCAACCCACTGACCTCTGCTGGGCTCAGTCCACTGAAACCTCTTCAGCCGAGCCCCAGGTCAGTCGCCAGCTCTGCCAGACAGTTGTCAGCCCATGCTAGAAGTCGTTGAATCCTGCGAATGGAAAACAAACAAACCTGACCGAAGCGAAAGTCGCCAATTGACCCTCCTTCTTGGTTTGTGTCATCCCTCCATTACCTGCACACTCAACAGAGGCTTAGCACAGCAAATCAAAAACAAATCAGCAGTGTAACAAAGAAATTAGAAGCTATTCAGAGCGTTATCAGTAGTCTGACAATGTTTTCAAAATAAAGTTCAGACACTGATCGATCACTCGGACCGATCAGTGAAGATCCTGATCGATTAGGCTCCTGCCTGATCAATCCAGGGAAGCTCTGATCGATCACCTTGACCGATCAGAGATCAGGGATCGGTCACCAGACCGATCCACCAGCTTACTGGGATTTCAAGCCACAACCCACATGTTCCTTGACCTGATCGGTCACCTGACCGATCAGGTTATGCCCTGATCGGTCACAGTGACCGATCAGGTCACCTCTGGACCGATCAGGACCTATCTTGATCGGTCCAGGAGGACCCTAATTGGTCACCTTGACCGATCAGGGTTTTCTCCAGAACCCTACTGATCTCCCTCTGATCGTTCACCAGAACGATTAGAAGCCAAATAGAAGCATTCTGATATCTCTCTGATCGTTCACTAGAACGATTAGAAGCCAAACAAAAACATTATGTTCTCTTTCTGATCATTCACCAGAACAATCAAACGCCCTGGATCGGTCACCAGACCGATCTATTAACAAGGGAACTCGTGCCAACTTCTGATCGGACTCCAGACCGATCCAGACACTTGGCTGACTGACGCTTAGTCCCCCGGACCAAGACTTCATGCCCAGCTTCACTCACCGGGACTTTGTTCAACCTAGCTTCCCTCACTAGGACCTGGCTTCACTCACCAGGGTTTCCATCACCTAGCTTCCCTCGCTAGGACCCGGCTTCACTCACTGGGGATTCCGTAACCCGACTTCACTCACCAGGACTCAGCTTTACTCACCGGGCTTTCCATCACCCGGCTTCACTCACCAGGACCCGACTTCACTCACCGAGGTTTCCATCACCCGGCTTCACTCACCAGGACCCGGCATCACTCACCAGGGTTTCCTTCACTCGGCTTCACTCACCAGGACCCGACTTCACTCACCGGGGTTTCCATCACCCGACTTCACTCACCAGGACCCTGCTTCACTCACCGGGGTTTCCGTCACCCGGCTTCACTCACCGAGATTTCCGTCACCTGGCTTCACTCATTGGGATTTGTGTCACCCAGCTTCACTCACCGGGATTCGTGCCCAGTCCCCGACCAAGACTTAAGCCGAACTTATCTTACTCACCTAAACTTAAATCGGTGTCAACATCAAAACAACAATCGGGTCAGACTGCATCAACACCTTCATGGTCGTAGATGCTCCATCGTCCTACAACGCCATCCTGGGGAACCCGACTCTCAGCACACTCCAGGCGGTGGTCTCAATCTACCGCCAGAAAATCAAGTTCCAGGTGAGAAAACAAGTGGCCGAGGTCAAAGGGGATCAACTAGCTTCCCAGCGATGCTACAGCGGGGAAGTCAGGTCGAAAGCTCGCAAACACCCGAGGGCTCATGAAACGCTATAGATTGACCACACCAACCCTCAAGAGGAGGAAGGGCCCAAAGAAGAATGGAGGGAGGTCGAGAACGAAGAGGTCCAGATTTTGTTGAGGCAATCTGTGGTCTGGAGGGACCAAGTATTTTGATATTTGGGAAAAGGGTTTAAGTTAGGTTTCCCTTGTCTTCTAATATGTGCATGTTGAGTGTGCAGGTTTACACATATTGACTTGACTGGATGACCTCGGTACGATGAAGGGTGGCATGGAGACAAGTTGGAGGCTTGTGTGTACCCGAGGGACCTTGGAGAGCAGGGGCGATAAGCTGAGGGGTGCGAACTTTGAGGCATGCATGAAGGATGGCATGGAGGCAAGCTGGAGGCTTGCATGCATCTGAGAGACGGGAGCCGAAGATGAAGAGGGCGCGAAGGCAACAGCCGAGGTTGATGATGAGGAGTCAGTCGAGTCGTGAGGGTACAAGTGCTATGTGATTGTACTCGAGAAATCCTAGGGTTCGAGTGCTGAGAAAAGTGTACTCGGGAAGGGAAACCCTAGGTGTGTGAGTGGGGCAGTCGACTGCCATTGGGGCAGTCGAATGATAAAACTCACAGAATGCTTTCAGGCCTGGACCAGTCGACTGGTAAATTGGCAGTCGACTGGTAACCCTGAAAACTAGCCGTTGGCTAGTAATTAAGGCTAGACTAGTCGACTGGTAAATGGGCAGTCGACTGGTGGCGAGGGTTTCAGACTTAGTTCTATTTAAGAGGACTTCGTCTTGGCTAAAAAGTTTGATGAATCTTGTCTTGGTTAAAGGCAAGATAGTAGTCTTTATGCTCAGGTCTTCTCAAGGTGTTGTGGTGAGGTTTCTCCACCCACAAGGAGCGATGAGGGCTAGCCGAAGGTTATCCGGGGAGTGATCCATCGACGGAATCTTAGATTAGTCACCCTCCGGGGTGGATACCAAGTAAATCGTTCTTGTTAGCGTTGTTTGTTTTCATTATTATTGTTTTCGTTGTGCAACTAACAACGTAGGTACAAGAAGAACCCGAAGAATTACTATTCACCCCCCCCACTCTAGCAACCGGATCGATTCTAACAAGTGGTATCAGAGCGAAGGACCGCTCGTGATTGGAATAATCGCCAAGAAGAGCAAAAGCTAGAGGGAAGAACAATAGAAAACAAATTTGGGGATGACATCTACACTCCGCCTCCCTACGATCATGAAGACTTCAACTTTGGAGGGCAATGATCGAGACTTGGTTCGGAATGAAGTGGGAATGTAGAATTGTGCTTGAAGAGCCCTTCGAAGTTCCAAAGGACAAGCACGGAAAGAGGCTTCGTCCTAGATATTGGGACAAAGACCAACAAGAAAAAGCTAGGGCCAATGAGAAGGTAATTAGCATTTTGATAAATATTTTGCCTAATAATATTTTGAGTTGTGTAGGTGAATATAAAGATGCATGTGAGTTGTGGAAGAAGATAGAAGAATATCATGAGAAACCTACACAAGCCAAAATAGTTGAAGAGTCAAAAGAAATGGATTCAATGGACCAAGAGGAAGAAGAAGTGATCATATCATTAATGAAGAGGAAGGGCTAAGTGAAAGATCATCCCCCTCGTCAAGAGAAGAAGAGAAGGTATCAATTTCGAGGATTGAGGGGGAGGAGAGGCCCTCAACCATGCCAGAATAAGAGGAAGCATCCACTTCATCCAAGGTTGAAGAAGAAGCTTCTACCTCCACCAAAGCTAAATCGAAAGAGCACATCACATGCTTTGGCTGCAATGAAAATGGGCACTATAAGGACAAGTGCCCACAAGGCAAAAAGGAGGTAAAATCTAAACCTATTTCAAGTTCCTTTAAATCTAACGTGGGTTATAGGATTGGAGAAGCTCAGGAAAGAAAAAAGAAGATTCGGTGCTTTACGTGTGGTGAGCTAGGACACTACCACACCAAGTGCCCAAAGAGTGGAGAGCTCAAGAAGATGGAGCACTTGAGAAGATGGGAGAAGGAGGAAAGAAAGAAGAGAAGAAGCTCACAACAAGGAGGGACTTCAAGGGTAAGGGAGGTAATTCTTAACCCTATGTTAAAATGTAATCCTAATTTGAGTTCCTCCATGAATATTAAAAATCATGCAAATTATTCATCCATGCATGCTAGAAATCATGAAAATTGCTTACTTGTGCACAATTTTGGATTTAGATATAATGATAGGACTAAGGATAACAAGGTAGATCAAAATCCTAGGAAAAGCATGCATCATGATAGACCTAAGACCTTTGTACCTAAGGATCATGACATTAATCCCAAGAAGGGAAGGAATGTGACTAGAAAGGAGGGTAGGTCTAGGAATGTCCAAAGTGGGCATATGGACACTAAGGTTAGAAACATAGAAAGGGAAAATCAAGCCTTGAGGACAAGGATTTATAAATTAGAAAAGACCCTAGAAAGATTCACGGTTGGATCAAAGGGTCTAGACATGGTGTTGGGCAGTATAAAATCCAACTATGATAGATCGAGTTTGGGTTACCGGTCTAAAGTCTCCAAGGCCAACAAAAAGAAATATGCCGGGAAGGCATTTGATCATGGCAAGAAGGAGAAGTCTAAGGATGGCAAGGGGGTGTCATCAAAAGGGAAAGAAAATGATTTAACCAAAGACAAGGTGTCTAAGGTTAAGAGGGTTCATTTTGTAGGCCAAGAATCACCGGTGGCACACCGGTGTGGCTAATGTGGATTGAGTCACCTAGGGAGGTGACTAGGGATAAGAGCTTAAGGGGGAGCTCTAGGAGCCTTTGGGGTCCATCGTAAATGGATCTCAAGAGAAGGGGTCTCTAGGAAGTCTAGGTGAACTAGAAATTGTGCCAAAAAGGGTTGAAAGACTTGGGTAAGTCTTAATTCAAGAAAATTGGCACAATAAAAGGAGTTTTAGGGTAAAAAAGAGGAAAATATGATTATAATTGAGAGAAATTGGTTTTAAAGTGAAAATGCCATATTACTTGGTGCTAGGAATGTAAGGTGATTGAGTATGGGAAAAGACATCAAGGTGAGGTCGAAATTAGAACTTTTGGAGAAGCCTAAATGATACAATTTAGAGAAGTTGAGTTTCGTGTCAATCATGGGATTTGGAGTACATTTATTTGGAAACATATTTTTCCCAAGTAGATATAGGATCCACAAATCTCCCCATGAAATTTCAGATTTTTTGGAGATTTATGGAATTAACTAGGCATTTCTGAAATTGGGCTGAAAACTTGAAATTCAAGTATCAGTCGACTGCCCTGAGGGCAGTCGACTGATTCGACTGATTTCAGCCCAAAAACGTTTCTGTTCGTTTTAGCAGTCGACTGCCCCAGGGGCAGTCGACTGATCCATAAGGGTTAAGATGAAAAGGCCTATTAGTTAATCAGAAATTACAATTTTGGATTATAGGATATGGTTTTGGATTAGAATTCTTGATTATGATTTCATATTACTTGAATGAAGTGTTATCCCAGGATTTAATAAGGCTTTATTGATATTTTAAAAATCAAGGAAGATTGGAAGTTTTCCATAAGGTATCTAGGATTAAGAGACAAAAAGGGAGGCTTTCATCATATTGAGGATATGGAAAAGAAAGAATTGAGGATAATTCCTATTGAGGCAATCTGTGGCCCGAAGTGACCAAGTGTTTTGATGTTTGTGCAAAGGGTTTAAGTTAGGTTTACTCTTGTGTTCTTATATGTGTACGTTGAGTGTGCAAGTTGTACAGGTTACACATATGGACTTGGCTGGACGGCCTCGGTACGGTGAAGGGTGGCATGGAGATAAGCTGGAGGCTTGTGTGCACTCGAGGGACCTTGGAGAGCAGGGACGATGAGCTGATGGGTGTGGACTTCGAGGCATGCGTGAAGGATGGCATGGAGGCAAGCTGGAGGCTTGTGTGCATCCGAGGGATGGGAGCCAAAGATGAAAAGGACGCGAAGGCAATAGTCGAGGCTGTGGATGAGGAGCCAGTCGAGTCGTGAGGGTACGAGTGTTGTGTGATTGTACTCGGGAAATCCTAGGGTTCGAGTGCGGAGTAGAATGTACTTGTGAAGGGTAACCTTAGATGGGTGAGTAGACCAGTCGACTGGCCTGGGGGCAGTCGACTGGTGAAACTCATAGAAGGGTTTCAGCCCTGGACCAGTCGACTGCCCTGGGGGCAGTCGATTGATAAGTGGCTGGTGAGTTGGCTGAAGATTCGAACATTGGAATTGCAACGGTCAAATTTTAGTGGCACCAGTCGACTGCCCTGGGGGCAGTCGACTGGTGGCGAGGGTTTCAGCCCGAGTCCTATTTAAAGAGGACTTCGTGGTGGCTAAGATTCTTGACGAAACAAGCTTGGTTAAGGCTTGTTAGTAGTCTCTAGAGTCCAGATCGTGTCAAGGTGCTGTGGCGAGGTTTCTCCACCCACAAGGAGCGACAAGGACTAGCCGGAGGTTATCTGGGGAGTGATCCACCGACGGATTCTTGGATTAGTCACCCGTCCGGGGTGGATACCAAGTAAAATCGGTTTGTTAGCATTGTTTTACATTTTTAGTTTTGTTTTTATTGTATATTCCGCTTGCGCAACTAACCGTGTAGGAAGAATGGACCGAAAAATGCTATTCACTCCCCCTCTAGCGTACGGAATCGATCTAGCAATTCCTTGTGTAAATTGATAATGGTTAGCCTTGACAATCACATTGAATTATAGGTGGATTTGAAAATTGATACAAAATGCCAATGTTTAAGAAAATTAGAATTATACCAAAAGTCAAGTACACTTGATATTTTCATGGAATCATATTTTTCCAGGATAGGGTATATCCTAACAAATGTGGCTGCAAATTTTTAGATTTTTCTAGGTTTTCTAGGATGTTCTAGAGGGATCTAGGGTAGAAAACTTGGGTTGTTGAGTTAAGATTAACTTGACAAGAGAAGGGTTGTGATGTTAAGTTGGGGTATAACTTAACTTGGTGTTATGGTGTCAAGTTGGGTAGGAGTTGACCTTGGTAGAGTGAAAATTGGGAGAAGACATAGGTTAAGGGGGAGGTTGCCTCCTTGTTTACCTTGATTTTCATAGAAAATTTTTGAGTTTTGTGTTAAACTTGGGAATGATGATGATACATTGTGGAATGTATTTTTCCTAAGTAGGTATGGCTACCACAAAGTTCTCCACAAATTTGGAAATTTTCGGAGATTTGTGAAATTTCTAACGCATTTCTGAATGTGGCCTGAAAAACTGATTTTCAGAGTATCAGTCGACTGCCCTGAGGGGCAGTCGACTGGCCAGGGCTGATTTATGTACCAGTAGCTGGTTTGGGGTCCAAATGATGGAAAACGAGTGTATGGGGAGCTAGTACACTGTGTTTAGGATCATTAGGAATTGGAAGAACCAATAATTGGGATATTGTTGGGTTCTTTTTGATGTTAGACAAAGGGGGAGAAGTGTTGGGTTTAAGTTGGGAAACCAAACACACCTTTGCTAGAAACCCTAGGTTTAGGAGGAGCTGAGATTTAGGGGGAGCATGGTTGCTCCATTCCCGGCGTAAGGGGAACCTTAGAGGGGTTCTTAAAAAACCTTTGTAAGTCCAGTGTAGGGGGAGCTTGGGAGAAGCTTTAAAAAGTCCGGTTTGGTGAAAATCCTAACGTGGAGGGTTAGGTGTAGAAAATTCCTAACTTTGGGAAGTTAGGTGTGTGAAAAGTCCTAACTTGGAGGGTTAGGTGTGAGGAGCCTTGGGATAGATTTTAAAAAGCTCGTTTCGAAAAATTCCTAACATGGAGGGTTAGGGTGTGGGGAGCCTTGGGATAGGTTTTAAAAAGCCCGTTTTGAAAAATTCCTAACTTAGAGGGTTAGGTGTGGGATGTCATGGGATAGGATCCATGTATGCATTGCATTTGCATTGGCAGTGTAAGTCCAAGAGGGAGTCTTGGCAATGTAAGTCCAGTTGTTTGTTTTAGCATGGTTTTTGCTATTGATTACTATCTTGTTTTCCTAACTTAAATGTATTGTCAAACATCATAAAGGGGAAGATTGTTGAGGCAATCTGTGGTCTGGAGAGACCAAGTGTTTTGATGTTTGGGCAAAGGGTTTAAGTTAGGTTTCCCTTGTGTTCTAATATGTGTATGTTGAGTGTGCAGGTTGTGCAGGTTTACACATATTGACTTGACTGGACGGCCTCGGTACGGTGAAGGATAGCATGGAGATAAGCTGGAGGCTTGTGTGCACCTGAGGGACCTTGGAGAGCAGGGACGATGAACTGAGGGGCGCGGACTTCGAGGCATGCGTGAAGGATGACATGGAGGCAAGCTTGCGTGTATCTGAGGGACAGGAGCCGAAGACAAGGAGGGCGCGAAGACAACAGTCGAGGCTGCTGATGAGGAGTCAGTCGAGTTGTGAGGGTACGAGTGTTGTGTGATTGTACTCGAGAAATCCTAGGGTTCTAGTACTGAGAAAAGTGTACTCGGGAAGGGAAACCCTAGGTTTTTGAGTGGGGCAGTCGACTGATAAAACTCACAGAATGCTTTCAGGTTTGGACCAGTCGACTGGTAAATTGGCAGTCGACTGGTAACCCCGAAAACTTGTCGTTGGCTAGCAATTAAGGCTAGATCAGTCAACTGGTAAATGGGCAGTCGACTAGTGGCGAGGGTTTCAGACTTAGTTCTATTTAAGAGGACTTAGTCTTGGCTGAAAGGTTTGACGAATCTTGTCTTGGTTAAAGGCAAGATAGTAGTCTTTGTGCTCAGGTCTTCTCAAGGTGTTGTGGTGAGGTTTCTCCACCCACAAGGAGCGACGAGGGCTAGCCGGAGGTTATCCGGGGAGTGATCCACCGACGGTTCTTGGATTAGTCACCCTCCGAGGTGGATACCAAGTAAATCGTTCTTGTTAGCGTTGTTTGTTTTCATTATTATTGTTTCCATTGTGCAACTAACAACGTAGGTACAAGAAGAACCCGAAGAATTGCTATTCACCTCCCCTCTAGCAACCGGATCGATTCTAACAGATTCATCCTCAACAGACGGGAGGGGTTACAAGGATTGCTGCCGACCTTACTTCGGAGCTGAGAAGTCGTCTGATCGGCTGCTTGCAAAACCATCAGAACGTGGTTGCGTGGGCAACCGAGGAGATCAAAGGAGCCCCCCTCAACCTTGGTCATGCATCGCTTAGATATAACCCCTGGTGCTAGGCCAGTGAAGCAACGACGAAGACATTTTATGACCAAGCAGGACAAGGTTATCAGAGAGGAAGTCGCCAAGTTGCTGAAGGCCAAACACATTAGAGAAGTTCAATTCCCAACTTGGTTGGCTAATGTAGTACTTATCCCTAAGCCCGGGGGTAAATGGCGGGTCTGTATCAATTTTAGAGATTTAAATAAAACCTACCCTAAAGATTGCTACCCTTTGCTTCAGATAGATCGGTTGATAGATTCTACCTCCTGTTGTGAGTTTATTTTGATGCTAGATACTTATCAGGGATATCACCAAGTTCCTCTCGCTCCTGAAGACCAAGAAAAAGTCAATTAAGTGACGGCAGATGGTACTTACTGTTACAACGTTATGTCGTTTGGATTATGAAATGCTGGAGCAACCTATCAACGGATGATGGACAAGGTCTTCCGGCACCAGATTGGGAAGAACATCGAAGTCTATGTAGATAACATCCTGGTCAAGACGGACAAGGGGAAAGACATGATAACCGACCTGGAAGAAACCTTCGCCATCCTGAGGGCCAACAAGATGAAGCTAAACCCGGCTAAGTGTCTGTTCGGTTCTTAGGATATATGATGACAGAGAGGGGGATTGAGGCTAATTCAGAAAAAGTGAAGGTCATCCTCGACATGTCATCTCCTCGTAACTTCAAGGACGTACAACAACTGAATGGTAGAATTTTGGTTCTGTCCAGGTTCATCTCTAAGTTTGCTGACAGGACCCTGTCGTTCTTCAAGATTTTGAGGAAGAACGTCAAGTTTGAATGGGATGACCAGTGCGAAAAAGATGTCACAGATTTGAAAGCATACCTCACCGAGCTCCCCATCCTTTACAAGCTATTGGATGGAGAAACATTGTTTGTCTACCTGTCCGTAGCTGAGCAAGATGTGGGCATTACACTCATTCGGGAAGAAGACACTGTGCAGTACCCAGTCTATTTCTTCGGACACCTCCTGAAGGATTCAGAGACACGGTATACTACAATGGAGAAGTTGGCCTATGATTTGGTGCTAATGGCCAGGAGACTTAGGTCACACTTCTTAGCACATCCCATTGTGGTTCTCACCAACATCTCGCTTGGGCACCTCCTCACCTATCCTGAAACCTCAGGTCGGTTGATCAAGTGGACAGCAGAGCTAAGCGAGTATGGGGATTGAATACCAGCTCCTCACTGCCATCAAGGCTCAAGCTCTTGTTTATTTTATGCTCGAAGTCGTCCCAGAGCCCGAAACTGATGGAATATGGAAGGTCTACATCGATGGATCCTCCAACAGCAAACACAGAGGAGTCGGAGTGCTAATGATTTCTCCCAGGGGAGATACATTGCATTTATCCATCTGTCTCCACTTTCGAGCTGCCAACAATGAAGCCGAGTATGAGGCAATTCTAGCAGGCTTACAAGCAAGCAAGCAGGTGGGAGATGCTCGAGTCATCATACATTCAAACTCTCAGCTAGTCGCTCAACACATAAAGGGTGAATTTGAAATAAACAACGAGCGTCTTCAGAGGTACGTGGCCATCTATGAGCAGATGAGATCCTCCTTCATGGAGGTTTTTCTGCAGAAGATCTCCCGGGCAGACGAGCTAGCCAATTTGGCTAGCTCTATTACCTTGTGGACGTTGGACGAGCCTAGTACTACACAAGGAATGGTAGGTCAGATCGAAGAAGAGGTCGAAGGCACTACATTAACCAATTGGAGACAACCTTATGTGGAGTTCCTATGAAGTGGGAGCTCATTGGCTGATGATAAAGGAAGCCGACTATTCAGTCTCCGGGCTACAAGATTTACGCTAGTCAGATATCAACTATACAAGAGAGTCTTTGCCCGACCATTACTCAAGTGTATCGGGCTAGAGGAAGCCGACTATATCATGCGAGAAGTTCATGAAGGCATATACGGGAGCCATATTGGGGGAGGATCCCTGTGTTGGTTTCGGTTGTGCATGGGAATCCTCTCCATGTCCCTGGATTAAAATTTTATTAATTAAACAAAATCTGAATGGAAATGAATTGCCCAAGCAACCGTTTCATCATCATACTAATCAACTTGAGTGACCGCTTGAACAAACTTATTGTTCAAGCAATCTAACTCGTCTAGTTGATTAGCTGCAGAATAGACGATGAATAGATCGTCGATTTTTGTGTTTATCTTCGGGGTTCATGATAATAATTAACATACAATAAACTAAGAACAAGATACAAGAATTATACCTTTTATTTACCTCTTGGTCTTCTATTATATGTCCTATCCTCTTCTTGGACGTCGTGTGGGTGACGGTCTTCTAAGAAACAAAGCCACCAAAACCACCACCTCTTTCTTTCTTGATTGCACCAACCAAAGGAAGATGGAACCCTTCCCTCCTTGCTTCACCAATCACGTTGAAGCCTTCTTCCTTGATCAACGTTGCATGCTTGATCAACACTGCATGCAATCGCCAATCACGTTGGAGCTGATCAAGGCTTGATCAGCATTGCATGCAAATTCCAACTGAAGAAGACCTTTCCTTCTCCCAACATATCAAGGTTGCAATCAAATTCCCAACTGAAGAAGACCTTTCCTTCTTCCAATAGATCAACATTGCATGCAAATTCCCAATCACGTTGGAACCGTTCAAGGCTACAGTCGCTGGCTTTTCTTTTTCTCTTTCTTCTTTTCGTTGATCCCCTATCCGAAGAGAAATTACAGTGGCTGATCCCCGCTCCTATTAAGGAAATTCTTCTTTGCGTCTTTACACGCTTTGGAGAGAAATTGCCGTTGTTGTTCCCCCTCGTCTTCCTTCTGAACGTTGTAAAGAATTCATCATTGCGGGAAGAGGTGGTCGGGGTCTCCAGATGGGGTCGTGCTACCCATGTGTTACTTCAAGCGTCCTCATCTATTACCAACTATTCGAATGGAGTACCCAGCAGGTGGCAAAAGATTCAAGGACCCCGTCGACGAACTCTTGCGCACCACACATTTGGGAGGTGGCTCTGAGCCTAGGGGCCCTGCAAGAATGACACTGTATAGGAAAGACCTAAGTAGAAGAGTGCTTTCTCTCACAAGATATTCCAATTGTATCTTGATAATTCTTTGAGATGTTGATCTCCCTATATGTTTCATATAAATAAAGCAATATTTTTGTTACCCTGTGTATGTGTATGCCTGGATTATTCTTTTGAACATTTCGCTTGTATTCCTTTGGTCGGGTATGTTGCTTCCACAGCGCCTACATATCCCGGGCGCTCGGGAGATCATGAGGCATCATGGTTTGTGTCCTTGGTGGGGTGTTTGTAGCAACCACGACCAATCTTAAGTACCCCGGGCATCAGCTGCCCCACGAGGTATTAGGGTTTTGGGTACTTGGTCGGGCGTGTGCATCCCAGACCAAGCCTAAGTACCTCGGGCATCGGCTGCACCGTGAGGTATTAGGGTTTTGGGTACTTAGTCGGGCGTGTCCATCCCAGACCAAGCCTAAGTACCCCGGGCATCGGCTGCCCCGTGAGGTATTAGGGTTTTGTGTACTTGGTCGGGCGTGTGCATCCCAAACCAAGCTTAAGTACCCGGGCATCGGCTGCACCGCTAGGTATTAGGTTTTTGGATACGTGGTCGGACGTAGCTACCCAGACCAAGCCTAAGTACCCCAGGCATCGGCTGCACCGTGAGGTATTAGGGTTTTGGGTACTTGGTCGGGCGTAGCAACCCGGACCAAGCATAAGTATCCCGGGCATCGGTTGCACCGCGAGGTACTAGGGTTTTGGGTACTTGATCGGGCGTGTGCATCCCAGACCAAGCCTAAGTACCCCGGGCATCGGTTGCACCGCGAGGTATTAGGGTTTTGGGTGCTTGGTCGGGCGTAGCAACCCGGACCAAGCCAAAGTACCCCGGGCATCGCCTGCACCGCGAGGTATTAGGGTTTTGGGTACTTGGTCGGGCATGTCCATCCCAGACCAAGCCTATGTACCCCGGGCATCAGCTACACCACGAGGTATTAGGGTTTTGGGTACTTGGTCGGGCGTGTGCATCCCAGATCAAGCCTAAGTACCCCGGGCATCGATTGCACCGCGAGGTATTAGGGTTTTGGATACTTGGTCGGGCGTATCAACCCGGACTAAGCCTAACTACCCCGGGCATCGGCTACAGCTCGATGTATTAGGGTTTTGGGTACTAGGTCTGGCGTGCGCATCCCAGACCAAGCCTAAGTACCCCGGGTATCGGCTGCACCACGAGGTATTAGGGTTTTGGCTCTTTCGGTAGTACATTGATACTTTGGAGGGGGCGTCACTGATGGGCCCACAACAGGTGTCATGAATGAGACTCAAATTTAGATATTAATAAATTGAAAACCCTTTGCTAACAAAATTGAAATGTAGAATAGGGGCCTCAGGTAGAATTTTTCCAATGACTAGTTGTGAGTGCTTAAGTCAAGCTTGGATTTGTTTGTCGTCAAATGATTTGGGTTTTCAAATTGAAATGGGGGTTTTGATTTGCAGATAAGAACGAGAGTAAAATTTGAAATGAAATTGGCTAAAGCAAGAATTAAACTAGTAACTTGTAAAAACCTAACTCAACAAAGGCAAGCAATTCGATATGAAATTACGGAATTGAAGAACTAAACTAGCTTCAAGGTCAAGCAACAATAAATCTGTAGCTAAGTGCAGAAATTAAATGGAATTCACGAAATACAAATTGAATGCTTAAAAACAGGGCTGAATTGTAGTTGTAATTTCCTGATCGTTCGGCTGACTGATCAGATACAAGCCTGATCGGACTAGTGACCGATCAGGTGCTGCCTGGATCGGTCGAATGACCGATCAGTAGCTGAAACGTGATCTGAAACGATACAAAACAAACTGGAATGCTACAGAATTGAATTCAGAAATGAAATCTACAGCTAATTGACACCAGTTCAAGTTCTTCACCAAGATTTGCTCCTTGCCATCACACAAGAATCAATCTCAGAACCCCCTCGCTCACGAATCGAACCAAAAATCAGCTGTCGTGATCAAGTTGCGTAGCTTAGATGTGTAATCTGAAACTTCCTCCGATCCCTTCTTCCTTGTTGATTGGAATGGTGAGTGGTAGCTCAGGGACCCTCGAATCAACTCAGAGAACCCCTCTGATTTGCTCCGATTGATGAAGAATAGGAACCAAGCAAGAATTGATCGGATGAAGCGAGCTCTCGGTGACACCCTCGCTTGAGCTTTCAGAGATGAATTGATTGCAACTTCTCGCGAAAGCTGACCTCGACGATTTGAAATCTGAAGAAGAACTCGATCTGGGTGGCCACGTGCGATCGGAAACGAAGAACGAAGATGAACGGAAAAAAATTAGAGATGCGATCTGGCGACGACGCTCGAGCGGAAGAGGGGAATTCTATTTTAACTGAACCATTTGAATTTCGATGGCTGTGATCGTCCCGGCCTCATCCAATGGTCGGATCTCTTCAGATCTAAACCAAACCTTCCAGATCTTGATCAAGGGTCAGGATCTGCTCCTCCTCAGCTCAGATCATTCAGATCTGTAATGGATGGCTCAGATTGTTCTGATCTTTGAATGGACGGTTTAGGCTCCTCTTAAGCTCGATCCAACGGCTAGATGACCTCTGATTGGGACCAAATCTTCAGATCTTGATCTGTGGTTTAGATTAACTCTAACTTGAGCTCTGATTGGTCAGAAGATAATAGATGGCTCAGATCTAGCCATTTCTTGATCGGACGGCTCACATTGATCCACCTCTTGATCCCCTTGATTAAAGCCAAGTAGGAGCTCAAGTCTAATCCAATCTGATCTAGGTCCATGGTCATTTGAAACCTACAAAATTAGATTCAATATTAACGCTAAAATATCTCAAATATAGAAAGAATTGTATCCGAAGACAAAATAGAAAGATTTCATGAAACCTAATGTAAATGCAAACTTAAACATATAAAAAGGGATCAAAACATGGATTTAAAAGCCTAATTGGAGTAACAAAATGGTAGTTATCAACTCCCCCACACTTACTCTTGATCGTCTCGCACAAGCTAACTAAACATGTACCCCCTAGATTATTCTCAATCATGGTTAGAAGCAATTGAAAGGAAATTACCTAGGGTTGTCAATTCTCAAAAATCTAAGCTCAATGGACTAGTATCTTGTCCTTAAATCAATAACTTAGCATACTTCATCCTTCATGACTCACTGAGATGAACTAAATACACAAAGCCTATCAAGGGAATATCTAGTGGCTCTCTTCTTAAACTCTACATTTCAATGAAAGTGGAGCTCACTCAAACACAGCATGTTTCTTGCACTACCATAGGTTTGCTTATTATCTACTCTTTACCATCATTCTTGATTTGGATCCACATCTACAAAAGCTTATTTGAACAAGTTAGGAAATATGAAATGATAAAATAGAAGTAGAAGTTAAATGAATTTTGATACTAAAAATTCATGATAAAGAAAGTAAAGGAATATGGTATGATGAGAAAAATATGGTAAAGAATATGGCATGATAAGGAAATATGGAAAAGTAAGAGAGTGGAAGACTTGGACACTAAAAAATATTTCTAATGCACTTAGCCCTCTTGTATAGTCCTCTCAATGGAATCAGAACTAAGGTGGGTAGGTATCAGCTGATTTGGATGAGGTACAATACTGAATTCAGTGTTCTGTTGTGTGCCATCTCAACTGATTGGTCCAGAGACCGATCAGACTCTGCTTGATCGGTCTAGAGATCGGTCTGTGCTACATCTGGATCGTTCTCAACTGCTTCTGAATGGACTGGATAGCTCCTGATCGGTCTGAGTGACGATCAGGCTCCTCTCTGATCAGACTGGTGACCGATCAGTGGTTGATCAGTAGCTGAAATTTCAGAATTATGAAACTGCTTCTGCCGAGATTTCTCTTCTTTCAATCAATAACTCACTCTTGCATTCAAATAGCTTCTTGCTTTCATCTTCAACTTCAGAAATTAATCCAACTCCTGACACTTCTTGTTTTTCTTTGTCTTTCCTTCCCTTTTCTTTTCTTTTCTTTCTTCTATTTTCTTTTTTTTTCAGCTACTTCCTTTTTCTGTTTTACTTTTATTTTCAATTTTTTTTACTGAGCTTCCTCATCTCCACGAAATTGTAGCAGCTTAACTTCTGCTCTTTGATTCTAAATTCCAGCAATTGGGTGCAGCTCTTGGAAGTAGGGGTCAAAACAAGCTTGAAATTGAAAAATTCCAGCTTTTCTTGATACCATTCAAGCTTCAATTCAGCCACTTGCTTCAGTGTCCCATAATCCTGCTCTATACATTACTGATTCAACACATGTAAGCTATGAAGACCTGCCCTTTATGTATTCCACTTGAATTACTAATCATAAATTGAAGAGTTGGTCACAAAAATTTGGCACTTAACTACTACTAGTTGATACAACTATTGCAACTCCTTATGTAGGCTCTCATTCCCTTCGAAATTTGTCTCATGGGGCATGAAACATCAAATTATATTCAAGAACTTAGATGTTCCACATGTAACCTTCACTAACCAATTGTTGCAACTCCTTCTTGATACACCACTCCATCAACTTGACACCACCTCTTCATCATTCTTTTTTTGCATTTTTTTCTTTCATTTTGAGTTGCATCCTTGATACTCTCCTCATCCTTTTAAAAATCATCAAAATAGATTCCACGTGCAATTCAACAACAAGAAGCTTCCAAAATCTTTCAAATTATCACTTCTTATCACAATTTTTCAAAGCTCTAGCCACCTCCCCCACACTTAGCCTTTTGACCGTCTCGGGCAAAGTAATATCAAGAACAATCCAAAGTAACCAAGTTCATGGAGAAATATAGTTATGAGCAGAAAACATGGAAAAGGAAAAAAAGAATAAGGCATGTATCAACAAGGATTATTGCAAAAACCGATATGAAAAAGGAAGACAAAGTGATTAACCTCTATAAATGTGGTCCAATCATAGAAATATAGTTTTGAAAGAACCTAAGCAAGTTCTAGAGTACAATCACATATGTGTATCTCAAAAATTAGGCCAAGTCCTCACTAGGTAAAAAGAATTCATCTCAAATCATCACTCTAGAGTCCATAACTAAGTAGTACTCAAGCATCCAAGAATTTTCATCCATTGACTCAAATCCTAAGTTTTAACAACCAAATTTAATTTGCTTTCAAGAGACTCTAAAATGATATAGAGAAAACCCAGAGGGATATATTTATTCCTAATCATGCAAGAGGTAAATTGCCAAAAAGGGTAAAATGGAGTCTACCATGACTCTTTATTCATCCTACACTACCTAAACATTTATTATCAAGAACTCATTGTAAATGAAAAATTGAACTGCTTGAAAACAATAAAATGGTATTTAAAATGAAATAAAAGTGCAAGAAAAATAAACACCCCTCTAAGTTGGGTAGATAGCATCTTTGATGTCCAAACCATCCACATCTATCTCTTTTAATTCTTCAAAGTATTTCTTGAGCCAGTGGCCATTAACTCTCCAAACAAAACCATTATCCTCATTTTTGATTTCAACAACACCATAAGGAAAAATGTTAGTTACAAGAAATGGGTCTTCCCATCTTGACCTCAACTTATCTTTAATCAACTTGAGCCTTGACTTGTACAATAGAACCTTGTTGCCAATTTGGAATTCTTTCCTCATGATATGTTTGTCATGGAAGATCTTGGTCTTTTCCTTATAAATCCTTGAGTTCTCAAATGCTTCTAGTCTAATCTCCTCAAGTTCTTGAAATTGAAGCTTTCTTTCTTCTCCCACTTTAGTAGCATCAAAGTTGCAAGCCTTCACCGCCCAATAAGCTTTGTGTTCTATCTCCACGGGTAGATGACAAGCTTTCCCATAGACTAGTCGGTAGGGAGACATTCCAATGGGGGTCTTGTATGTCGTTCTATAGGCCCAGAGTGCATCATCAAGTCTCTTGCTCCAATCTTTCCTATTATGCCCAACGGTCTTTTCCAAAATTGTTTTGATCTCTCTATTTGAAATTTCGGCTTGCCCATTAGTTTGGAGATGATAGGAAGTAGAAACTTTGTGCACAACCCCATACTTGCTAAGTAGAGCCTTCATGTGTTTGTTGTAAAAATGAGAACCTTGATCACTTATTATAGCCCTTGGAATCCCAAATCTGTAAAAAATATATGACCTGACAAAACTAACAACAACACAAGAATCATCAGTCCTGGAGGGAATGACCTCCACCCATTTAGAAACATAGTCAACAGTAACTAAAATATACAAGTAACCACAAGATGCAGGAAAAGGTCTCTTAAAGTCTATTCCCCAAACATCAAATATCTCACAAAAAAGCATAGTCTGTTGGGGCATTTCATTTCTAATTCCTATGCTCCCAGTTCTCTGACATCTATCACAATTTTTATAAAACAAATATGCATCATGAAATAAGGTAGGTCAATATAAATCACACTCTAAAACTTTCCTAGTTGTTCTCTGTGGTCCAAAATATCCCCCACAGGCTGATGAATGGCAAAATGTAAGAACTGAATAAAATTCATGGTCAGGTATGCATCGTCTAATTATTTGATCATTATAAAATTTCCATAAATAAGGATCATCCCATACATAGAATTTAGCATCACTTTTGAGTTTATCTTTTTGAGCCTTAGAAAATTATGTAGGAAAAACATGAGCTGCTAAAAAGTTAACTAGATCTGCATACCAGGGCGACTCACCATGTATCACAAGAAGGTGCTCATCTCCAAAGTCATCATCAATAGTGGTAGGGGTTCCATCTCCCTCAATTCTGCTCAAATGGTCTGCAATCAGGTTCTCTTTGTCACTCCTATCTCAGATTTTCAAGTCAAATTCTTGGAGTAGAAGCATCCATCTGATTAGTCTAGGCTTAGCATCTGGCTTTTTCAAAAGGTACTTCAGAGCTGCATGATCAGAAAAAACGATAACATGTGAGCACAACAAATAAGATCTAAATCGATCTAAAGCAAAAACAATAGCAAGAAGCTCTTTTTCAGTGGTGGTGTAGTTGGCTTGTGCAGCATTTAGGATCTTAGAAGCATAGCAGATGACATGTGGTGCACCATCCACCCTCTGTGCCAGAACAGCTCCTACAGCAAAATTAGATGCATCACACATTAGCTCAAAAGGTAAATTCCAATCAGGGAGTCTAATAATAAGAGCTGAGGTAAGAGCCTGCCTTAATCTCTGAAAAGCTGCTTTACATTTTTCATCAAAACAAAGTTCTACATCTTTTTGCAACAATCTAGTCAAGGGCCGAGCAATCTCACTGAAGTCTCTAATAAATCTATGGTAGAATCCTGCATGACCAAGAAAAGGTTGAACATCCTGTATGCATACGGGGTAAGATAAAGAAGATATAACACTAATTTTAGCAGGATCTACCTTAATACCTCTCCTAGAGACTATATGACCTAATACAATACCATGCTCTACCATAAAATGACATTTTTCAAAATTAAGCACAAGATTAGTCTCAATGCATCTATGTAAAACCTTAGACAAATTATCTAAACACGAATCAAATGAAGTGCCAAATATAGAAAAATCATCCATGAAAATCTCCATGCAGTGCTCTAATAACTCACCAAAAATACTTACCATGCACCGCTGGAAAGTTCCTAGAGCATTGCAGAGTCCGAATGACATCCGTCTATATGCAAAAGTGTCGAAGGGACAAATGAAGGTGATCTTCTCCTGATCCTCCGGGTCGATACAAATCTAGAAATATCCTGAGTACCCATCCAAGAAGCAATAATGAGACTTCCCTGCCAACCTCTCAAGCATCTGATCAATAAAAGGTAAGGGAAAGTGACCTTTCCTCGTGACTTGGTTTAGCTTCCTGTAGTCAATACATACTCTCCATGAATTCTTTACTCTGGTGGGCACTAACTCATTGCTTTCATTTTCCACCACTGTAATTCCTGATTTTTTAAGCACCACATGGATGGGACTAACCCACTGGCTGTCAAAAATAGGGTATATGATACCTGCCTGTAAGAGTCTAGTCACCTCTTTCTTTACAACATCCAAAATCATTGGATTTAGTCTTCTCTGAGGCTGCCTAACTGCCTTGACATTCTCCTCCAAAAATATCCTGTGCATGCAAATAGCTGGGCTAATATCTGGCATATCAGCTAAAGTCCACCCAATGGCATTCTTGTGCTGCCTCAGAACTTGTAATAATTTTTTTTCTTACTCTGAATCCAAGTGCTGGGCAATGATGACAGGAAAATTCTGCTCCTCTCCTATATAAACATATTTCAAATGATCTGGTAATGGCTTCAACTCAATCTGAGCCTGCTCAGTAAGTATGGGTGATCCCTGGGGCTCAGTGCAATCCCCTACACTCTCACACCTATCTTCTGAATCCGCTGAAATATCAATCAAAGTTGGTGATCCCTGGGGTTCAGTGCAATCCCCTACACCTATAAAATCCTCGTCATTTGGAAGTAAATCTGAAATACTCTCCAAATCAGTCTCCTCTGAACTGACATCTCCTCTGGAAATAACAAGTGGAGCTCCCTCAGTAAATATATCTACATCATCCAACTCATCTAGAATACCAATTCTCATAATAGAGTGATCCTCTCTGGGGTGCTTCATTGCATCGAAAATGCTGAACTGGACTACTGTGTCTCCTATCTCCATAGACAGTGTACCAGCATAAACATCAATTTTTGTCCTTGCAGTCTTCAAAAATGGCCTCCCAAGGATGAGTGGATATCTATGTGCCAGGTAGTCCCCCTCCATGTCCAAAATATAGAAATCTGCAGGAAAAATCAGCTCCTTCATCTTTACTAACACATCTTCAATAATACCAGCTGGATGGGTCTGACTCCTATCTACTAACTGAATCACCACTCCTGTGGGCTACAAAGGACCAATACCAAGCATCTGGAAGACTGATCTGGGCATCACATTAATAAAGGCTCCCAAGTCTACCATGGCATCATGGAAGAGAGTCCTCCCTATCACACAAGACACAATAAAAACCCCTGGAAACTCACATTTCTGAGGGATGGAATGGATAAGTGCTGAGGCATTCTTCCCTAAGCTGACCAACTCATTCTCCTTCAGTTTCTTCTTGTGAACACATAAATCTTTGAGGAATTTAGCATACTTGGGAATTTGTTTTATCATGGTCAACAGAGGCACATTAATCTCTACCTTACTGAATAACTTCATAAGCTCATTATACTCCTTGGCTTTCTCCTCCTCCACTTGCTTCTTGGCTTGAGTCTTGCGCTGTGGAAAGGGCAAAGGAACCCTTAATTCCTCCTCTTGAGCCGAAACTTGTGGAGTTGACACTTGAGCTGGAATTCCAAATGAAGTAGCTGCTGTAAACTCACTTTTGCCGCTGATTTCTCCTTCATTTTCCACCAAAATCACAGGATCAATTGAAGAAGGAGTGATGCTTGAACTAGGATGGCAACCAACTAATTTTGAAGTCATTTCAGGGTTGTTTTCAGCTGGAAAATTAGGTGTTGTCCTGTTTTCAGAAAATTCATCCCTTGGAGTGTTTGAACTTGAAGCAACCTTCCCACTCCTCAAAGTGATGGCACTAACATTTCCCTTTGGATTGGGAGTAGCTTGAGAAGGTAGTTGGCTTGATCCTTGAGCTTGCATGTGGTTCATTCCACTAGTCAATTGTCTAATGTGTCTCTCAATGTTCTGTAAGGTAGAATCATTTTTTTGTTGGCCTTGTTGTTGCAAGAGTTGTTGTATCATCTCCTCTAGCCTTTGTTGTTGAGCATTCACCCCACTAGAACCTCCATAGCCTCCTTGGTTAGCATGGGTCTTCGGTTGGCCTTGAAATGAAGAAGTAGGCTACTGAAAATTGCTACCTTGCTGTGAACTTTGAAAATAGGGTTGTTGGGGCTGATTATAGGGATGAAATGGCTGCTGAAATTGTTGAAAAGTGGGTTGGGAACTTGGTTGGAATTGCTGAGAATTGTAGCTCTGAAAATTTTGGTTTTGAGGTTGAAATTGTTGTTGTGAGGGCTGAAATTGTGGAGGCTGAAATTGTTGACTTGAAGGCTGGAAATTTTGATTGTAAGGCTGAAATCCTTGCTGATAATTCAGATTACCTTAGAACCCTTGCTGATTTCCTTGCTGAATTTGCTGGAATTGGGGCTGGAATGACTGAATTGGTTGCTGAAAACTCTAAAATTGTGGCTGCCCTTGCTGAGAATTTTGGAAATTCTGTTGAGGCTGTTGAAATGACTGTTGTGATGGGTTTTGTTGATAGAAAGAATTGTCATACTTTAAATTTGGATGATCCCTCCAACCCGGATTGTAGGTAGATGAATATGGGTTATTCTTGGCTTGAAATTGTCCTCTAGTCAATGTTGCTAGTGATTCATCTTGTTGGAGGTTAGGACATAAATTCGAGTTGTGTTCTTGGCTTGAGCAAATACTACACAACCTCATCACTTGACTTGAAAGTGGAGGTACTGAAAAATTCTGATTTTGGCTCACATTGTTTAACGTCATTTGCTTCACCAGAGAAGTAAGTTCCATTAAAGAATTCTTGATTTCCTTTTGTTCATTAGAAACCATCTGAACCTCATTTACTCCTCTAGTGGGCAAAGCTCTACTTTCAAATTGCTGTGAGTTTTCTGCCATGTTTGAAATTAACTCTCTAGCCTGATTCGGTGTTTTATTCACTAAGGCTCCTTCAGCTGCAGCGTCAATCATAATCCTATCCATCTGGAGTAGACCCTCGTAGAAGTACTGAATAAGGAGCTGCTCACTGATCTGGTGTTGTGGGTAACTAGAGCAAAGCCTGTTGAATCTATCCCAATAATCATATAGAGTCTCTCCCACTACTTGCTATATACCATAAATACTCTTTCTGATGATTGTTGTTCTGGAGGTTGGGAAGTACTTCTCTAAGAATGACTTCTTCATGGAAATCCAACTAGATACATGTCCGATGGGCAGATAATAGAACCAATCCTTAGCTGCTCCAATCAAGGAAAATGAAAATGCCCTAAGCTTAATATCCTCTTCAGAAATACCCTGAGGCTTCATGGTGGAGTAGACTACGTGAAATTCATGCAAGTGTCTGTTGGGATCCTCTCTAGACTGTCCTTGAAATTTAGGCAATAAATGGATCAAGCCTGATCTCAGCTCAAAGTCACCAGTAAGCTCTGGGTAAGCAATGCATGAGTACTGGAAAGCATCATCAGGTGCTGCAAGTTCTTTCATGGTTTTCTGGTGGTCTTCCATAAGATTTCCTAAATGAGCGGAAATAGACTGAGTAGGAAGAATATCAATAGCCTCTGAAACTCTGACTAGGTTCCTCCTTGCTCTGAAAGTCCTTTCAATTTCAGGATCGAATTCCTCAAGATTACCACCTGCAGTCCTGGTCATACAACAAACACAAATCACAGCAAATGTATATAGAAAAATGAAACATGTAAAATAGAGCACAAGATATGGAAATAAGCACACAAGCTAAAATCAAACAAACTCAACTAGTGTTCCCCAGCAACGGCGCCAAAAATTTGATGGGCCCACAATAGGTGTCACGAATGAGCCTCAAATTTAGATATTAATAAACTGAAAACCCTTGGCTAACAAAATTGAAATGTAGAATAGGGGCCTCAGGTCGAATTTTTCCAAGGACTAGTGAGTGCTTAAGTCAAGCTTGGATTTGTTTATCGTCAAATGATTTGGGTTTTCGAATTGAAATGGGGGTTTTAATTTGCAGATAAGAACGATAGTAAAATTTGAAATGAAATTGGCTAAAGCAAGAATTAAACTAGTAACTTGTAAAAACCTAACTCAACAAAGGCAAGCAATTCGATATTAAATTACGAAATTGAAGAACTAAACTAGCTTCAAGATCAAGCAACAATAAATCTGTAGCTAAGTGCAGAAATTAAATGGAATTCACGAAATACAAATTGAATGCTTAAAAATAGGGTTGAATTGTAGTTGTGATTTCTTGATCGTTCGGCTGACCGATCAGATACAAGCATGATCGGACTGGTGACCGATCAGGTGCTGCCTGGATCGGTCGAATGATCGATCAGTAGCTGAAACGTGATCTGAAACGATACAAAACAAACTGGAATGTTACAGAATTAAGTTCAGAAATGAAATCTACAGCTAATTGACACCAGTTCAAGTTCTTCACCAAGATTTGCTCCTTGCCATCACACAAGAATCGAGCTCAGAACTCCCTCGCTCGTGAATCGAACCAAAAGTCAGCTGTCGTGATCAAGTTGCGTAGCTTGGATGTGTAATCTGAAACTTCCTCCGATTCCTTCTTCCTTGTTGATTGGAATGGTGAGTGGTAGCTCAGGGACCCTCAAATCAACTCAGAGAACCCCTCTGATTTGCTCCGATTGATGAAGAATAGGAACCAAGCAAGAATTGATCGGATGAAGTGAGCTCTCGGTGACACCCTCGCCTGAGCTTTCAGAGATGAATTGATTGCAACTTCTCGCGAAAACTGACCTCGACGATTTGAAATCTGAAGAAGAACTCGATCTGGGTGGCCGCGTGCGATCGAAAACGAAGAACGAAGAACGAAGATGAACGGAAAAAAATTGAAGACGCGATCTAGCGACGATAATCGAGCGGAAGAGGGGAATTCTATTTTAACTGAACCATTTGAATTTTGACGGTTGTGATCGTCCCGTCCTCATCCAACGGTCGGATCTCTTCAGATCTAAACCAAACCTTCCAGATCTTGATCAAGGGTCAGGATCTACTCCTCCTCAGATTGGATCATTTAGATCTGCAACGGATGGCTCAGATTGCTCTGATCTTTGAATGGACGGTTTAGGCTCCTCTTAAGCTCGATCCAACGGCTAGATGACCTCTGATTGGGACCAAATCTTCAGATCTTGATCTGTGGTTTAGATTAACTCTAACTTGAGCTCTGATTGGTCAGAAGATAATAGATGGTTCAGATCTAGCCATTTCTTGATCGGACGGCCCACATTGATCCACCTCTTGATCCCCTTGATCAAAGCCAAGTAGGAGCTCAAGTCTAATCCAATCTGATCTAGGTCCATGGTCATTTGAAATCTACAAAATTAGATTCAAAATTAACGCCAAAATATCTCAAATATAGAAAGAATTGTATCCAAAGACAAAATAGAAAGATTTCATGAAACCTAATGTAAATGCAAACTTAAGCATATGAAAAGGGATCAAAACATGGATTTAAAAGTCTAATTGGAGTAACAAAATGATAGTTATCAGACACCTTTTATTACCTGAGTTTACTGCAAGGCAGCAAAAATACACAAAAGGGCGTTTATGATATAATGCAAATCTTACCGGGAGAGGGAGTGTTAGAGACGATTGTCTAGCCCGGGCCTCCCTAATACTGGCCCTTCTCCTTATGTGCATGACCTCCTTCAGCTAGCCCTCAAGACCCCTTGGGTTCTTCCGGGACTCTGTTCGGACCTCCCCACTATAGCATCGTCGAGATACCAGCTGATCTCCCTTGACTTCCACCACCCAGCTGCCAACCGGGAACTTTATCTTCTAGTGGTACACAGAGACCACTGTCTGGAAAGTGTTGAGCGCAGGTCGACCCAAGATGGCGTTGTAGGAGGTGGGTGCATCCACGATCAAGAAGGGAATCCTTCTAGTCCTCTCCAATGCGTCACTTCCCAAGGAGATTGACAGGGTAATCAGCCCTATCGGTTGTACTTGATACCCCGTAAAGCCAAATAGTGGGGTCGAGACCGGGAGTAGTTCTTCTTCGTCGATCTCCATCTGTTCGAAAGCCGCTTTATACAAGATGTTCACGGAACTCCCTGTGTCCACAAAGATGCGCTTAACCTCGTAGTTAGCAATACGAGCTACGATTACTATGGCGTCTTCATGGGGAGCTTCCACCTCTTGTAGGTCGGTGGGTCCAAAAGATATTGTAGGGTCGAGTTCCTGACTCCGGCTGGTTCCAATGGAGTAGTTTTCCAATCGCCGGGTATAAGACTTCCTCGCCCGGTTAGAGTCCCCTCCAGTAGGTCATCCGGAGATGACTCCCACATGACCCGAGGGCGGACCACGCATGGGGGCCTTGCCCTTCTGGGGGTCTCTTTCTAAGGAGAGAGATCTTCGGGGTGCAGGCCCCCGACTCCTACCTCGCGATCGTGATCAAGACCGATGTCAGGCCTCGTTTTCCTCAGCATGCTGTCGCCGAGGAGAAAAGTTCGCCTTGGTGACCTTCTGCGATACCCCAACTTATTTCACTTTCTTTGAGGTTTGGTGTCTTCCTCCTAGCCGAACTTCTTCTTCAAGGCGTGACACTCCTCAATGGAATGTGTCAAGCTACCATAGTAACTACTGTACCTTGGTGATGGCTCTGGCTACTCAGTGTCTACCGTCTCAACCAGCCGGCACCTATTAGCCCACTGGTCCTTCCCAGGGTGAAGGTCTTTTCCCTCAACTGGGGTCGGGGACTCCCTCCTGTCTGATCGGGGAGCCTCCAGAGGGGGGGGGGCTCTGACAGGATCATTGTGACGGGCATACTATACTTCTTCCACATTGACATGCTTGACGGAGCATCCCAGCAAATTATCGAAATTGGCGGGGGGCTTCTTTATCAAGGATTGGAAGAAGTCGCCTTCAGCGAGCCCTTGGATGCAGGCACTGACGAGTATCTCTGATGTTGCACTGGGCACATCTTGTGCCACCCGGTTGAACCTCTGGATGTACTCCTTGAGTGGTTCCTTAGACTTCTTCTTGAGGGCGAATAGATTAAGTGTCGTCTTCTGGTAGCGATGGATGCTCGCAAAATGGTGAAGGAATATTGTCCTGAACTCCACGAAGGAGTTGATGGAACCCTGTGGCAGTCTGGAACCACCGCTGAGCTGCTCCGGACAGGGTGTTTAAGAATACCCGACACTTGACACCGTTAGTATACTGGTGTAGGAGTGCAGCGTTCTCGAATTTGTAGACGTGATCTTCTGGATCTGTCTTCCCATCATAATCGGGGATCCCCGACCCGCGGAACTACTTTAGCATGGGGTCTTCGACAATCTTGGATGAGAAAGGTGTAGAGGGAACCTTATGGGAGGTCTTGGGTTCATCCCTCTTTCCCTGTCCCTCTTTGTGCCTCTGGGTGCTGTAGGCCACCGAGTGGGTCTTCTCAATGTCTCCGAGAGACTCTCTTTGAGGGCTTGGGGCTACTCCGTCCCGTCGCCCCACCGGGGTGATGGATCTTTGTGAATGCACGACAAAGACTCTGGGGATCTCCTCCCTCGCAGGATCCCCTTGTTGTGAGGCAACCTGTTCAACTTGGTGTTGCTCCAGCGCCTCTTTAATGGCCTTGGCTACTAGACGATCGAGTTTCTCTCTTGTAAGAACTAGGGTGTTGGGACAATCGGCCCAATTATGATCTAGAGGATCATGGGTTTTGATGTGTGTGTCAATATGGTTAAGTTAGGATTTTATTATGATCTAATATGTGTATATGAGTGTGCAGGTTTGCAGGTACACATAGACTTGGTTGGATGTCTTCAGGTACGGTGAAGGGTGGCATGGAGGCAAGCCGTGGGCTTGTGCGCGCATCCGAGGGACCATGGACAAAGCAGGAACGATGAGCCGAGGGAAGCAGACTTCGAGGCGTATGTGAAGGATGGCATGGAGGCAAGCCGAGGGTTTGTGTGCGCATCTGAGGGACGAGGGACAAAGTCGAAGAGTGCTTGAAGACGACAGGTCGAAGCTGCTGGAGCAGGGACGATAAGCTAAGAGACGCAGACTTCGAGGCATGCATGAAGGATGGCATGGAGGCAAGACGAGCTTGTGTGCGCATCTGAGGGATAGGAGCCGAAGACGAAGAGGGCGCGAAGGCAACAGATCGAGGCTGCTGGACGAAAGGTCAACCAGGTTGTGAGGGTTTGAGTACTGAGGGCATTGTACTCGGGAACTAAGTTGTGAGGGTTCGGGTGCGGAGAGAAATGCACTCGGGAAGGATAACCCTAGACTTAGGGATGAACCAGTCGACTGATCCAGGATCAATCGACTGGTGGTGTTGGAAACTTGAACGTTGGAGTTACAACGATCGAATTCAAGTGGGATCAGTCGACTGGTAGCGCCGTTTCAACCTCGAGCTCTATTTAAGGGAGCTCGTTTAAGGCCATTTCTTCTTGGTGAAACTTGCTTGGGTAAAGCTTGTTTGTAGCCTATATTGCTCAGATCGTGTATAAGGGTTGTGGCGAGGTTTCTCCACCCACAAGGAGCTACGAGAGCTAACCGGAGGTGCACCGGGGAATCATCCACCGAAGGATCAGGATTGTCCACCTTACGGACAGCCGTGGAGTAGGAGTTTTATCTCCGAACCACATAAATCGGTGTGTTCCTCTTAGTTTTAGTTTAGTTTATGTTTATTCCTCTTGCGCACTAACTTTGTAGGAAGAAAAATCGAAGAAAAGTTATTCACCCCCCCCTCTAGCTTGACGATCACAGTCCTAACAAGTGGTATCAGAGCGAAGGTCGCTCATCTACGGACTAACCGCCGAGAGAGCAACAAGCTAGAGGAAATGACGATTGAAGACAAGTTGGGTGATGACGTCAACATTCCACCTCTCTACGATCGCGAAGATTTTAACTATTGGAGGATGTGGATGAAGACGTTGTTTGGCATGGATTGAGAGTGCATAATAGTACTAGAAGAGCCCTTCGAAATTCCAAGAGATAAGCATGGGAAAAGACTTTGACCTAGATATTGGACTAAGGAGCAACAAAGTCAATCAAAGGCCAATGAGAAGGTAATTGCAATATTAATTGATATTTTGCCTTAAAATGTATTGAGTGGTGTAGGTGAATACAAAAATGCATATGAGCTATAGAACAAGATGAGAGAATTTCATGAAAAACCTACACAAGCTCAAATAGTGGAAGAGCCCAAGGAAGCGAGATCAATGGCTTAAGAAGAGGAAGAGGAAAGAAATTCATCCATTGCATCAAGTGAAGTGGCTCAAGAGAGTGAGAGATCATCCACTTCATCAAGGGAAGAAGGAGCGGTCTCTACTTCAAGGATTGAGGGGAAGGAGAGACCCACTTCTATGCCGGAGCAAGAAGAAGCTCCTACCTCCACCAAAGTCAAATCAAAAGATCACATCATTGCTTTGGATGCAACAAAAAGGGGCACTACAAGGACAAGTGTCCATTAGGTAGAAAGGAGATAAACCCTGAATCAAAATCAATTCATTTAAAATATAACATGGGTTGTAGGGAAAAGAAGGAGAAACAGCACATTAGGTGCTATACTTGTGGGGAGCTAGGGCATTATCACACCAAGTGTCCGAGAAAATGAGAGCTCAAGAAAATGGAGCATTTGAGAAGATGGGAGAAGGATGAGAGGAAGAGAAGCTTACATCAAGGGGGGGCTCCATGTGTTTCAATCAGCAGATCAAGCCCCGGTGATCACCGGATAAAAAGCAACCTCCTTCTCGGTGGAGTAACCTCTCCACAGTGTTTCAATCATAAATAGAGTTTACGCACAAAGAAACAACAAGAAGGATCTTACTCAAACACTTATCACGGACAAGAACGCAGCAAGCTTCCCTGAGCTCCACCCAGTGGCGATCTCACGCAAGAACCCTTCTTCGTGTCTTCCCACTGTCGGACTCCAAGCTTCTCGTTCTCTCCTTCAAGAGCTCAAGTAATGGATGATTGCTTCTCAATCGCTTGCTCAGAATGATGGAAACTTCAAGAACTCAGCAAGCACTTGTGGAGAACTTTAGGCGGCAAGAACTCAAAACCCAAGCTTTAGAACTCTCCTTCACCGAAGCTGTCTCTCGTCCCTTTTGTTTCTCCACTAAGCATCAAGTGACCTCATCTCCAGCAGCCTCCAGCTGCCTCACTGCCAACGCCAGCTACCACTGAACCCTTACTGAACTTCCTGAGCTCCCTCAGCCAAGCTTCAGTCAGCGGCTTCAGTCCTGCAGCTTCAGCCGTTGCAACCTGAGATGAGAAATGGACAAACCTGCTCCAAGGAAAGCCTCCATTGACTTCTCCTTGAGTGTTTGAATCCTTCCCTGTCACCTGCAGCTTAATCAGACTGTTAGAGCAGTATATCACACAGTAAATCAAATATCAGAGGTAAGCAGCAGCGAATCGGATACGGTCAGACGCGATCAGAGCGTCTGACAGTGCAATTTGAATTAAAGTGATCGGTCACCTGACCGATCAGAGAGCCTCCTGATCGGTCACCAGACCGATCAGGCAGGGTCCAGACCAATCAGGCTCCGTCCTGATCGATCCCCAACGCTCAATCAGAAATCGCGATTTCATTGAGATTCTTCTGGACCGATCACCAGACCGATCCCAGGTCGTGGATCGTTCACCGGACCGATCCACCCTTATATCGGGCGATTTTTGAGTTTCTCAGCCTAAGCCTTCTGATCGGTCAACTGACCGATCAGGGGTTCTCCTGATCGGTCACTAGTCCGATCAGATCATCACCAGACCGATCAGGCACCGTCCTGATCGATCTTAGTGAGAAACCCGCGAAGCTGGATCGTTCTCCAGAACGATCTGCACAGTGATCCTGATCGATCACTAGACCGATTAGGTGCAGATCAGCAGGGGAACTCAACCTCACTGTTTGCTCCCTGATCGGTCACCAGACCGATCAGGAGCCAAGCAGTGGGTGAAACACGCACTCCCTGATCGGTCACCAGATCGATCAGGAGCAGTACAGTAGGTTCCCAACCTCACTGTGTGCTCCCTGATCGGTCACCAGACCGATCAGTCATTGCTGGATCGGTCACCTGACCGATCCACGTTGGAGCAGCGTGCCAGATTCCCTGATCGGTCACCAGACCGATCCAGGGACTTAAACTTAGCCCTCCAAGCTAAATTTCCATCCACCTTAGCCCTCCAAGCTAAGGATTTTTCCATCTAACCCTCCAAGTTGGGAATTTGCACCTAACCCTCCAAGTTAGGACTTTTCACCTAGCCCTCCAAGCTAGGACTTTTCACCCAACCCTTCCGAGTTAGAACATCATCCAACCTAGCCCTCCAAGCTAGGCACCTGACCCTCCAAGCGAGGACTTTTTCACCTAATTCTCCAGGATGGGAATTTGCAACTAACCCTCCAAGTTAGGACTTTTCACCTAGCCCTCCAAGCTAGGACTTTTCACCCAATCCTTCCGAATTAGGACTTTTCCAACACCTAGCCCTCCAGACTAGGATTTTCAACACCTAACCCTCCAGGTTAGGATTTCCCAACACCTAGCCCTCCAGACTAGGATTTTCAACACCATGCCTAATCCTCGATCAAGACTTAAACATAATCATAGTCATCAACCTAAACTTAAATCGGTGTCAATACCAAAACAACAATCGAGGCCAGATTGCATCAACACAAGGCATTAACCCTAAGAAAGGGAGACACATGCCTAGAAAAGTGGGTAGACCTAGGAATACCCAAAGTGGTGACAATAAGGTAGAGAAGTTAGAAAGGAAAAAATCAAGCTTTGAGGGTAAAACTTGATAAATTGGAAAAAAATCTAGATAGACTCATTAGGGGGTCCAAGGGGTTAGGTATGGTACTGGATGGTCACCACCTTAGAAATGATAGACCGGGTCAAGGATATCAATCTAGTAAGTCAAGTGCTAAGGAAAAGTCATATGTAAGGATGTCATATGATTATAGCAAGGGAAAGACCAAAAATGACAAGGAAAAGTCATTTAAAGGGGAGTGATCCACCAACGGATTCTTGGATTAGTCACCCTCCGGGGTGGATACCAAGTAAATCATTCTTGTTAGCGTTGTTTGTTTTCTTTATTATTGTTTCCGCTGAGCAACTAACAACGTAGGTACAAGAAGAATCGAAGAATCGCTATTCACCCCCCCTAGCGTACGGAATCGATCTATCAGTTGGTATTAGAGCGAAAGACCGCTCTCATTGGACTAACCACCGAGGGAGCACACGCTAGAGGAGAAGAAAATGGAAGATAAGTTGGGTGAAGATATCTACACTCCACCGCTCTACAACCATGAGGATTTTGGCTATTGGAAAGTAAGGATGGAGACTTGACTTAGCATGGATTGGGCATGTAGGATGATCATAGAAGAGCCATTCAAGATTCCAAAGTATAAGCACAGTAAGAGGCTTAGGCCTAGATATTGAAATCAAGAACAACAAGATCAAGCAAAAGTAAATGAAAAGGTAATTAGTATTTTAGTAAATATTTTGCCTAACAATATTTTGAGTGGTATAGGGGCATACCAAAATACATACGAATTGTGGAATAAATTGAAAGAAATTCATGAGAGCCCTACACAAGCTCAAGTAGTAGAAGAACCCGAAGAAGTAAGGTCAATATTCCAAGAAGACCTAGAGGAGGAAGAAGTGTCATGTTCATCAAGTGAAGTAGAAGAATTGAGTGAGAGATCATCCACCTCCTCAAGAGAAGAAGAGGAGGTATCAATCTCAAGAATTGAGGGGGAGGAGAGACTCTCAACCATACAAGAACAAGAGGAAGCATCCACGTCATCCAAGGTTGAAGAAGAAGTCAACCTAGCCTCCACCTCCACCAAAGCAAAGAAAAAAGACCACATCACATGCTTTGGGTGCAACGAAAAGGGACACTACAAGGATAAGTGTCCAAATGGTAAGAAAAAGGTGGTACACACTAAACCCATCTCAATTCAATTAAATGTTAACATGAGGTGTAGGAATGGAGAACCCCAAGAAAAGAAAAAGAAAATCCGATGCTTCACATGTGGAGAGCTAGGGCACTACCACACGAAGTGCCCAAAAAGTAGAGAGCTCAAGAAAATGGAGCACTTGAGAAGATGGGAGAAGGAGCAAAGAAAGAAAAGAAGCTCATAACAAGGAGGGACTATAAGGGTAAGGGAGGTAATTCCTAACCCTAGCCCAAAACGTAATTCAATTTCAAGTTCCTCCTTACATATTAAAAAGCATGCAAATTATTCATCCATGCATGCTAGGAATCATGAAAATTACTTACTTGTGCACAATTTTGGATTTAGATATAATGATAGAACTGTTGGATCGAGAGAACCAATAGAGGGGGGGTGAATATCGGAAATCGTTCGGAAATTCGTAAAGAGCAATTGCACAGCGGAAGTAAAAATAAACACACCACAAAGACACAGTCGATTTTACTTGGTTCGGAG
This sequence comes from Boesenbergia rotunda, assembly GCA_024364735.1. Lineage (NCBI taxonomy): Eukaryota > Viridiplantae > Streptophyta > Magnoliopsida > Zingiberales > Zingiberaceae > Boesenbergia > Boesenbergia rotunda. The sequence goes on along the minus strand of JAGFNQ010002612.1, from coordinate 76,236 downwards.
CCTGTGTCAACTCCTACTCCAAGGCCCACGGTCGTTGACCGTTTACTTTGGGCAATTCTATATGAAGCGCAATAATAGTTACAGAATTTAGTTACAATGTAAGTGCACGAAAAATAATAATAAAGAATTGCGCTCTTCGTTATCGACGTCCGGAGTGTATTGAATTTTTCGGGGCAGCGGGACGTCGTCGGCTCGAGTTGGAGTGTTTCCGGAGCAAGGCACGAGCGTAGAAGAGCTTTGAGGCGTTGAGAGAGTTGTTGTTCTGAAGCCTTGGTCGAAGGTCCCTTATATAGGGCCTGGGGGCGCCCGGGATGTCGGGGGCGCCCCCCACGTGGCTTTTGATCCGCAGAGCTCTCGGTCAGCGTCTATCCTCTGGATCCGCTTTGACCGGGGCGCCCGCAGCGCTCGGGGCGCCCGGATTGACCGGGTCAAACTCTATCCTTTGGCTTCGCTTGGCTTCTGGATCGATGCATGCGCATGGGGGCGCCCGGGAGCAGCGGGGGCGCCCGGGAGCACGGGGGCGCCCGGCCCAGCATGTATTCGAACTCCTTTTTTCTTTACTTGTTTTGTATGGCCCTTGGGGGCGCCCGGGACACTCCGGGCGCCCTACTCAGCTACTACCTCATTCCTTTGAGGCTATCTGAGCTGCAGACACTCCTTCCTTTGGTCCTGCATCCAGGGTTAGTCCAAAACACAATAAAGCAATAAAGTATTTGTTTATACAGCCTTAGCTGTCTTGGTTCTGACTTTGGTCTCCAAAATGGAGCCCTAGGTCGAACCGACGCCTACTGTTCCCTCAACGGGGAACGCGTCCTCACCTACTCCTCTCGGGAGAATTTATCTGATGTCAGCCGTTCCTCTGGTTGGACTTTTGCCTGACGGTCCTTTGTCAGGTCTTGTAAACTGGCAGTCCTTCGCCAGTTGCCTAGCAGTCCTTCGCTAGGGCTTCAGTCCCAGGCTGTCCTTCGCCTGGAGCCTAGCAGTCCTTCGCTAGGGCTTGATACTGGCAGTCCTTCGCCAGTTGCCTAGTAATCCTTTGCTAGGGCTTTCTTTCCTGGCATTCCTTTGCCAGTGCCTAACAGTCCTTCGCTAGGGCTTTTCCTGCACACTAGATTAACTTGTTAGAAAACAAGAAAGACTTAACTTTGAATCCTTTGCCAATATCAAAACAAGGTTCGATATGGTGCTTCCTGCATCAATAATCTCCCTCTTTTTGATTTATGACAACACAATTCAAAGTTAAGTATAAACATATAACAGTTAAGAAATGAAGGAGTATGAACAGTATAAGTGTAGATTAAAAAAAATTTTATACTCCCCCTAAATTTTTCAAAAATTCGTGGGGTTAAAAAAACTTTATTTGTACTTGAAGACTTTTTGAAAATGTTAGCTTAAGTAAGAATTTCAGTTTTAATACAGTTTTGAAAAACTTAAGCTTTAGAGTAAAAAAAATTTTGACAAGCTTAAGTAAGAAACTTTTGAAAGGCTAGAGTACTTAGCAAAATTTTGAAGGCTTGAATAAAAAAATTTTGAGGCTGGAGTACTTAGCAAAAAATTTTGAAGGCTTGAGTAAAAAGAATTTTGAAGCTAGAGTACTTAGCAAAATTTTGAAAGTCTGAGAAAAGAATTTTTGAAGCTAGAGTACTTAGCAAAATTTTGAAAGCTTGAGAAAAAGGAAGCTTGAGTAAAAGGAAGCTTGAGAAAAAAAATCTTAGCAACATTTTGAAAGCTTTAAGAAATTTTGAAACTAGAGTACTTAGGCAAAATTTTGAAAGCTTTAAGAACTTAAGTACTTCTTCAAAAAGTTAAGAAATTTTGAAACTAGAGTACTTAGGCAAAATTTTGAAAGCTTTAAGAACATTTGAAACTAGAGTACTTAGGCAAAATTTTGAAAGCTTTAAGAACTTAATGTTGGTGCAGATTGCACCCAAGTCAAACCTGTATTTTGATATTGGCAAAAGGGTTCAAAAGTTAAGGGTTATTTGTTATCTAACAATGCTACTTGAGTGTACAGGAAAAGCCCTAGCGAAGGACTGCTAGGCCCTGGCGAAGGACTGCCAGAATGGAAAAACCCTAGCGAAGGATTGCTAGGTCCTGGCGAAGGGCTGCCAGAAGAAAAGACCTAGCGAAGGGTAGCTAGGCACCAAGCGAAGGGCAGCTTGGTAACTCAAGACCTGGCGAAGGACTGCCGGGCAAAAGTCCAACTGGAGGATCCGGCTGGCACCAGGTAAACTCTCCCGAGAGGAGTAGGTGAGGACGCGTTCTCCTTGAGGGAACATTAGGCGTCGGTTCGACCTAGGGCTCCATTTTGGAGACCAAAGTCAGAACCAAGACAGCTAAGGCTGTATAATATATTATGCTATTGTTTTATTGTGTTTTGGACTAACCCTGGATGCAGGACCGAAGGAACGAGTGTCTGCAGCTCAGAGTGCCTCAAAGGAGTGAGGCAACTGCTGACCAGGGCGCCCGAGATGTCCCGGGCGCCCCCATGGTGTTCACAACAACAATTCAACAGTACATAGCCAGGGCGCCCCCGCTGTCCCGGGCGCCCCCATTGCAAATCAACAGTGTGTTACTGCGCTACACTCACAGGGCGCCCCCGCTGTCCCGGGCGCCCCCACTGACAGCTGCCGAACAGCGTTTCTGCGAAGCCAAGGAGATGAGGCTTTGACCGTTCAATCCGGGCACCCCGAGTCATCCGGGCGCCCCGGTCAAACCGGATCCCGAGGATAAGGGGATCAGACGGCGACCGAGCAGCAACCGGATCAGCTGCCACGTGGGGGGCGCCCCCGTCGACCAGGGCGCCCCCAGACCCTATATAAAGGGCCCTCGACCCCCTTCCTGAAGGGACAAATTCCTTCGACAATTCTGCGCTCTTCTGCTTCCACGACACACTCAAGAAAGCTGCCAACTCAAGCTGACGACGTCCCGCTGCTCCGGAACTTCGATCTTCACCGGACGTCGGTAACAAGAGTTGTATTTAAGTTTACGAAAAGATTTTTATTATTTGTCTTGTAAACTTTTGCGAACTTATAGAATTGCCCGCAGAAAACGGTCAACGACCGTGGGCCTTGGAGTAGGAGTCGACCCAGGCTCCGAACCAAGTAAACCGGCTGTGTTTGCGTTGTTGTGTTCTCTTTTATTTCCGCTGCGCACCCGCTCTTTTTAAATCCGAACGAATTGCGACATTCACCCCCCTCTCTCGCATTTCTCGATCCAACAAGTGGTATCAGAGCGGGGATTTCAAACTTGGTGCAACCACCAGTTTGGAATATTTTTTTTCGGATTGTTTTTATTTTTTTTATTCTTCTAATCAATTTTTTTTATCTCGCACTACTAATCCAAGACCAAGTCTTGGGACATTTCTTTTGTAAATTTTTTTAGTGTAAATGTCTATGCAAGAGGGATACAGCACCGCTAGACCTCCACTCTTCAGTGGAGAAGACTTTTCCTACTGGAAAAGTCGCATGGAGGTCCACCTGAAAACTCAGGTGGACATGTGGATCATTATCCAGTCCGGTCTGGAGATCCCACGAAATACAGAAGGAATTCCACAAAGCTACTGGGAGTGGGACAACACTCTCAAACGCAAAATTAAAGCTGACGCCAAAGCAACTCAGACTCTCCAATGCGGATTAACGAAAGAGGAGCTGAACCGAGTAGGCCCCTTCAACAGTGCAAAGGAGTTATGGGCTAAACTAATCGAGCTCCACGAAGGAACCTCAGACACGAGGATCAGCAAAAGGGACCTGCTACTGAACAAGCTCTTCACCATCAAAATGGCAGATAACGAGACAGCAGCCCAGCTCCACGCAAGAATTCAAGAGGTAATGAACGGTCTTCATACAATAGGTCACAAAGTTGAAAACCGTGACCTGATAAGGTACGCCCTAAACGCATTCCCTAGAACTACCTTGTGGGCATCTATGGTGGATGCATACAAGGTCTCTAGGGATCTCTCAAAAATTAAGTTAGATGAGTTATTCTCTGAACTTGAACTGCATGAACAGACTAACTGTAATTTGGTCGAGAAAAGTATAGCTTTCTTTGCAGGGAAAACAGGAAAGACGACCAAGAAACAAACTCAAGTTGAACTCGAATCTACCTCAGATTCAGAAACAGAAGATCAAGAAGAAGATCAATCTGAACTGGTCCGGCTAGCTCGAAGCTACTACAAAAAGCTGAAGAACCAAACCAACACACGAAGAATAAGTCGTAGAAAGGACGGACAAGCTGAACCAGCAACTGACAAACACAAACCCAACGTAACCTGCTACGAATGCAAGAAGAAGGGCCACTACAAGACTGAGTGTCCAAGTCTAAAGGAGTCCAAAAAGACCAGGAAGAAGAAGGCACTACAAGCAACCTGGGACGAGTCTTCCTCAGAAGAAGAAGAAGAAGCACCCCAGTCCAATCTTCTAGCCCTGACCGCTTCGAGTCAAATCGAGACTGACTCAGACTCAAACCAGGACGACGGCAAGCTGACCATCTCCGACAACGGCAAAATAAGGGTAACGGGTTTTTCGAAATTATAGTTGAATTCGCTTATTTCCTATCTATCCCGAGATTTGGCGAAAGCCAAACTCCGAATCGAATCCCTCCGACAGGAAGTAAAACTCCTGAAAGAGGGAGCTGATTCTGAGTCCTTAACTGAGAAAATTCAGGAAAGAACCCCTGATCAAGTTGAAAAACTTGAATCAGAGAATTCCTCCCTGAAAACTCAAGTCAAGGACTTAAGAACAGCATTAGAACGATTCACTTCTGGTTCCAAGAATCTTGATCTGATTCTGGGAAAACAGAAGTCCGTTCTAAACCGATCCGGACTTGGCTATAGAACCAAATCTCGGCAAAGATCTTACTTTGCTGTACTGAACCAGTCAAGACCTAAGGTTCAGGCATGGGTGCCAAAACTGTGCCTGACTAAACCAACTGGTTCAAATCAATTTTGGATCCCTAAGGACAAGATTCACATCTTGCCTAACCCATACAGAGGCTTTAGTCCAGGGGGAGCTAAAATCAAAACAATTTTTATAATTAAATAATTTTTTTTGATTGATTGCTTGTTTATTTAATTTTTTTTAAATTGCCATGCTTAGAATTAGGAATACTTAGATTTAAGGACTAAATTACTTGAAACTTGAAAACATAGCATTGGGAGGAGGTGAGATGATAGTACGTTGGGGAAACCAACTCTAATAAGATCAAGTCTACTTGGTCTCCTTAGACTGGTGAAACCAGCCGAAGCTACCGATCCAAGACCCAAGCTAGTTTGACCAGAAAATGACCTAATTTAATTTGAAAATGAAATTTCATTAAAAGGCTTTGTCAAGGAAAGGGTGGATGATCCCATAAGGCTACGGCCAAAGAAGGCCTAGTGCCTCGCCAAGACCTGGAAGCCAATTTCTGAAATTCAAATTCAAATTATCTTTTGTCAAATTCGAATCTAACTCAAATTTCAAATAATTATAGATTCTAATCTGTTTTCAAAACTTCTATTTCTTAAAACCTATTTCTTTTTCAAAAATCACTTAATCAAATTTTCAAAATTTCTAAACTTATTTGTTTAAAAATCTTTTCCAAAAGTAAATAACTTTTCGAAAATAAATTGAAATTCCTTTTCAAAACCAATTTCTACCCTCAAACCTGTCTCACAAAAACCTTAAGGTTAACGTGTTTGAAAATCCTAGATTCAGTGAGACAGGAAAATTAAGCTCAAATTAAACCACCTTGCTTGTGCCTTAATAATCATGGTCAAACTGTGGTTAACTTAGTCAAACGAAGTCAAACAGTCAATCCTGTTCAATACAGTCAAAAAGTCAAAAGGCTGCTAACTAGGGCGCCCTGACCGTCCCGGGCGCCCCCAACTGCTCAGAGTCAAAGGCTGCTGAAAGCAGTCCTTAAGGCCGCCCGTGACCTGTCGGGCGCCCCCGACAACGAACAGCTCCAGTCAAAGCAGCAAAAGCTGCATTTGACCGACTTCACATGGGCGCCCGTGACCTGTCGGGCGCCCCTATTCAGTTCTGTCCCCACGCTGATTAAAGCAGCCAAAAGGCTGCGATCAACTATCTTTGACCAGGGCGCCCGTGACCTTTCGGGCACCCCCATCAAAACCTATCGACCACTCCTCTAAGGGTAGTCAAAAGCTGCAGACCAACAGCCTTCGACTAGGGCGCCCGTGACCTGTCGGGCGCCCCCACAGAACTTTTTCACTGCCCTTGGCAGCCCGTGACCGATTGAGGGCGCCCGTGACCCCCGGGCGCCCCCCCCCCCCCCGCCTCACTATAAAAGGGACCCGAGACTCTCTCATTTCCCACACCAAAAACACTTCCTTCTTCCCACTCTATTCATTCTTTGGGATCAAGTGAACCCTAAAGCTTCCCTTGCCTCAACCATGCCTCCAAGGTATGAAATTTACTTTGGGTACTTAATTTTTGTCATTTTTTTTAATTGCAAATTCTAAATTCAATTATGCCTCTTCCTATAATCTAAGTTCTTATTCTCAATTTACTTACCTTCTTCTCATCTAGAAAACGCCGAGCAGTTCAGTCGAACCCCGGTAACGAGCCCAGTCCCTACCCTAGGTCGAATCCCGGTTACGAGCCCAGTCCCGACCCTAGGTTTCCGAACCTAGAACTTTGTAACAAATTCGCTCGAACCACATATGTTCCGATTAAGACAAGTTATCTTAACCGTCATTTCTTTTCCCAATCTTGTCCAGTTGCAATGTCCGCAATTAACTTCTATCAACTGGATAACCTCGTATTCTGCACACATTCAATCAATAAAACCCTATGTGCAGAATTTTACAACAACATAGTTAGGCAAGATCACTTGACTTTCGTCACTACAGTTCAAGGAATACCCTTAAGCATCACTCCTACCTTACTGAACCGATTTCTGGGACTCCGACCATCTAAGTCCATCTTTTGTTGTTATCCTCCAAGGAACCTGCCTTTCGATGCCCCCTACTCTCACATTGACCTAAACACCTTATACAACTATTTCTTTGGGGAGGCAATGGACCCTGCAGGAGGGCAGTTCCACTCCACTCGACTTCCGATTCAGGACTACGCTCTCTATAGAGTGATTGTCCGTTGCATCCTTCCTCTGTCCACTAGGGACATAGCCACGATGAGACCCTTTCACACCTTTCTCCTCTATGCCTTTATCCACCATTTGGATATAGATATAGGTCTTCACCTCTTTCACTGTATCCTACATGCCTCTGGTGTGTCCACTCAGGGAAGGGTCCGCACCCCCTACTGCCACGTCATCACCTGGATCCTCCACCATCACGGCCGAAACATCACTGACGGCAAGATTAGCACGATGACCGACTTCGACGAGATAGGATATAGGAACTTTTCCTTAGCCGGTATAGATGTCTCGGGCGCCGGGGTTCTGACTTGGAGACGCCGACCAGCCGCACAGGACATTGCAGACGAGGAGGTCGACGTTGCCGACATAGCAGCAGAGGGAGCTCAGCCCGATACTCCGACACTCTACGAGCGAGTATCGCTCCTCGAGACACAGGTTCAGTCACTCCGGGAAGAATCGGAGGCATACCACCTTGAGCAGTTGGAAATTAATCAGGGCTACTATACAGAGTATATGAGCGTGTTTGCAGCAGAGAGGGACGAAAGAAACACCCAGTATGAGGAGATGATGACCATGCTCAGATCCTGGCATCCAGGCTCCCCTGATCAGCCTGGTCCCTCCTCCTAGATGACTTGGATATGTACTCATTTGACTATCCCTACTGAGTAGGGTTGACTTCTGTAGACTTGTACTAGACTTTTGTTTGACTTATGCTTATCCTAGCTTGGCTTGTTTATTTCTGAATTGATTAAGTTAGAACTATGTTTAATAGAGTAGAATATTTTTTGGCTTCTGCTTTAATTGAAAATGTCTTAATTGATTGTTTTCTTGCTAAAATGTCTTACTTTGATTTTTCGTCTTTTCTTAGTTTTATTTTCAAAATTACCCCCTTCAAAATTAGGGTTTTTTTCGAAATGGACTTAGCCTAGGCTCTAACCCTAGAACTGCATGCACCTATAGCTCTAGAAGCCAGCATCTCACAAGCACCTTAGGGTACTTTGAATGATAACCTAGAAAGGGTTGAGATGCTTAGGTCTTTGCCTTAACTCAAGATGCTTTAAGTCAGTGCATCTGCAGTAGTTGGGGCACTAAATACAAACTGAACAGCAATCAAGTTAAGTATCAAGTTTAGACAATCTAACTTGAACAATGCACTTAACTTGACTAACCCTAGCAAAAGCTACTGTTTATAACAGTTAGTAAGTAGCTAATAGGGTTAGACAGGTCCCTAAAGATTTAACCAGACTTAGATACCAGCTCGGTTCAGTACAGTAAATACTTTATTTATTTATTGCAAATATTGTATTTTTTTGCATTTTTTGATATATGTCAAAGGGGGAGAGTTGGAAAGGAAACAGGGACAGGGAACAAAAATGTTTTCCTTGGAAAGCTTAATTGAACAAAAATGTTTTCCTTGGAAAGCTTAATTGACAAAAATGTTTTCCTTGGAAAGCTTAATTGACAAAAATGTTTTCCTTGGAAAGCTTAATTGATTTTCAAAAAAAAAAAATTCTTTTGCTCTGATCCTTGGAAAGCTTAATTGATTTTCTTAAAATATGCTCTGAATTTTTCCTTAAAATGTGCTCTGAATTGCATATTTAAAAACTCAAAATTTAAAAAGTTTAGAAACAAAAAAAAAAGTCTAAGTTTAGAAAGGTTTCCTAAAAACTCAAAATTTGTTAAAGTATGAAAACTTCTTCAAACTTAGAACATTTTTTATTGTCTAAGTATTTAAACTTAAAACCACCTACTTTTGAAAAACCTAGGGGGAGATTTCTTCCAGGGGGAGAAAATCTAACTTAGGATTTCAATTTCAGCATTTTTTCCTTAATCTTTTGAACTAGGTTGCCATATATCAAAAAGGGGGAGATTGTTGGTGCAGATTGCACCCAAGTCAAACCTATATTTTGATATTGGCAAAAGGGTTCAAAAGTTAAGGGTTATTTGTTATCTAACAATGCTACTTGAGTGTACAGGAAAAGCCCTAGCGAAGGACTGCTAGGCCCTGGCGAAGGACTGCCAGAATGGAAAAACCCTAGCGAAGGATTGCTAGGTCCTGGCGAAGGGCTGCCAGAAGAAAAGACCTAGCGAAGGGTAGCTAGGCACCAAGCGAAGGGCAGCTTGGTAACTCAAGACCTGGCGAAGGACTGCCGGGCAAAAGTCCAACTGGAGGATCCGGCTGGCACCAGGTAAACTCTCCCGAGAGGAGTAGGTGAGGACGCGTTCTCCTTGAGGGAACATTAGGCGTCGGTTCGACCTAGGGCTCCATTTTGGAGACCAAAGTCAGAACCAAGACAGCTAAGGCTGTATAATATATTATGCTATTGTTTTATTGTGTTTTGGACTAACCCTGGATGCAGGACCGAAGGAACGAGTGTCTGCAGCTCAGAGTGCCTCAAAGGAGTGAGGCAACTGCTGACCAGGGCGCCCGAGATGTCCCGGGCGCCCCCATGGTGTTCACAACAACAATTCAACAGTACATAGCCAGGGCGCCCCCGCTGTCCCGGGCGCCCCCATTGCAAATCAACAGTGTGTTACTGCGCTACACTCACAGGGCGCCCCCGCTGTCCCGGGCGCCCCCACTGACAGCTGCCGAACAGCGTTTCTGCGAAGCCAAGGAGATGAGGCTTTGACCGTTCAATCCGGGCACCCCGAGTCATCCGGGCGCCCCGGTCAAACCGGATCCCGAGGATAAGGGGATCAGACGGCGACCGAGCAGCAACCGGATCAGCTGCCACGTGGGGGCGCCCCCGTCGACCAGGGCGCCCCCAGACCCTATATAAAGGGCCCTCGACCCCCTTCCTGAAGGGACAAATTCCTTCGACAATTCTGCGCTCTTCTGCTTCCACGACACACTCAAGAAAGCTGCCAACTCAAGCCGACGATGTCCCGCTGCTCCGGAACTTCGATCTTCACCGGACGTCGGTAACAAGAGTTGTATTTAAGTTTACGAAAAGATTTTTATTATTTGTCTTGTAAACTTTTGCGAACTTATAGAATTGCCCGCAGAAAACGGTCAACGACCGTGGGCCTTGGAGTAGGAGTCGACCCAGGCTCCGAACCAAGTAAACCGGCTGTGTTTGCGTTGTTGTGTTCTCTTTTATTTCCGCTGCGCACCCGCTCTTTTTAAATCCGAACGAATTGCGACATTCACCCCCCCCCTCTCTCGCATTTCTCGATCCAACACTTAAGTACTTCTTCAAAAAGTTAAGAAATTTTGAAACTAGAGTACTTAGGTAAAATTTTGAAAGCTTTAAGAACTTTTGAAACTAGAGTACTTAGGCAAAATTTTGAAAGCTTTAAGAACTTAAGTACTTCTTCAAAAAGTTAAGAAATTTCCTAACTAGAGTACTTAGGCAAAATTTTGAAAGCTTTAAGAACTTAAGTACTTCTTCAAAAAGTTTAAGCTTTTGAATAAAGGATAAGTATATTTTTGAACTTTTTTGAATAAAGGAGAAATTTTGAAAAAGTAAAAGTAATTAGTAATTTTTTTAATTTTTCTCTTTTCTTTCCTATCTCTCCCCCTTTGCCATATATCAAAACAAGATAAATATGATTGCATAATAAGAATTTGCTGTACTGAACCAATTCATAATTAGATTTACACTAAATCAATCTGTAGGGACCTGTCTAACCCAATTAACTACTTACTAACTGTTATAAACAGTAGTTTTTGCTAGGGTTAGTCAAGTTAAGTGTTTCTGTTCAAGTTAGATTTTCTAAACTTGACACTTAACTCGATTGCTGTTTAAGTTGTATTTAGTGCCCCAATTATTGCAGATGCACTGACTTAAAGCATCTTGAATTAAGGCAAAGACCTAAGCATCTCAACCCTTTCTTGATTATCAATCAAAAGTACCCTAAGGTGCTTGTGAGATGCTGGCTTCTAAGTCTATAGGTGCATGCAGTTCTAGGGTTAGGGCCTAGGCTAAGTCCATTTTCGAAAAAGCGCTAATTTTTTAAAGGGGGTAGTTTTGCAATAAAACTAAGTAAAAAGTGAAAATTGATTTTGAAATTAAGTAAAACAGTTTTTCAAAATTATTTTTAGAAAACTGATTTTTGAAATCAAGTAGAGCAGTGAAAAATTTGAGATACTCTATTCTACAGAGCAATCCTAACTGCAAAAAGAACAAGTACTCATAAACTGATCAACAGAAAGTAGTCAATATAGTCAAGAGTCAAACATAGTCAACCCTACTGAGTAGGGGCAGTCAAATGCTGGTACAATACTAAGCAGATCTAAGATGAGGGACCGGGATGATCGGAGGAGCCTGGCTGCCAGGATCGAAATAGGGTCATCATCTCATGATACTCTGCCTCTCTGGCCTCCCTCTCGGCTCGAAGGGCGCTCATGTAACTGTTGTAGTAGCCCAGATTTGTCTCCATGTTTTCGACGTGATTGGCCTCCACTTCCTCTCGGAGGCTCTGAACACGTGTCTCTAGCTGAGTCACTCGATCGTAGAGTGTCGGTGGAGCGGGCTCATCTATGTGCGCTCGGGCTACTGCTGCTAGATCTCCGACGTCGACCTCAACCTCCTCGTCTGAGTCGACTGGTGCTCCGGCCTGCTGTCGTCTCCAACTAAGAACCCCGGTGGTCGACACCTCTAGACCCGCTAAGGAAAAGTTCCTAAATCCTATTTCGTCAACGTCGGTCATAGCGGAAATTTCACCAACGGTAATGTCCCGACCGTGGTGATGAAGGAGGGATGTAATGATGTGGCAATATGGTGTGCGCACTCGTCCTTGGGTCGTGACACTGGACGCATGTAGAATGGTATGAAACATATGGAGTCCAATGTCTAGGTCAAGGTGATGGACTAGGGCATAAAAAAGAAAAGCATGAAAGGGTTTCATAGTCCCTAGGTCTCTGGTAGAGAGTGGTAAGATGCAGCGGACCAGAACTCTATACAAGGCATAGTTCTGGGCCTAAAGTTCAACAGCTTGGAAGCGTCTATTTGCTGGGAGGTCTGCCCTATAAAAATAGGAGTGAATGGTATCTAGGGTAATCTCTGAGTAGGGAGGATCAAATGGGGGGTTCCTAGGAGGATAACAACAGAATGTAGACTGAGAGGATCGCAGTCCTAGGAAGCGGTTCAACAGAGTAGGGGTTATAGTCAAAGGAATCCCTTGGACAGTGGTGTGAAACATAAGATTATCTTGTCGAATTATATTATTATTAAAATTCTGCGCATAAAGATTCATTAATGGTATGCGTGCAGAAGACAAGATTGTCCAACTGATAGAAGTTGATGATGTTCATGGCGACAGGGCATGATTGGGTAAAAAAATGCCTATTGAGATAACTCGTTTTAATAGGCTTGTAGATTGTTTGTGCAAACCTATTACATAACTCTAGGTTTGGAAATCTAGGGTTCGGACTAGGTTCGGCACCGGGATTGGCCGGGTTCGGTCGGCGTCTTCAAAGTTAAGGAAGTTAAAGGAAGAATAAAGATATTGCATGAAAGAATTTTAAATGCAATAAAAATAAATGATAATCATACCGGGCGGCTCGGGGAGGCATGGTTGAGGAAGAGGACTTGCAAGGTCTTCTTGAAGAGTAAGAAGTGGAGAAGAAGGTTGATTTTGGTGTGGGAAGTGAAGGAGGTTCGTGTGTCTTTTATAGGCAAACTCATGGGGGCGCCCGGGAGCTTCCGGGTGCCCTGGTCAGGGTTACTGCCAAAGGCAGTGTGAAGGACTGATTGGGGGCGCCCGGGACAGTCCGGGTGCCCTCAACAGAGAGCTTTTGCAGCTTTTGCTGCGTTGGAGGTGATGGGGGCGCCCGCGTGGTTCTGGGCGCCAGGTCAAGGGTAAGGCAGCTTTTCTGTCTCGGGGAACGAAAAAGCTATGGGGGGGGGGGGGCGCCCGTGTGGTCCCGGGCGCCCGGGTTTGTATAGAAAGTGACAAGCTTTATGTCTTGTCATCTTTTGACCATGATTAATTTGGTTTGGCCATGGTTTGACTGCTTTGACTATGGTTTGACCGCTTTGACCATGGTTTGACTATATTAATCATGGTTTGACCATGATTTTGACAAATACAAGAATATCTCATCCTATAGGTAAAAGAATTTCCAACTTAGTCTTAATCCTGCTGTCTCACCCAAATCTAGGGTTTTCAATCACGTTAACCTTATAGGTTTTGTGAGACAGGTTTTGATAGTTAAAATTATTTTGAAAATTTTGATTAATTTTGAAAACAATTAAATTTTAAAAACTTAATTAATTTTGAAAACAATTAAATTTAAACAACTTAATTAATTTTGAAAATAATTAATTTTAACAAAAATGTTTAAATCTACAAATACCTGAAATTTTGTGTTAGATTCGAATTTGACAAAAAAAATTTGAATTTGAATTTCAGAAATTGGCTTCCAGGTCTTGGCGAGGTACTAGGCCTTCTTTGGCCGTAGCCTTATGGGATCATCCACCCTTTCCTTGACAAAGCCTTTTAATGAAATTTCATTTTCAAAAATTCTTTGAAAAATTTCTCGTCTAACTAGTTTGGGTTTTGGATCGGTAGCTTCGGCTAGTTCCGCCAAATTGGCTTCCCTAACGTACTATCATCTCACCTCCACCCAATACTATGTTGTCAAATTTCAGCTAAGTTTGTTTAGTCCTTAAGCTAGCCTAAGTCTAAGCATGGTATATTGCAGAAATTAAATAACCAATCAATCAAGAAATTTAAATCAAGAATAACAAGGTCATCTAATAATGAAAATAGTTTTCAGTTTGGCTCCCCCTGGACTAAAGCCACGGTGATGGTTGGGCAAGATGTGAATCTTGTTCTTGGGGATCCAATACTGATTTGGTCCAGTCGGTTTGTTCAGGTATAGTTTGGGTACCCATGCCTGAATTTTACCTCTGGACTGATTCAGTACAGCAAAGTATAATCTTTGCCGAGATTTGGTTCTATAGCCCAATCCAGATCGATTTAGAACTGATTTCTGTTTTCCAAGGATCATGTCAAGACCTTTGGAACCAGATGTAAATCGTTCTAATGCTGATCTAAGATCCTTAACCTGAGTTTTCAGGGAGGAGTTTTCCTTTTCAAGTTTTCCAATTTGAGTAGGAGTTCCTTCCTGAACTTTCTCGGTTAAGGGTTTAGAGTCAGCTCCCCCTTTCAGGAGTTTTACTTCCTGTCAGAGGGATTCGACTCGGAGTTTGTCTTTGGCCAAATCTCGAGAAAGAAATGAAATTAACTCACTTAATTGCAATCTATTAAAACCAGTTACCTTAATTTATCCGTCTTCTATGAAGGTCAGCTCGCCGTCCTCTTGTTCTGTTTCTGACTCAGTCTCAACTTTATCTGAGGCGGTCAGAGCTAGGAGGTTGGACTGGGGTGCCTCTTCTTCTTCTTCTGAGGACGATTCGTCCCAGGTTGCTTGCAGTGCCTTCTTTCTTCTCGTCCTTTTTGTCTCCTTTAGGTTAGGGCACTCTGACTTGTAGTGGCCCTTTTTCTTGCACTCATAGCAGGTCACATTAGGCTTGTTTGCGGGTTCAGCTGGTTCGTCCTTTCTTCGGCCGGTTTGTTCAGTTCTTTGGCTCCTTGTAGTAGCTTCGAGCGAGCCGGACCAGCTTAGTTTGTTCTCCTTCTTCGTCTTCTGGGTCTAAGTCTGAGTTAGACTCAGGTTCGGGTTCAGTCTTCTTCTTTGTTGTCCTTCCAGTTTTACCTGCAACGAAAGCAATACCTTTCTCGACCACGTTGGTGTTAGTTTGTTCGTGCAGTTCTAGTTCGGAAAACAATTCATCTAATTTTATTTTAGAAAGATCCCTAGAGACCTTGTATGCATCTACCATAGATGCCCACAAGGTGTTTCTAGGGAAAGCGTTTAAGGGATACCTGATTAGGTCACGGTTTTCAACCTTGTGACCTATTGTGTGAAGACCGTTCAGAACCTCTTGGATTCGTGCGTGGAGCTGGGCTGCTGTTTCGTTGTCGGCCATCTTGATGGTGTAGAGTTTGTTTAGTAGCAGATCCCTCTTACTGATCTGAGTATCCGAAGTCCCTTCGTGCAGCTCGATCAGTTTTGTCCACAGCTCCTTTGCACTGTTGAAGGGGCCCACGCGGTTCAGCTCCTCTTTCGTCAGCCCGCATTGTAGGGTTTGTGTTGCTTTTGCGTCGGCTTCTATCTTGCGTTTAAGGGAGTTGTCCCATTCGGAGTAGCTTTGTGGTTGTCCTTCGGTATCTTTGGGGATCTCCAGACCGGACTGGATGATGATCCACATATCCACCTGAGTTTTCAGGTGGACCTCCATACGACTTTTCCAGTAAGAAAAGTCTTCTCCACTGAAAAGTGGAGGTCTGGCGGTGCTGAATCCCTCTTGCATGGCCATTTTAATCTGTAACAAAAAACTAACAAAAAAAACAAATTTTCCAAGACTAGGTCTTGGATTAGTAGTGCTGGATAAGGGAAATAAAATATCGAGGGGTGTTGCACCAACCTCGATTAACGGAAAAAAAATTCGAACGAAAAAAAATATTTTTTAAAAAAATTCAAAAATAATATAGAAAATCCGAAAAGAAAATTTCAAACTAGTGGTTGCACCAAGTTTGAACTTCCCCGCTCTGATACCACTTGTTGGATCGAGAGAACCGATAGAGGGGGGTGAATATCGGAAATCGTTCGGAAATTCATAAAGAGCAATTGCACAACGGAAGTAAAAATAAACACACCACAAAGACACAGTCGATTTTACTTGGTTCGAAGCCTGTGTCGACTCCTACTCCAAGGCCCACAGTCGTTGACCGTTTACTTTGGGCAATTCTATATGAAGCGCAATAATAGTTACAGAATTTAGTTACAAAGTAAGTGCACGAAAAATAATAATAAAGAATTGCGCTCTTCGTTACCGACGTCCGGAGTGTATTGAATTTTTCGAGGCAGCGGGACGTCGTCGGCTCGAGTTGGAGTGTTTCCGGAGCAAGGCACGAGCATAGAAGAGCTTTGAGACGTTGAGAGAGTTATTGTTCTGAAGCCTTGGTCGAAGGTCCCTTATATAGGGCCTGGGGGCGCCCGGGATGTCGGGGGCGCCCCCCACGTGGCTTTTGATCCGCAGAGCTCTCGGTCAGCGTCTATCCTCTGGATCCGCTTTGACCGGGGCGCCCGCAGCGCTCGGGGCACCCGGATTGACCGGGTCAAACTCTATCCTTTGACTTCGCTTGGCTTCTGGATCGATGCATGCGCATGGGGCGCCCGGGAGCATGGGGGCGCCCGGGAGCAGCGGGGGGGCCCGGGAGCACGGGGGAGCCCGGCCCAGCATGTATTCGAACTCCTTTTTTTTCTTTACTTGTTTTGTATGGTCCTTGGGGGCGCCCGGGACACTCCGGGCGCCCTACTCAGCAACTACCTCATTCCTTTGAGGCTATCTGAGCTACAGACACTCCTTCCTTTGGTCCTGCATCCAGGGTTAGTCCAAAACACAATAAAGCAATAAAGTATTTGTTTATACAGCCTTAGCTGTCTTGGTTCTGACTTTGGTCTCCAAAATGGAGCCCTAGGTCGAACCGACGCCTACTGTTCCCTCAACGGGGAACGCGTCCTCACCTACTCCTCTCGGGAGAATTTACCTGATGCCAACCGTTCCTCTGGTTGGACTTTTGCCTGACGGTCCTTTGTCAGGTCTTGTAAACTGGCAGCCCTTCGCCAGTTGCCTAGCAGTCCTTCGCTAGGGCTTCAGTCCCAGGCTGTCCTTCGCCTGGAGCCTAGCAGTCCTTCGCTAAGGCTTGATACTGGCAGTCCTTCGCCAGTTGCCTAGTAATCCTTTGCTAGGGCTTTCTTTCCTGGCATTCCTTTGCCAGTGCCTAGCAGTCCTTCGCTAGGGCTTTTCCTGCACACTAGATTAACTTGTTAGAAAACAAGAAAGACTTAACTTTGAATCCTTTGCCAATATCAAAACAAGGTTCGATATAGTGCTTCCTGCACCAACAAGGACTAGGGTTAACAAGGTAGATCAAAACCCTAGGAAAAGCATGCATCATGGAGAACCCAAGACCTTAGGACCTATGGATCAAGGCATAAATCCCAAGAAGGGGAGGCATATGCTTAGAAAGGCGGATAGTTCTAGGAATGTCCCAAGTGGACACATGGACACTAAGGTTAAAAGTTTAGAAAGGGAAAATCAAGCCTTAAGGGCAAGGCTTGATACATTAGAAAAGGTCCTATAAAGATTCACGGTTGGATCTAAGGGCTTAGACATGGTGTTGGGTAGTTTAAAACCCAACTATGATAGATCAGGTTTGTGTTACCGGTCTAGAGTCTCCAAGGCCAACAAAAAGGAATATGCTGGGAAGGCATATGATCATGGCAAGAAGGAGAAGTCTAAGGATGGCAAGAGGGTGTCATCCAAAGGTAAAGAAAATGACTTAACCAAAGACAAGGAGTCTAAGGTTAAGAGGGTTCATTTTGTAGGCCAAGAATCACCGGTGGCACACCGGTGTGGTCTAGTGTGGATTGAGTCACCTAGGGAGGTGGCTAGGGCTAAGAGCTCATGAGGGAGCTCTAGGAGCCTTTGGGGTCCATGGTAAATGGATCTCAAGAGTTTCTCTCCTAAGAAATTAGGTGAAATGTGTCAAAAAGGGTCGGAAGACTGGGTAAATCTTAATCCTAGGTTTTGGCACATTAAAAGTGAATTTAGGGAGAAAAAGGTGAAAATAGGCTTATATTTGGTAGAATTAGGTTTAATAAGTGATCACCATATATTTCAGTGATAGAAATGAGTTATGATCAAGTATAAGAAGAAACATTGAGGAGAAACCACAATTTGGAATTTGAGAGAAGTTGAAATGATACACTTTAGGAGAAGTTGAGTTTCGTGCCAGTCTTGGGATTTGAAGTACATTTGTTTGGAAACATATTTTTCCCAAGTAGATATAGGCTTCACAAATCTCCTGATGAAATTTCAGAATTTTTGGAGATTTGAAAATTATTTAGGCATTACTGAAATTGGACTGAAAAACTTGAAATTCAGGTACCAGTCGACTGCCCCAGGGGGAGTCGACTGGTCTCAGCCTAGAAACTCTCTTTTCGTTTTGGCAGTCGACTGCTATATGGGCAGTCGACTGATCAGTGAGAGTATGCAAAAAGGGCCTATTAGGTGATAAGAAATTGTAAAATTGGAAACATAGGAAAGGGTCATGTTGCCTTATGAGATTCTATGTCATGGGATGATATTGTTAGATCGAGAAGAACGATAAATGGGGGTGAATATCGTAAACCGTTTCGGATTTAGAGAGACAATGCACAGCGGAAAATTAACACAAAAACCAAACGCGAACACAAGGATTTACTTGGTTCGGAGTCGCGGTCGGCTCCTACTCTAAGGCCCACGATCGTTGACCGTTTACTGCGGGCAATTCTATATGTGTGCAAAACGTTTACAATAGAATATCACAATTGTAGTATAGTAAACTGAAACTTAACACTCTTTGTTACCGACGCCCGGTGTAGATTGTACTTCGGAGCAGAGGGTCATCGTCGGCGCTTGTATCTCGAGATGGGAGGTTTCTGGAGCAGAGCGCTTGAGTCGAAGAGCGTATTGGCGTTGGAAGAATGTGTTGAGAAGCCTTGGGGGTCGAGCCCTTTATATAGTGCACTTGGGGGCGCCCTGGACGTCGGGGGCGCCCTCCGCGTGTCACACGATCCACAAACATCTCGGTCATCCCTTATCCCTCCAGGATCGGGCTTAAGGTTTGACGGGGGCGCCCGGGTTGACTCAGTCTGCGGGCTTCTCGCTGGCTTGAACTCTATCTGCTTCGTTGGCTTGGACCCAGGGTGCCCGAGGCATCCGGTGCGCCCAGGAGCACAGGGGTGCCCGAGAGCATGGGGGCGCCCCGCCCAGTGAGCTTCCGAAGCTTTTTCTTGCTCATCTCTTGTTTGGCTTTTACCTAGGGCGCCTGGGACCTCCCGGGCGCCCAACCCAGCTGCTGCCTCTCTCCTTTGAGGCGTTCTGAGCTACAGACACTCGTTCCTTCGGTCCTGCATCCAGGGTTAGTACCAAACATGATAAAACAAGTATGTTAGTGAGTCTTACAGCCGTAGCTGTCTTGGTTATGACTTTGGGTCTCCAAAATGGAGCCCTAGGTCGAACCGACGCCTACTGTTCCCTCGACGGGGAACGCGACCTCACCTACTCCTCTCAGGAGAATTTACTTGTTGCCAACCGACTCCTCCGGTTGGACTTTTGCCCAGCAGTCCTTCGCCAGGTGCCTAGCTGTCCTTCGCCAGGTCTTCAGTACCAGGCAGTCTTTCGCCTGGTGCCTAGTAGTCCTTCGCCTGGTGCCTAGCAGTCCTTCGCCAGGTCTTCATTCTCAAGCAGTCCTTCACCTGGTGCCTAGCAGTCCTTCGCTAGGTCTTCGACTCCTAGCAGTCCTTCGCTAGGTGCCCAGCAGCCCTTCGCCAGGTCTTAGGGTTCCGATGCCTAGCAGTCCTTCGCTAGGTGCCTAGCAGTCCTTCGCTAGGACTTCAATCTGCACACTCAAGTAGTATGTTAGATAAACATAACATCTTAACTTTTGAACCCCTTGCCATTATCAAAACACAGGTTCGACTTGGGTGCTGTCTGCACCAACAGATATTATAAGGATTAATGAGTGATTAAAGTTCATTGGATGATATTGAAGCTTTTGATGAAGCTTTTGATGAATTCAAGAAAAAAAATTGAGAAGCCCATATGAATCTAGGATTAAGAAATAAAAAGGGAGAAAATTGAGGGCAATTCCATGTGTTAAATTATAATGATAAGCCTTAGCAAACACATGGAATTCTAGATGGATTTGAAAATTGATACCAAATGCCAAACCTTTTAGGAAATTAAAAGTTGTACCAAAAGTCAAGCACATTTGATAATCTTCATGAAACCATATTTTTCTATTATAGGGTATATCCTAGCAAATGTGTTTGCAAACATTTAGGTTTTGTTGGGTTTTGTTGAGTTCTTTTTGGCACTAAGGGAAAGGTTGCTTGAGGCAATCCTTTGATAATGTCAAAGGGGGAAGAACTCGGGTGTTGGGTTGGGTATAACTCAACATGGTGTTAGTGGGTTAAGTTAGGAAGAACTTGACCTTGGTAGATTGAAAATTGGGAGAAGACATAGGTTAAGGGGGAGGTTGCCTCCTTGTTTGCCTTAATTTTAATAGAAAATTTTTGAGTTTTGTATAAACTTGGGAATGGTGATAGTGTTAATGATATGAGAGAAGTGTCCTAAGGCAATCGCCTTATGATTGTAATCATTTATTTTAATAAATGAATATTCACTATTTGAGTGTACATATTTGTGTATTTGATTGAGATCTTAAACTCATTTACTGAATGTCCGTAATACAATTCACAGCATGAGAGAATTTGTGATGAATTCACAACTAGTGATTATCTCTACATGTGCAATTGTGAAGTATTGAAATTGTCCCTAGTCGATGAATTGATAAATACGGACACTATCAATTCTGTTGAGACTAGCATGGGTTATTCTCTAATCAGCTGATTCTCACTGGCTGGTGACATTGAGATGTCCGGAGATAAACATGAATGCTAGTTAAGGAAACTAGTTCATTGGAGTGACTGGATGTAAAACTTCATATAGTAGTCTACATATAGATATGTCAGTGAAGTTCTTACTGCAGCTTAAGTGCGATGTTCCTTTGACTTGCAGCGTTCAAGTCATGTTGGTCATGGAGACTTATACTTTAACATCTTAAGCAAGCATCTCCAAGGAGGTGTGGACCCAGGATGATTGGATATAAGCTGAAGTGCCCGAAGATGTTTGAACAGCCTACAAAGGATTCACCACTCCTTGCGAGGAGATGTATACCCGAGGTCTATCGTCGGATTGTTACTCGAAGCCTCTGGCTAGAGCATGACATGTTCAGAGTTTGAATCTCTTAAATACATGAGAGTAATTAGAATCCGTAGGACGAGAAAACGTTACTTGGGCTAGGTGTGACGTAGTCAGCCTAGTGGGGACTGACACACATAGACCATGTCCTGAACCAAGTGGGTATAAGATGGTGAAGGGAATGGGGCACGATTCATTATAGCTGCTGTAGGGTTTCAGAATTGTTTCTGAGGTCAACCGTTGATCTTTCGATTAATTGGGGATCATGATGTACTACTAGGTGCCACTCATGATCGTTCTATAATTGATTAATTATAGACGGCCAACATAAACCGAAAGCCTATTTAGTCACACGCACTACCACTACAAGAATAAAAGTTAAACAACAACGCTTTTTCCGCGTTGTCGTTAATGCTTAAAAAGCGATGTTGATGAAGCCGTTGTAGAAAGTATATCTACGACAACGCTTTTTCTGCGTTGTGGTTTGGAGCAAAGACAACGCTTTTTTCACGTTGTCTATTGGTTTTTAAAAAGCGTTGTTATTGACGCTGTTGTTAAAAGTCGGGTATCAAAGACAACGCGGAAAAAGCGTTGTGGTTTGGCACAAAGACAACGCAAAAATCGTGTTGTGTATTGTTACTTAAAAAACATTATCTTTTTAATAGGCAGTGTTTTTCACAATTTATAATATTCACAATTTATAAACATTTTTATTCACAATTGATAATATTCACAATTTACAATATTCACAATTTACAAGCATTTTTATTCACAATTGATAATATTCACAATTTACACTGATAATAGTTTACAAAATTCACTTATAATACAGTGCATTATTTACAAAAGTGTTTGTATTCCATATTAAATACAAAAAATATCTCAATTCACAAGTTCTATAAAACTTCATCATTCACAAGTTGTTCTTTGGGGCTGCTTGTTAACTCGATCTGCTTTAACACTGCATAAAAATAATAAATTGGGATAAGAGATTATATACACACAAATAAGACTGCTTCCATATGTGACAACTAAAAAGAATATAAAGCATACCTAGATGAACTATTAGAGATTATGATAAACAGAATCAATGTAACACTGACCTTTTGTTAACTGAAAAATATGCAGAGCACAACACTCAACGGCAAGTCTTACTGGGCCACTCCCATTCTTTAACTGAAAAGATCTATGTCTAATGAACTAGGTTGCAGATTCAGTCATATCCATAAGTACTTGTAGCAGATCCTGGAACTCATTATCTTCCATGTACTGAGAATAAATAAGATTGTACATCAGTGCCTCAATGCAAAATAAAACAAAAGTATACAAAAAATCTCATAAAGCATCTTAAAGAAACTAAAACGAAGCAGAAGCATTTATAGCAAGTTGTTGTAAGTATTTCTCTAATAGTAGATTCATCTATCATTTCACAGCTAGACCAAATATGGTAATCAACTTCAGACCACTGTCTTGCAATAGACACAAATCCCAAAAATCAATCACATAAAAGATGTTGTACCTGAGACATGATTCCCATGACTTTTGTTGCAGAAACTCGCACCTCATCATCATCAAGTTGCAACATGGCTCTCAGTAAAGTAGCAAGTTACTTAAATAAGATTATAGATTATGTTATGTAAACATGGTACTGTTAGAATGTAGATTGAAACTATTCATACTAAATAGTAGCAATTTCTTAAGGGAACTTAACATCAGTCATATATCATGCAGAATGAAGCAAGTACCAACAAAATTTTGGTCCTTAAGTCATATATGACTCTCATAAAGCATAGAAAAATAGTATGTCATGAGATTTGATATTGAATGGCAAACCAAAAACGAAGCAAAATGCTCAGATGTCATCACTGCGTTGAAACCAACTATAGGCATCAAGGAAGCTAACAGTGTTCTAAAAACCACCTACAAAGGCACAGTAATGTTATGTGACAAAAGTGTCACCTCTTTATTAAAAATAAAACATTTGATGTATTAGAACTAAATGACAGCTTAAAGCAAAGTAGCAAACATTTGATGTATTAGAACTAAATGACACAATCAAACAAGGAAAGAAAATGAG